>JAGPOW010002742.1:12852803-12872207 GCA_030014935.1 Caiman crocodilus | reverse complement strand
CCAATTCTGTGCCACCCAGCAGGTCATTTCCTAGGCAGTAGGTATGCTGGACATTTTTCCTCCCTAGGTGCAGCACTTTGCATTTCTCCTTGTTGAATTACATTCTCTTGCTTTCCACCCATATGTCCAACCTATTCAGTTCTGCTTGTAGTTGTTCCCTGCCCTTCGGTGTGTCCACTTCTCCCCACAGCTTTGTGTCATCCGCAAACTTGGACAGAGTACACTTCACTCCCTTGTTCAAGTCGCTGATGAAGATATTAAAGAGTATCAGTCCAAGGACCGATTCCTGTGGGACTCCACTGCCCACACCCTTCCAGGTTGAAACTGACCCATCCACTACAACTTTCTGGGTGCGACTCTCTAGCCAATTCGCCGTCCACTGGTCTGTGTAGTCATCCAAGTCACAGCCTTGTGCCAACTTGTTCACCAGTATGGGGTAGGATACCGTATCAAAGGCCTTCCTGAAGCCTAAGCATATGACATCCACCCCTACTCCTGTGTCCAGGCGTTTTGTAACCTGCTCATAAAAAGAGACTAGATTAGTTGGGCATGATCTGCCTGCTGTGAACCCGTGCTGGTTTCATCCTGCTGGGCTCTCGAAAATGTAAGCCTTGATAATTTTTTCAAAGACTTTGCCTAGGATGGAGGTGAGACTGACTGGCCTATAGTTGCCCAGGTCCTCCTTCCTCCCCTTCTTTAAAATGGGGACCACATTGGCCTTTTTCCAGCCCTCTGGGACTTGGTCTGTGCGCCATGATCATTCAAATATTTCCGCCAGTGGCTGTGCAATGATGTTGGCCAGTGCCTTCAGTACCCTCGGATGGAGCTCATCCGGGCCTGCCGACTTAAAGGTATCCAGTTCCTCTATGGCACTCCCCCCTCCCTGCTGGTGCAGCCCAGCTCAGCTCCACAGACCCCTGCCAGCCCATGCCCCACTTTGGGCCCCACTGGTGCTGGCCCTGGGACATTGGTCCCAAGACCTGGTCCCAAGATGGTGACCAGGGGGCAGGGCACCTGTCAAATGTGTGGGGCTACCCATGCAGCCCCTGACAGCCTGCCAAAGCTGCCCTCTGCCCTGTGGCCCTCTGCCTGAAATAATTGCCTGCCCCTGCACTAGATTATTATATAAAAGGTGGGTGGCAATAGTAGTGTCACGTGTTTGCAGTGAGAGGAGAGGGTCCACTGATCACAGCAACAGCCAGTTTTGGTGATTTGGGTTTCACTGCTTGCCTTGTCAATACATCCTATGTGACCTTGGCAAGACCTCTTGGTGAAGCTCGGCCATTGTGTAGCCCAAAATGCAAGAGTCCTGCAGCCAGAAAATGGGCAAGCAAGACTGAGTATAATTCTGTAGACTGATGATGTGGGCACTCCCCTAACAGGGGAGCGGTCTGAGGGTCTAGTCCTTGCTTCCCAACACAGTTTATGTATTTTGTCTTCTAACTTTGTAACGCAAAACGCATAAGCAGTCCCTGGAGAAGGGACCAAAATCCAGGACTCCTTCTTTAGCACATCAGAACTGCCATTTACTGAGTCAGACTATAGGTCCATCTTCCCCCGTATCCTGTGTCACACAGTGGCAGAGAGTAGATTCTGAAAGGGAGCGTGGCCAGGGTATAACCAGGATTTTTCCCATTGTTCCTCTATCATTTGCAGCCTCCAGCATTAAAGGTCTAGGAAGTTCTTTGGGCAAGTCCTACAGAATCAGGTTCCCTCGTGCTGCTTCTCCTCCTGTATCATGTACAACTTCAGCAGGAGAGGTCCAGCTTCAGCAGGGGGTGGGGGGGAAGTGGTTCAGCCCTGGGTTGCCTCCAGCTTGGTGGTTAGGGTACTCTTGTGAAGTAGGAAATATTATGTGTTTGAACCCTCAGGCAGAGGAAGGCCTAAAACCCAGGTCTCCCACTGCCTCAGTGAATGCTCTGACCATTAGGCTATTATATGGGAAGTGGACAGCAGTGGCACTTACATGTGTTTGAATGAAAGAGGCTGTGGGTGATAAACTCAGTGCTGTCAGCCAGCCTACTGGATCCAATTCCTGCAGGGGCTTTGGCACAAAGACATCTAAATGGCCTTAAGTAGGCAATAAATGCTGAGCTCAGCCAAGATGTCTATGTCTCTGGGCATTCACAGTAGCTAGACTTACAGGCATCTAAGTAGGTTTTCCATTCAAGATTTGGATAAATATATTTAAGATTGAGAGATGCTCAGTCCCATAGTAATGGGGCTTTTTAATTACATGTGATATATGTATATAGTGTGTGTGTGTGTGTGTGTGTGTGTGTGTGTGTGTGTGTTTACAAGCCAACATTGGACTAGAATTTAGTCCTAATAAGAATATAAATGAGAGTAAAAATTCAGTACATCTACAAGATTACTTACAAATTGGACTCAAAGGTCTCTTGTATTCCACTACTTTTAAATAATGAGTTGCTTTATATTGAATTTATTGTACCATAAAGCATCAGAACGGTAGACTCCTCCATGCTCTCAAAGAATGGGCAAAGGAAGCCTGAGTGAAAACTAAGAGCCGGCATTTTCTGAGGGGTGCCTCATGTCTAAAAAGTTTGAGAACAACTGTCTTAGAGGGTTGGTGATAGACGCTGGAGCTTTCCATTAAGCTATGCACAATTTGCTCTGCTATTTCCTTAGGTTTCTGTTCAGCTTTATCTTCAGGTTCCTCGGTGGAGCATGCATCTGTGATGAGGCTGACACAGAGTCAAAGTTTATTTCCATCTGTGTCACATGTGAGAATGGTTCAGCCTGGGAAACACAATGTGCTTCTTTCAGGCTGGATTCCTGATGCCTTAGTCCTTCACGTGCTCTTTCTCCTGTCCTGCTTCACCTTTTACCTCTATCCCATGACCAGACAAGCTTCCTGAAAAGAGCTCTTTGGACCGCTAATCACAGGGGGTTCTGCACAAAGACCTGACAGCTTACACCTCCCAGATCTGGGTAGGTTTTGATTTGGGACAGGACTTTGCAGGTACTCCCCCCACCCTTTCTATGACTGGAGCCCAGTCAGAGCCATCCTTCTAAACTACTGAACTATGCAACGGCTGCATTATAATAGTGCCACTATGGTAGTGTCAGGCTCTGCACAGCTGTTTTCCTTGGTGACTTTTAGTGCTTTCCAACTCATCATCACTTCCTTATTACTTTCTAACACCTTCTTGCTTCTTTATGCAGCCTCTTCCCTTGCTGCCTTCTGGCTGCCTGGGGGCGGGCTGGGGAGAGGAGGGGAGAGAGCAGTTAACAATCGAGCTGTTAGCTCCCAGTGTTTGCCATCACAACAACATTTACGGAGCTTGAATGTCAGGTGTGTTAACATTCACAGCCTAGATGAACAAGGCTTAATTATTAATTATGAGAGAGCCGCTCCACAAAGCCCACAAACTACATGCAGCTGAGGAGGTACCGGAGGCTTTAAGCAGTATAACAACCTACCAACATCAGGGCCTGATTTTGCTAGGTACTAGACAAACACAGAGTAATGGCTAGTCTCTGACTTGAAGAACTGCCGTTTTACCTATTCCACCAGACGGGAAAATAACAGGTGAGTCCACAATGTGCATGGGTGACTGGGGCATAGCTCTGACTGCTGCCCAAGTGGGGGGTGCCTGCATGGAGCCAGGGGGTGCTTCGTCCTCCTGTCCCCGGTCCCTCTCGTTCTCTCTGGCACCCTGTATCTCCTCTGCAGTGAGGAGGGCAGAGAAGTGGTGGTCCGTGTTGCAGGAGCTGTGGTTTGCTGCTGCTGTGGGAAATGTCACCCCTGTTTTCCTGCCAAAACCTGGTGGGTTTTTTTGGCTGCTTGACACACGTGGTGATAAAAAAGGAGATGATCTCTTCCCCAGCAGCAGCAAATCTCTTGCTGCTGCTCCTCCACCACTCCTGCTGTGCCCTCCCCACTGCTGGAGACAAAGATGGAGCTGAAACAGAGGTTGCAGGGCCTGGGGGACTGTGATACTGCCCAAAGCTCAGGACTGGCTAGTTATACTTCTGATCTGATTGGAAGCAAATGGTACCAGCAATTTTTAAAACAGGGTTTTGGATTGATTTCATACACTTCATAGACTGGAAGGAGCCTTGAAGTTCATCAAGTCCAGTCCCTTGCCCTAGGGGCAGGAAGTCAGCTAGGGTCAAAGGATCCCAGCAAGATAAGCATCCAAGTGTTTCTTGAATGAGTCCAGAGTAGGTGCCTGCACCACTTCTGGAGGGAGTCTATTCCAGGTCTAAGGGCTTTGGACTGTGAAGAAATTTGTTCTTATGTCCAATCTAAAATGATCTTGTAGGAGTTTATAACTGTTGGTCCTTGTTTTTCCTTGGGGTGCTCTGGTGAACAGATGTTAGTTTGGCTTCAGTTTGGAGAGGACTTTCTAAAGAGAAAAAGGAACAGAATGAAGGGAGAGCATGGTAAAGAGGAGGTAGGAGGGCCAGGAAGAAGGTGATAATAAGGGAAGAAACCCACGAGAGAAGGGGCTGGAAGAAGCAGCCCATCACTCCAGGGAGAGGAAGTCCTGTCGAAGCTAAAGCCTGGTGCCACCACCCTTGACAGAGGAGCCCTTTATCAGTCTCTCCCTGTGATTTATTTCCCCAGAGCATATAGTTGGTCGCAGAGGGGTTGTTATGTGGGTCCCTAGCGAGAATTCCTGAAGGAAGGGTAGGAATGGGATAGAAGAACTTGTCCTGAGATCCTTGCAGACTATACTGATGCAGTAGCTTCGGGCATTTTTACCGATGAAGCACAATTTATAGATACTCATGTGCACATATACTTGTCATTTCCCACAAGCAGCTACAAAATTTTATCTCAGACACTACAATTTCCAACTCTCTTTCTTAGACAGGGAACTACCTGACATATTGGTGCAGTATATCTTGAGAAATGACAATTTTTTAATTGTGATATTTCTATGTAGTCTCGTGGATTCTCTCACACCAGAACACACACATGCACTCACACAAGCCTCTTCTTGCTGTTCCAGCTACAGAAACCCATGCAGAATGAGTTTGCACAATGAATAAAAACAACTGCTGTACAATGACCTAATTATAACTCTGTCCTTGTGCTGATTCGGGAGAGCTATGTATGAGAGATGGATTCTGGTTGATTTTATGACATTCTTATGCAGTTCTTATAATGAAAATTGTATTTGTGTATGCCTTCAGATGTAGACAGATGGAACAATTATATCCATATCAAATTACACCAATAGAAGTTGCTATGTGTAACACGGCTGCATTCTTATGCAATGATTACAAATGGAGCAAAAATGTTGAAACTTTAACCCAGTTCACTCTCCCTTTCAGCATCCACTCTATGCCGCTATATGACACTGGATACCAGGCCAGGTAGACCTATGGTCTGACCCTGTAAATGGCAATTCTTACGTTCTTCTGTTCTTATATTTGTCGGATGCAGAATAGTAAGACTTTTATATAAGACGTACAATTCTAGCAGGAATATCTCACTTAGTCTTATATAACTAGTGAATTACCCATCAAGAATGAAAGGAGGGGGGGAGGTGGGCATGGGCAGAGCACCGCCACTCATCATACCACACTGCCTCTGCCTCCCAGGGGTGGTGGGGGAACTTGCACATGGTGGCTGCCGCTGCCACCCACTGGCCCATGTTACTGCTGCTTCTCATCCACCTGCGTGCCTCCCCTCCCCCTCTCCCTGCATCCAGCCCCACTCCACCCTGCTCTTGGGGCAGGGTGGTGGGTGGTGGTGCTCCATCTCTGCCCATCATTGTTGATGGGCATTCTTGACACAGCACTAGCAGAAGCCACACCCCCAAGAGCATTATGGTCAGACAGGCAGACACACAGACAGATGGACTAAGCTCTTGTATATATAGAAGATGTCAAGCAAGAGGTCAAATCCTGCCTCTTATTAGCCCGTGATATCAGCATAAAAAGTATAAATGTTTCCAAAGTTTAAAACAAATGTCTATGTGCCTACCTAGAACAAGTCTCTATAATCAGCATTGTAAGGCTAACTGCTCAAGTTTCATAGTTTTCAGAGACTTTCATAGACTTTAGGGCTGGAAGGGCCCTCGGAAGATAATCATTGAGTCCAGTCCCCTGCCCCAGGGGCAGGAAGTCAGCTGGAGTCAAAGGATCCCAGCAAGCTAAATGTCCAAATGTCTCTTAAAGGAGTCCAGAGTAGGTGCTTGCACCACCTCTGGAGGCAGTCTGTTCCAGGCTTTGTGGGCTCGTACAGTAAAGAAGTTCTTCCTTATGTCCAGCCTGAAATGATCTTGGAGGAGTGTTTGACCATTTGACCTTATTATCCCTCGGGGCTCTCTGCTGAACAGGCATTCCCCCAGATCTTGATGCACACCCCTTATATACTTATAGGCGGCTGCCAGGTCCCCCCTGAGCCTGTGCTTTTCCAGGCTGAAGAGTCCCATGGCTCTCAGCCTCTCATTGTAAGGCCTGTTCTCCTGCCCTCTGATCATGTGTGCGGCTCTCCTCTAGACAAGCTTAAGCTTTTCCACATCCTTTTTAAATTGTGGAGCCCAGAACTGGATGCAGTACTCCAGCTGCAGTACTCACCAAGGCCAAGTACAACGGGAGGATGACATCCTGGGATTTGCTTGAGAAGCACCTATGGATGCAAGCCAGAATTTTGCTCACTTACCAGCTGTGACATTGCATTGATGGCTTATATTCATCTCGTGGTCAATCATGACTCCCAAGTTCCTTTTGGCCGTGGTTCTAGCAAGCGTAACACTGCCAAGCCTATAAGCATGCTGCGGGGTTTTTTCCCCCCAAGGTGGAGTACCTTGCATTTTTCGATGTTGAATGCCATCAGGTTTTCATCTGCCTATTTTCTGAGCCTGTCTAAGTTGGCCTGGATCACCATCCTATCCTCAGGTGAGGATGCTTTACCCCAAAGTTTGGTGTCATCAGCAAACTTGGCCAGTCCGCTTCTGATACCCATGTCTACATCATTAATAAAGATATTGAAGAGTATAGGCCCAAGGATGGAGCCTTGGGGGACCCCACTGGTCACGGCGCACCACGGTGATTCACTTCCATCTGTTACCACTCTCTGGATCCAACCTCAGAGCCAATTCCCCAGCCATCAGACTGTGATGTAGCCAAGGCCGCAGTTAGCCAATTTTTCCGTGGGGAGATCATGGGACACCAGATTGAAGACTTTTTTAAAATCAAGATATGACATCAAACCCTTCTCCCTCATCCAGGTGATATGTCACCTGGTCATAGAAGGAGATGAGATTGGCCAGGCAAGACCTACCTACAACAAACCCATGCTGGCTGTCCCTCAGGATGTTGCCATTAGCCAGTTTGTCAAGAATGGTCTTTTTGATAATTTTTTCCAAGATCTTCCCCAGGATAGAGGTCAGGCTGATAGGCCTGTAGTTCTCTGGATCTACTTTCATCCCTTTCTTGAAGATAGGCACCACATTGGCCTTCTTCCAGTCTTCAGGCACTTTACCTGAATGCCATGAGTTCTTGAAGATCCGTGCCATCGGTTGAGCTATGCTGCCTGGCAGCTCCTTAAGTACCCTGGGGTATAAACTGTCTGGGCCAGCTGACTTGAAGATGTTGAGCTTCTCAAGGTGTTCCTTCACATGGTCTACATTGATGTAGGGTAACAATTCTCCCTCACCCTGGCCATCCCATCCCATATTGAGCAGAGCTGTCCCTTGGGGCTGGTGAAAGACAGATGCAAAATACCCAAAAAGCAGATTGGCTTTTTCCTGGATATCAGTTGTCCCATTTGGTTTAGCAGAGGTCCAATGTTACCCTTGCTTTTCCTCTGGCTCCCCACATATATGAAAAAGGACTTTTTACTGTCTTTGACACATGTAGCCAGATAGAGTTCAGGCTCAGCCTTGGCTTTCCTGGTTCGCTCCTTACAGGTCCAGACCAGTGCAGAATACTCCTCCTTTGAGTTGGTTCCAGCCTTCCATCCTTTATAGGTCTTTCTTTTTCGGCACAGGAGATCCACATGTTCCCTGCAGAGCCAAAGGGGCTGCTGTGCCCTTTTGCTGCCTCACCTTCGAGATGGGATAGACATTGCATGTGCTTTTAGGATCACCCCCTTGAGGAGCAACCACTCATCCTGAACTCCTATCCCCTTTGGCTCATGGTCCCTAGGGCCTTGCCAACAAGCCTCCTGAGCTTGTCAAAGTCAGCTTTCCTGAAGTCGAGAACTTCTGCATTGCTGACTGACTTGCTAGTTTTGCGGTGGATAGTGAAAATGATCAGTTCATGGTCACGGTCTCCCAGCTTCCCTTAGATTATTAGGTCGCTGACTAGTTCATCCCCTTTTGCCAGTACCAGGTTGAGCAGCATTTTGCCTCTTGTGGGGAAGCTTTGCAACCATTCGGATTTGGCTGAGTGCTCTTCTCACAAGATGTCTGGGTAGTTGAAGTCTCCCTTGACAACCATGCACCAGGAGCGTGCAGCCTCAGCTAGTTCGTTGGTGAATTCCTGGTTGAGTTCTTGATCCTGATTAGGAGGCCCATTGTAGATTCCTACCATTGTGTCCCCTGTGCCATGTTCACCATGGATTTTAACCCAGAGAATCTCCAGTCATCCAGCCTGGATGCCAATGTCCAGCTTGCAGGAACATGTAGCTTTCCTTGACAGAGAGAGCTACACACCCGCCCCTTTTTTCTACACGATCTCTCCTGTACAAGATATAGCCATTTATACCTGTGGCTCAGTCATAGGTGGAGTCCCACCAGGTCTCCGTTATCCCTATGAGATCATAGTCATTCTTGTTTAGCATGAGGACCAGTTCCTCCTGTTTACTCCCCAAGCTCCTGGCATTGGTGTACAGGCATGCAAGTGTCCCATTGAAGGCCCTAGTCTTCCCTACACATCGTTCTGGGGCCAAGGTAGGGGTGGGTTTCCTTTAGTGCCTTAGCCTGCTGGATTTGCAAAAGTTGCTCAGTGGGCTTGCTGTGGCAGTAGTCCCCTCACCCCGCAGTGGACTTAGTTTAAAGCCCAGTTGAGCAGGTCAGTCATTCTAGCTGAGAAGAGCCTCCTCTCCAGTGCAGTGAGGTGGAGGCTTTTGATCGGACCACTTCCCAGCAGACCACTGCCTCACCAAAGAGCAGACTGTGATTGTGGAAGCCGAAGCCTTCACAATGACACCAGCGCCGCAGTCTTTGGTTAACTACCCCAATCCTCCTCTCCCTGCTCAGTCCATAACCCCATTATTTAAAATGGGTAAATGGGCAATGCAGAAGTTCTCGACTTCAGGAAAGCTGACTCTGACAAGCTCAGGAGGCTTGTTGGCAAGGCCCTAGGGACCATGAGCCGAAGGGGATAGGAGTTCAGGATGAGTGATTGCTCCTCAAGGGGGTGATCCTAAAATGGGTAACATTTTAAATAATGGCCTGCTTCTTCTCTCCTATATATTGGCTTTACAATGGTTGAATTGAGTGTCATCACTCCTGATCTGAGCTATGATTAAGGAAAATTTTCCTGTTGAAGACTCCTATTTACTTAAACCTCTTCTTGGAGACTTAAGTACCAACTTAAATGCTTTTTTGGATAATGCATTTAGTACTGATGTGAAAAAAATCAAGTCCAAAATCTCTTTCTGCTGAGGGTTTCTTGGTTTTTCTGGCTGCTGTTCTTAAGTGGTGGAAAATGGCTGAGAATTTGGGCTACTAAATAAATGCATTAAATTTTGTTCATTTTCCCCTAGTCCAGGACTGGGCAAAGTCTGGCCTGCAGGCTGGATCAGGCCTGTGGTGGACTTCATTTCCCAGAAGCCCTTGCCTGCATTGATGCAGACAGTTTCCATGGAGACCCCAGCAGCTGTGGGGCCATGACAGTGAGGGGCCAGGGTTTCCATAGAGACCAGCCCCAGCAGTGCTGGCAAGGTCTGCAGTTAGGCAGGGAGCTGTTCTGGGGCCAAGGCTCAGCACCTTGCCAGAGCTGCTGGGGTCTCCGTGGAAACAGGCCACAGCAATGCAGGCAGGGGCTGCTGGGAAATGGAATGTTGTTGCAGATCAGATCTGCCATTTTCAAATTTCCTGCCCTAGCAATTAAACAATTAAACAATTAAACATAGTTGTTGGGTGCTTGCTCCCTTAGTTATTCATCTGAATTAAATGGCATGTAGGGCTTTTAATTTCACTACAAAAGAAAACCATAACATGGTCATTAAATATGTGCGACTTGGTCTTCTAATTTTGAGAATTTGCAAGAAGTGGGTTAAGGATTTAAGTAACTTTAAGTAACTTCCAGGCTTGAATAATAAGGATGATAATGACAAAGAATATGTGAGAGATGCAGTATGTTCTTAATTCTTTTAATTAAAGTCATTATTCTTATAATTCGGACCAAGGAATGGTCCATGTGTGACTACTGTCCCAACCAGAGAAGGAAAAGAGTGGGCTCAATGAAAGTACTCATTACATTTGGAAAAAAAAATCAGTAATTAAGAGTATCAAAACAAATCAGAAGCAAGCTCTAAAGTATCCTAGTTTTTGCAACCCAAGACTTCCCCCCCACCCCGATTTGTGCTTTAATTAAGAAGTGTAGCTACAAAATGAGTCCAAAATAGATTCTACAAACTGATACTGTTTCCTTTCTGACAGTCCTTTAAACATTGCAAATAAGTTATTGTTTCCAAATTTAGTAAATACTTAAATCCACACACAATGAGCACTCATCACTGCCATTGGAAATAATAATGAGCTTTTTTATCATAATGTAACATAATTTGTCACTGATTTTATTGTTATTTCCTTTAGGAAGAGGGTTTATAGCATTGTGAGGCACTGTCTACTGCCAGAAGGAACACTGTCCTTCACAACATCAGTCTGACTGGTAGAAATGTTTTTGTTTCATGAAGCAACATTTCCTTTGCTATTTTTTTGTTTTGTTTAGGAAGCCTTAATTCGGGAGATTGATGGTTTTTTGTATCATTTGTTATAGCTGCACAATCCAGATTTGCCTTAAGGCAGCAGTTTTCTGTGCTTCAAAGAAGCCTTAAGGAATTTAAATGAGATGATGAATAAAGACTCTGGTTAGTCTAGCACATAGGTTTCTATTGCAGAATATTCAAATGCCTTTATAAAAATAAGGCAGGGTCATTTTAATCGGTGTTTTTTGCATCTGTATCAGGGCACTGCTATATGCCAGCTCCTTTAAGAGAGCATGCAGCCTGCGAGGCTGCTTGCAGGTGGCCAAGGTGGGTAATTAAGGACTCCCCTGACTGGCAGCAGGCTGGGCTGGAGCTATATAAGCCTTGAGCCTGAGCCAGCCAGTTAGTTCATCCCTGGTTGCTATGAAGTAAGGAGCTCCTAGCAGCAGAGCTGGATATTGGAAGGAAGCTACTCTGCAACGCAGGGAACGAGAGGTACCTAGGGCAGAGAGGGGTTTAGTTATATGTGCAGGTAGCCCAGGTTTATGTTATGCCAGGCTTGAGTGCCTGCCAGGGGGCAGGTGCTGATTATTAAGTTATACTAGTAGTTTAGCTTGGAGCCCTGCAGGGGCAGACAAGGCCCACTCAGAGGGCCAACAGCCCAAGAGTGGCTAAGAGTGGGGCCCTGCCAGGAGTGCAAGTGCCTAGAGAATAAGGATCCAGAGATCCATGACCCCCAGGCCCAGGAAGGGTTCGGAGGGTGATTAGAGGGTCCTGGAACACAACACCGGGCTGCAAGAGAGTGAGACCCAAGAAGGTCCAAAGACAGGGAGAGTACCTGAGTGTGAGACTTGGAGGTGCAGGAGCCAGGGATTGGCTGGCAATTGGCCTGGAGGGTCCATGGGCACAGGGACAATGTGAGAGCTGGATGAGGGTCCATAAGTCTGAGATGGGCTGCACATGGGGCCCGGGGATCTGGGAGCCCAAGGTGGGGCAAGTGTATAAAGGTAACATCTTTAGAGTAACACCTGTCAGGCTTGGGATGTGGTGTAGGGGAGGAATGGAGCCATGCAATTTGCACTTAGGCCATAGGTGCCCTGCAGGGGCATAGACAGGCCAGAAGTGATCCATGAGGCCTGAGGGTGGGATTTAGACTAGTGGGGTCTGGGAGAGACCCAGTGTGGGAAGAGTTTGGATTCAGGCTCGCTGTAAGGCCTGTGGGCAACCCCCTTACCCAACTTTCAATAAGAACAAGGCATGAAGGGTGAGCAACTGAGGGAGGGTGACATTAGTTAAAGCCAGGCAGAAGCCACATGGCCACCGGGGGCATCATCCCCACTCCTGTGGCCACAAGCCTGCTACAGCATCACGGGGAAAAAACAACAGGAAAAGTTCATTTGCCTATTTCCTTTGGTGATCTACAAGACACAACTTTTGCATACCTAACTCTTAAAATCTTTTATATCAAATACCGTGATGAAGAGATGGGGGAAGTGGATGTGTTATGTTCTCTTTATTTTGAGTGAACAAAGAGCAGGATTTTTAAAAGCACCCAAGCTTGAAACTTGCTGTTTCAACACTAGTGTTAATACTACATATGGATGCGAAAGCCATAAATACACCACAAAATCAGACAGATGTTGAAATATATTCAAAGTGAATGCCTTAAACAATAATGTGAGGGATTATAGGGAATGAGTGTATAACAAATGCAGAGTTAGTCAGAGATGAACAACTCTTTCTATAGTATGTGGAAAAATGCAGGTACCTGGGATACATGTTAAGATGTCAGAGTATCTGCAGACATGTTATCGGGCAGCTATGGGAACACACACACAAGACCAAAGAAATATCATCTCTATACACTACTTGGAGAGGGAAGGCTTATGGGACTTCATGACAGAGAAGACCTGCACAGAAGAGCACAGGATAGGTGGGGAGAGCACAGCTTTGAGGATGCAGGATGGATTCAGATTCTATGTTTTCTATGGGTCTGGTGCTCCTAAGCTGCACAGATGCCTTGGAAAGCTCCTGTCTTACTGTTCAAGGGAGCAGGAGGCTTCAGCTAGACATGACACAGGCAGGCAATCTACAGCCTTAGTCTTACACGTACACCTTAGACCTTGCCTGCAATACCTCTATCTTAAAGAGCAGGCTGAGGTGCAGAGGACTCTGCACTGAAGCACTCATTAAGCTTGCTGTTATCTTCTCTTTGGTCTTTGCAGGGCCTTTGGGGCCACAGCTCAGCAGCTGTTGTTCTGGATGTGGTTTCGGGCCTCTGGAGCTCTGGAAAACCATTTTAGTTTGGATTCATTTAAACTTGTAGGTTTCTCCCTTGACCTAATCAAAAAGTGGTAAATAAAACCTCAGCATTTTTGGTGGAAAAAAAAAAGTTGTTTTCCATTTTTTTTTTTTTTTTTAAAGCAGCTTTTGAAATTTCCCATTTTGTTCCATTTCTTTTAACCACTGCTTCTGGGCTTTGGTCCTCTTTTGTCACTTGGCTACCAAAAAGATATGGGGAGAACAGGGAAAGGAAAAGGCCAACTCAAATGCATTTTTTCCCATTAAAATTATTTAATATTCTCAATGAAAGAGGCCCTTTCCTTAAAATATTTTTGATAAGCATTAGTTTATATTTCCCTAAACTTATGACTACATATAACCAGCCTTTGTACATGCTGTTGTCTTTCAATATGTCAACAGATGAAAAGGAGGTAGTGCTGGTTCAAGAACCAGTGCATGTGATACAAAGAAAACATTTCAGCTAGATGTAGTTCTTCTAATACTGGGCAGTCTGTTTGGGAGATGGGAACGACAGCATATACTTTTGTGTTAGCTCCATGGATGTCACAGCAGATATTGCTGCCATTCTTTTTGATCATTCCCATAGGGAGTCTAAGACATGACTTCATGAGTTGTCCTAGGGGAGAAGTCAGGCAGTGTAGTGTGAGAGATGTTTGCTTTATCTAGATAGTGCTTATTCTGCAGCTAATCATTAGGGCTGTGCGAAGCTTTTGTCTCTGACTCGATTCGGTGGAGATTTGGCCTGATTCGGTGGCTGAATCTCCTAATCCCAAATCGAATCAGAGGACACTTTTAATCTCTCCAAATTGAATTGGAATCCTCTGAATCGATTTAGAGAGATTTGGAAAGATTCGGAGATTTGGACATAGACACAACTTTAAATGTTTTTTCTACATACCTTGAGGTACTGGGGGCTTGTCAACGCTGCAATGCTGGGACGGATGGAGTGTCCCACAGGAGCGTGCGGGGCTCCACAGCATGCTTGGCACGCTTGGCTGCAGACCCGGAAGTGGGCCAGAAACACTTCTGGTCCACTTCTGGGTCCACCGGAGAGTGTGTAGGGGACACTGCCCTGCTCCTTAGCTCAGCGGCTCATGTCTCCAGGTCCGGGGGGGGCATCTGGGGTTCCCTTGCAGCCAATAGCTGAGCTGGGGTTGGGGGTGGCATGCTCCCTGGCAGACCCAGAAGTGGACCAGAACTACTTCCAGTCCACGTCCGGGTTCACTGCCAAACACATGGAGGGTCCCTCCCCCCCACTCCTGTGGGATGCTCCATGCATCCCACCATCGCAGCATTCACAAGCCGCCTGCTACCTTGAGGTATGTAGAAAAAGCTTTTAAAGCTGTGCCTATGTCCGAATTGCTGATTCTCTGAATCGTCGTCGAATTTTCAGATTCGGTTGAATCGAATCGGAGACAGTGATCCGAATCAATGAAACAAATCGCTGTCTCTGATTTGGGCTGAATCCAAATCTGAATTGAATAGGGCCCCCTTCGCACACCCGTACTAACGATCACCTTTCATAAGGACTCGATTCACTCTGAAGCATGAGGCATGGTTGTTAGTGACAAATTGTGGAGGCAAGCTGACCAAAGGAGACAGTTGTTTCTTCCCCTTTCACATCCTTGTGTTCCCCTATTACTGTGGGGCCATATTAAAGCTTGCCAAGAATCTTTTTTTTGGACAAAATGTTTTTATGCTGGGAGGCCTTAGACATCAAAATGGAGGCTTTCATTGGGCTTGAACATATCAGCTGTGAACTAAAGTGTATCCTGCTGAAACTGTATAGGGAAAGCTAAGAATATTTTAGCTACCATCTACTAGGCATCTGGATTGAAGAAACCCTGGTTAGAAAGATTTATTACACCCTCTTTCTTGACAAGTTATGGGCCTTGAAGATTTTACCTATCAAAGTCAATGCCAGTATATTGCAGTGTGGAGCTGGGGCAAGCGGTCACGCTATATGTGATACAGGGTAAAACATTTCCACTATGGACATCAGCTTTATTGTGCCTCAGGTGAAATTCATCGGAGCTTCTGTTAGCGGTCTCTGATCAAGAGAAACCTGGCCCCCTGTGTACTAAGAATGAGGAGAAGGGAATCAATGGAGAGCGTTTCTTCTAGTGTGCGTGTGTGTGCACGCGCGCGCGTGTACACGCATGGTGGGGGAAGGAGGGCATTTACTACATCTTGACTTCATGGACAGCATTGGCATTCAGGGTGAGCTGGTCCCTACCCTGTTAGATTTCCCCTAGGAAATCTTTGCCAGCCTCCACATTATAACTACTCCACATTATTTTATGCACATAGGTTACTAAAACGTAGGCACACTAGAATCACCTGTCTTGAAGAGACCAAGGGGTGTCTTTGGCTGTCGTCTTCCTTGTGATCTGGCTGCCAGTCAAGTCTCACATTCTTCACACTGCCTGCCATTTATCAGACAAAAAGAGATATCCCCTTTTCTTCAGCTGAGGGGGCTCCATGACAGCTTGAGTGCTCTGCTGCTCATATTGCCTACTGTTAAGATTATAAAACTAGATGCAGAACCCATAGTGATAAGTGAATATGAAGGATGAGATAAATGTGACTGCCTCACCTTGCCTAATGGCACTCAATAGGAATCACAGCTGGGTTCTTTTTTCGGATAATGGAACTGCTGGCAGGAGTTGGTTTATAATGAGGTTGTGCGCATTAGACCAGGGAATCTGGTGTCATATGGAAAGAAATTGGATGTTGAAAGAAAAGACAGTTTACCATGATTAATCATTTAAAGACATTCCAATCAGCAAGGCAGCTCATGTTCTGGCTATATGTGGGCTATCTTCATGGCAGGAAAACTCCTGAAGAAGCGCTGACAACCTGTGCAGCTCCATGAGGAAATTATGGGCCACGGCTGGCAATTTTTTCAGGCACTCTGGGACTGTTAGAAATATTGGTGGTAAGGGACAGTTCTGTTCTTCATAGGATAGAGTCAGCCCACTGGAAGAGTCCCCACAGGAGAGTTACCAGTGGATGCATGAGGGGACTGGGGCAGACAAACCCTTCATCTCCTCCAAGCCCTTTGAACGCATTAATGCTCAATATGATGATGCCTGAATTTCAGGAGCTAAGCTGAGTCCCTGATATGAACTTTTCTTAGCTGTCTAAGCTCCCTGCGCAATGTATGAGGGAAGTCCTGTGCTTAACAGACTCCCACACAGGCAGCATACTGAACAGGTTGCTACGTAAAGTTGGCACTTTTAGGGTGTACTTGCATAGAGTGAGCCAAGAGGTACCACTGAGGGCACAGGTGAGTCTCATCTTGGATGTAGATGCCTTTCTCAGGGCTTCTGTCCACTGGGACCCGCAGCCTGGAACTCATACTTCGAGGGAGGTGCCTATATCTGTTCTTGCAAAGACTTGAATAAGGCTTAGTCTTCTAAAACATGGTAGCAAGAAGGGACAATGGGGGTGGTACAGCTCCCTTCTATGTAGTAGCCTCCTGTTTTGAGGCCCATCAGTGGGAGACTACTAGGTCCTAGCCTTCAGGCTGTACCCCATGATGGAGGTGTGTGGGAACAGGGAGGGTACTTTTCATCCCTGCCATTGGAGTGGGCCAGAGATCTAAATTAAACATTGCAATGATTTACTTGTAGGCATCCAAGGCCAGGTTCAGAAAGACACTTTGGTACTCACTTAAGTTGATGTACATCTAGGTTCCTAAGTGCATTTTTGAATCGGGTTTCTAGGTCCTTTATTGGATTCATGCCCTAGTGCCTGCTTAGGATCACCCGGATCACTCCAAGTGGCAGACATTTAAGCAATATTGCACACTACTGGAATTTTGCACCATGAAATGTTTCTGCCTTGTCAGGCCAGCTGTCTTTTAGGGAGAAGCAGAATCCTAAACACTGTTCTCACCCTGGCAATAATACCTGCTGGTTTGGTGGCTTACAAGACTTCAGCCACAGCTGTAAGCTTTGCCTTCATCTCTAAGTCAGTGATAGTGAAGTTCATTAGGTACTGACAGTACAAGCAAATGAGAATTAGTTTTTCAGATGTTTATTTTGAGACAGCAACTCGAGTTGTTACATGCAGCACAGATTGTGTTCATGCAATCTCCTTCACAAGGTGAATCCCGTTGTTGGCTGCATGGAGGGATGAGTTCTCTCCAAGTCAGGTCTGCAGCCTGTTCCAAAGAGGACTGGGTGGATCTTCTGAAACGTTTCTTTGCAACTGGCCCGGGGTGTCTGCAAGCTGGCCATTTCAATGTCTACTTTAGGTGTCCAGTGTCCAGAGTGAAAGCTAGAAGAGGGATGGGAGTGCTTCTCCAACTTCCCCACACACCCATAGTGGCTTATAGCCTGAGGGTAGAATACTCTTCCTGGAGATCTCTCTCTTTACTGCCACTCCTGGCATTGCCTAACTGCTCTGAGGACACAGCCACAGCTTGGGAAAGTGATGGCACAGTGTTGTCTTGGGAGATATACTGTCACTATTTGAGGGTCTTCACTCTCAAGGAAATCCCCCAAATTGAAATTGTGCATTGCATTCATGACCAAGAACAAGAGCCTGCCACTGTACTATTCCAAGTGCTCCATCTCTCGTAGTCCCTGCACCTGCAGAAAGACTGCTGCTTTTGGGCCTTTTCTCCTCAGAGCCCAAAGCTAGTTCCCTTCAAGTAATTGGCATCCTCTCAGCCTGCGATACTCTGTGGGAAGGCAAATCTCTTCCCAGGCTCTGGAGCTCTGTTTGAAATAGAGGAAGTAATGGGAATGTGCCCCATTAATCTTCGTTTCCGTGTGGGCCTTTGGAAATGGATTGCTAAATGTCTAATCTGGATGGGAAGTATCAGTCTGTGGTGCTGATTAACATCAGAAGGGCTTTTTTTCTTCATATACCTCCTGCATGGTACATAAGTGGGAAATTAAAGCCTGAAAGGTTTGTGATTAATTAGAAGAATAAATGTCATTAATCATAGTGCTGAGACTCTAATTGAACCTGTCCTTTTCCTAGCAGACTTAATGGACAGCTGTCCCCTTTCTGCTCTGCACGACTTCATGAATCCTCACAAGCTGTGAGGCTTTATTGAGGACACAGAGCCCTGCTGCTGCAAACAGTTGTGTTCATATGTGCAAGTTCCCCACTGAAGTCAGTTTAAATACGGACTTGTGAAGTTAAGCACTTGGGTAAGTGTTTGCAAGACCGTGATCCATACAGTCCATGCAGTACCAGAGCTAAGGGGGTGGGACCAGGGCAGCAGCAGCCCTGAGCAATGACGCAAGTGAGAGGTGTAAAATTAACAGCTGTGGGTGCTGCCGGCCCATTGTGCCACCACCTCTGGGACTTGTCGCTCTGTGCATTGCCACTGCCCAGGATGCCAAGCTGCCCAGAAGATATAATTAACTGGGCTAGTGCAGATTGGTGAAGGTTATAAGAAGATGAACTGTTTCAACTCTGTTTGGCCTTGGGCTGGAGTGAGCAGAAGAGGCTATAAATTCACCTTACTGTGACCGAAGTTTTGCCAGATTTTGTGTGAAAAACATACTTGAGAAAGCACGAGAGGGGTTTTACAATGCTTTTCCAGGGTGGTATTTAGATAACTATTTTGTTTAATTAATTCCAAGATGAAACTTGGATAAAGAATATGGTCTAACATTTCTGAATTTAGCTTACAAAACCCAAAGCTCCTGGGAAAAGGAGAATCGAAGTTGAATTCTGAAAATGATTGTTTCTTAACTTTGCTTGTGTGAAGAGTCAGGTGAAGTTCTCACTTAGCAAAAGAAAGCTGTCTTTAAATGCTGTGTCTGCTTTTAGCATGAAAGCAATTAAGCTGTTGATACTAATGCATTTAACTAGAATGTGAGTCTTGCAACTACCTTTGACCAAGCATTTTGCCTTGTCTTTCTATGAGTGTGCAGACTCACCTGGCTTCAGTCTCTTGAAGTCATAGATTTCCCACAAATAAAATAAAGGTAATGAAGCTGTTTGGACAAAGTTTAAGCACTTTCCCAGTCAGATTTGTGTATCTACTGTGCAAATGTTAGAAGGAAATGATCTCTTGGCTGTTTAACAGAGCTGATCTTTTAATAAAAGGCAGGCAAAAATGAATCTGTTAAATTTTAGAATACTTTGGGCTGGCCATTTAATACAGTAAATTGCCTATTAAGGGTAATATCTTGTACATGTTTAATTATTGCATTGTAGGCACTTTCCACAACTTCTTTGATATTTTTTTTCATATGCTCTCTTTCTGATAG
>JAGPOW010002742.1:12788311-12843468 GCA_030014935.1 Caiman crocodilus | reverse complement strand
GGTGCAGCACTTTGCATTTCTCCTTGTTGAATTGTATTCTGTTGTTTTCTGCCCATTTGTCCAACCTGTCCAGGTCTGCTTGTAGTTGTTCCCTGCCCTTCGGTGTGCCCGCTTCTCCCCACAGTTTTGTGTCATCTGCAAACTTGGACAGAGTACACTTCACTCCCTCGTTCAAGTCACTGATGAAGAGATTGAAGAGTATCGGTCTAAGGACCGATTCCTGTGGGATCCCATTGCCCACACCCTTCCAGGTCGATACCGAGCCATCTACCACGACTCTCTGGGTGCGACCCTCTAGCCAATTTGCCACCCACTGGACTGTGTAGTCATCCAAGTCACAGCCTCTTAACTTGTTCGCCAGTGTGGGGTGGGATACCGTATCGAAGGACTTCCTGAAGTCTAAGTAAACGACGTCAACCCCTACTCCTGCGTCCAGGTGTTTTGTAACCCGGTCTCAAAAGGAGATTAGATTAGTCAGGCATGATCTATCTGCTATGAACCTGTGCTGGTTTCCCCTCAGCATAAATTGTCTTGCTAGGCTCTCGCAAATGTGAGCCTTGATAATTTTTTCAAAGACTTTGCCTAGGATGGAGGTGAGACTGACTGGCCTATAGTTGCTCGGGTCTTCCTTCCTCCTCTTCTTGAAAATGGGGACCACATTGGCCCTTTTCCAGTCCTGCGTGACCTGGCCAGTGTGCCATGACTGCTCAAATATTACCACTGGTGGTTACGCAATGATGTCAGCCAATGCCTTCAGTACCCTCGGATGGAGCTCATCTGGGCCTGCCGACTTAAAGGCATCCAGTTCCTCCAAGTGACCCTGCAACATCTCAAGGTCTCGTTTGGTAGTCTGGCGTCCTGCTGTTACCTCGCTACAATCCCAGTGAGAGCCTTGTCGTGCCCCTTGCTTAGGAGCACTGAGGCAAAGAACTCGTTGAGGAGTTCAGCCTTGTCCCCTCTGTCTGTCACCAAATGCTTCTGCCCATTTAGTAGGGGACCTATTCCACCCTGGGCCTTCCTTTGAAGGCTAGAAAACTGATTTCTAGTTGTAGTGCCTAATATTTTGCTGGGATGTGGAGGATGACTAAAATACTGAGCGCTTCCTGTGACTCCACCTGTTGATTAAATAACAAGGCATGAAATGATGCTTGCATGTCCCCTCAGTATGTTATCATGTGTCATGATGATTTATTAGAGACAAATATTTTCTTTTGATCTTACAAAACAGTTATCAAAATGTCAGTCTCTTTTGCAGTTCAGGCACATCTTTTTTTTGTGAATTCTCAAAAGACTTAAAGCTTTTGCTTTGGGCTTTTCAGGTGTTGTAATGGAAGGGCGGTATCTAGAATTGTGGACTTCCTAGGACTGAATGTGAAGCTTCTTATCTCACCTGCAGAAGGTGAAAGGGAACACTTGAGTATCCTTGAGGTGATGGGAACAAGGCTGAGGGAACCTCTTTCAGGCTTAAAATATGTTTTATTCACATGAACGATTCCCTGGACTTCAGTGAAATCACTCAGGTAAGTCAAGGTAGTCACATCCATATGTATGTGCAGGGAAAAAATGGCCTAAACTACAAAACGCCCAACAAGCGTGCTTATTAAAAAAGCAGTGTCCATTGGAATTTAAAAATAGTCATATTAGAAACCACAGTTTATAATAGAAGACAGATTAGACTATGGTCATTTGATATTTCTATTGAGTCACAAGTTGATTTATCATCATTAGTTAAGGCTCAGTTAGAATAAAGTGCTGTTATTTAGTAGATATGGTGAGGTCAGCTTTTGCAAATTGGCGTGCAGATGACATTTTGTTGTGCTTCGATGGGTTGAATTCATTTGTTCATTTAGGAAAATTAGCTGACAATTATGTTTAGTGCATCACGGGCTCATAAAATCAACTCACTGCAGGAGGAATGAGGTTATGTTGTAAGTGGTATCGGCTATCATGTCACACAATGAGCTGTTATCACTACATGAGGGTTGTTTAGGTGTGGGATCTGGCCGAAACAGAAGAGTTCAGCTTTTAAGAGGTCAGATTGGGACTTGGTGCAGAAGCCTATTTAACATAATACAGATGCCCTTTTTCCAGAGGGGATTTGTTCAGGCTCTTCTGGGTTGTAGGCAGCAAAAATCGAAGCCTCAAGATTACTAGTCACTTCTGAAAATCTCGTCCCCAGAATATAACCCCCTTCCAAACTGCTTTTCCTCTGCTTGCATAAGGTTGTCTATGACGTTTTCCAACCTTCTGTTTTTCTTTTTTAACAAACTCTCAAGTAAATGCTAAGAAATGCATCATTCATACAGATTAATAAATACACTTAGGAATTGAGTTCTGAAGTGGTGTAGTAAAAGAAAAGCTAAAGCCTTTCTCATGAATAGTCCTTTGTGAAGGTTTTTGAAAGCCTTTCAGTATCACCCTGCCAACAATCCTAGCACCAGCAGCAAAGATGTAGCAATTATGGCTCTTATCTGAAGAAAAGCTTAGAAAAGAAAAAAGAGAGACAGAGGATGCCCCTATTATATGTGAAAAAGATTTTAACTGAGAATAATCATAAAAAAAAAAAAAAAATGACCTAAGCTTACTCCCAGCCTGTTCTCTGTCCAGCTAGGACATGTAAGTTAAACTGCCTCAATCATTTCCCACTCAGTTGATAAGCTAATTATGGATTTTCTCTAGTTTCACATGCATTAAAATCTCCATAAAATCTGAGACTACCGAGTATAATAACTAGTAGCTGGACTAGAGTGTGTGTATATTATGATTGCTCATGGCTTTGCTATTCTATAGCACCTACAGTTCCCAGCATGGTCCAGGCTACCTCTGTGTTAGGTGTTGTATAAACACAAAATTTTAAAAATGGTATTTGCCCCAAAAGCAAGTCTAAAAGGAAAAGCTGAGCAATATTAAACGACACAACAGTATTTGGTTGAACCACATCAAGCTTTTTTATGAAGTCAGCATAGGAAAAGGGAGTTTTAAAGAGGGATTTAGAGGAGAAGAATGAAAGAGTTATGTAGACATTTGTGTCTAAAGTCTCCCAAGCACTGGCAAAACTTGACCTTAAATTTTCTGACAAGCAACAAGTGGGTTATGGTGACTGGTATCATGAGCTGACCATGAGCATGATACCAGCCTGAGGAGCTGGTCTCTGAATGAGAGATGGCAAGGAAGGAGAATGTCTTTCAAAAGCAGACCTACGTTGGATGCAGATCTGCCTTGGGGAATGTGACTGTTTAACATGTCTGATTGTGATAAATTAATTTAATGAATTTTAAAAATCCAAGTTTTAGGTGGCTATAAAAAAAAATCCATTAGTTCGAGGGAGCCAGGCTTTTTGGCAGTTACATTAAAGGTCCCAGAACAGCCTTAATGAAATTCAGTAGGATTAAGAGAAATAACTAAGAAATAATAATTAAGAGGAATAACTGTAGTTAAAATTTGACCTAGTTGGCTTTAAAAAAGTTAACTTGATGGGGCTTAAGGTAATAAAAGACATTACTGCCTTAAACACCACCAAAGACCATTTGTTAAATGCTATGAGTCTGAGAAACCTAAAACTGGCAAAGTTGCTCTGGCTAGGGAGGGCAAGCATAGTTGGATGTGAAAGAAATATTATCACCTGTAAGTGAAGGGTTTAATGAAGTAAAACTTGATTTTCACTTGATGGAGCCAATTAATTTAAACTGTGATATGCTCAATGGCTTTTGCTAATGGGAAGTTTTACTTTTCTTCTCCTAAAAACCAAGGCAAGGAATGACCAATTTGCCCTCAATTTGTTCTCTAATTTAAGCAGCAAACTTTTTATTTTCAGAATCGTATGGTATGCTCTATTAAATGTTTTTCAAGTATAAGAATAAACACTATAGATATAGGAAATAAAGAACAGGACCCAGGAAGAAAATTAAATATATGTGCTTGTCTAATGATGGTCAGCAAAATACAATTTACTCTACTGTAGGGGAATTGTGTATATACAGGTTATATGCAAAGTGGATTGAGACAAGAAGTTTGCAGTATTATAATGGCCAGATCTGTGCATCATACAAAAAAGTGTAGCTCTGTAGACTTTGAATGAGTATGTTATGCCTATTGAAGGTCTGCGAAAATTAATATAGCTTTTCTGTACCTATTAATGTACTTGTACTTTTGACCCACTCACAAGACTTGGTCTGCAAGGGTGATGCAACATGGTGATGGCCTCATCATTCTCCTGATCCCCAAAGTTGTGCCAATACCTCCTACATCCAGGAGTCCACAGGCAAATGATAGAGCAGGGGTGGGCAATGATTTCAGCAGGAAGACCGCTAAATGAGTTTTGATGAGCTGCTGAGGGTTGCAAGGGGTGGGTTGCACCCACCTTGATGGGTGCCCTGACCCAGGTCACCATCTTGCCGTTAGAAGTCCCACCTCTAACCCCTGACCTTTGCCACCAGAAGTCCCTCCCCTGGCCCTGGAAATGCTTCTTTTGGGACAGAGGGTGCTGCTGTCTTGAAACTGAACCCCCCCAAAATAAAACAAACAACAACAACAAAAATAAAAACAAATCATATACTAAAAAATGAAAATCTATTATAACTTATTTTAATCTTATTTAAAATGTATTTTTGTCCTGATTTATACGTGCTTGCATAGTGTATCTAGTGGCAATTAGATAATAGCTCAAAATACAGTCCTACTGGTTGGTAAGGGGTCGTATGTGGGGGGATGTGGTTGGGTGTGGGGGCGGGGCATGGTGGGTAGGTGTGGAGGGGTGTGGGGTATGTGGTTGTGGGAAGGGCTGTGGGAAGGTGTTGGGGTTATGGTGGGTGGGGTGGGAGAGAGAGAGACGGGGCCAGACCTCCAGCTTTATTGTGTGTGGCTCTCACAGACTGCATGCGAGCCTCATGTGATGCAGCCAGGCAGACTCTGGTGCCCCACCTGGTTTCCTGTTGGCCCCAGGGCACCGGCACAGGCTCTGTGCTCCTGCCTTCTGGCATCACTCCCCTGCTGCTACCTTGCTTTCCCTCCCACATGCACTCCCACCAATGCTGCTGCCACTTCCCAGCTGCCACCACCACCACCACTCCCCATGTCTGCCATTGCTTCTTGCTGCTCCCACACCTGCCACCACTCCTTGACATCCGCCTGCCTGCCACTGCTTCTCGTCTTCCCACTGCCTGCCATTGCTTCCTGTCTGCCGCTGCTCCCCCTGCCTGCTGCCACTGCTTCTCATTGTCTCCCTGCTCGCTGCCGCTTCTTGCTGCCCCACACTGCTCCCCTTGCCCACCACAGCTTCCTGCCCACTGCTGCTTCCCACTGCCTCCCCTGCCAGTCTCCCTGCCAGCTGCTTTAGCTCTTGCCCACCCTGGCCAACATCAAATGGTTTCTGGCTCTGTAGGCAGATTGCAGTGGTTTTCCCCCCTTACCCTCACTCTGATCTTATCTGACTTTCCACTTGGATGGAGGGAGGACAGGGAACAGCCAAAGGGTCACCAGGCCAGAAGCCACAGAGGCTTCTGGCTGGGGCCTAGGGGCAGGGCGGGCCTTGCTTCTCATCTGCTGGGTGCTGCTGACAGCTCCTCATGGGTCCTGCTGCTGCTGGTGCCTTGCCATCTTTGACAGGCAGCCAAGCATAGGTGATAATTCATTTTTAAAAAATTTTTTAGGGGTGCCACGGGCCAGTAGAATGGCCTGGCAGGCCGGATTTAGCTTGCAGGCTATATTTTGCCTGCGTCCGTGCTAGAACATGGGTTTTCCCTTCTTTCACTTACATGTTGGAAGATTTGCACTGACTTAGTTTATTGGGGCTCCCGAAGGCAATAGTCCTGGCTGTTTACCCCAAATTGTATTATAGATACTTTTTCTACCCAAGGATGCTCATCTGGAATTCTGGCAAGGTTCAGTGCTGCTTCTCCTGGATCTCCTCTTTATCAGCATACAGATTCTTGGAGAGGTTGTGAGAGTTCCACACTCCTCTGCCAAACGTTAGGTTGCGATACATGGCCAACACAATCAGTGTTATCATGAAACTGTCTATCTTTTTTTGAGCGGTGTGTGCTGTGAAGCCAGATGGATCCCCCCAGACTTCTGGCATATTTTAAATTTAAATTTGTAACATTTTAAAAGTAGTTCATATTTATTATAGCTAGTAAAGATAACAAAATAATTTGAAAATAAAACAAAGGGAGTAGAACTTGGGCAAAAGCCATGAACAATAAAACTTGTCGGCTGAGGTCTAAGTCCTATAGCTTTTCTAGAACCTGGTCTGCCAGACTGAGCTCATTCTCAGGAGATATCATATACCAGACAAGGTTCGATCTTTGTTTTTTCAAAGTTGCTGACTGCTTTTCCTGAATGAGATTATTCATTTTTCTACTATGCAGAACCACTGGAGAGAAAAAGATGATGGGCAAAGCAGAATTCTGTTGATAAATATTTATCATTAACATAAAAAAGAAAAGGAATTGTGAGTGCTCGTCTTCTGGGGCAACAACTGCTTGCCTCCCATTACACAATTGGCGATGAATGACTATTTGTTCAGATGTTATGGTGATTCAAGCCTTAAAAGTACCTACTTTTGATAGATTGATGTATTTGATTATTCAAAATGTTTCTCTAATCACACTGTCCAATTCCATTAGCTCAAAAACTTTCCCTGTTCAGCAGAACAAATAGGGATTTTATGGGGAAATCAATTTAGAACATTAAAGCATATTTACTAGGTCATAGAATCTGGACGAATCAGGACTCACAAAAATTGAGAGCAGATAGTAGGTACTTATCAGAATCTAAACAAATTACAAATTCATTTGTAGCACCAGATTATGAATCCAGGATAGTTTATGACAAAATCATAAAGTACAGCTTTAAAAAATAAACCTAAGAGCTCACAAGGCCAGGTTTTGCAGACTTAACATGCACTCTTAATTGTACCTAACACAAGTCATAGCTGAACTATGTTCTTGAATAGAAATGATATGGCAAATGTGACCAATATAAATATGGCCATCTACTGAGAAAATCAGTGGGCTGGTCATAATGCTTCAGAATAAATGAGAGCTCATTGTAAACTTTATTCAAGTTTTACAGTGATTCCAGACCTGGCTTCAGTTTGAGTGCTTGAAGTGTTTGTGTGCTTGGCTGGCTAGGACTGGCCATAATCTCGTGGGGCATGAAGCAGAGTCCAAAGTCTGGACTATTTCCCTTCAAGCTGCCAGCTCAGCAAGGGGTGGAGTGGGAAGTTGGCCCACAGATGTAGTCCAGTGGTTAGTCTGCAGGATTCCCAAGCTCCTAGGTTCAAGATACCTGGCCACCTTAACCGATGGTAAGTTGACCACTTCCACTCCTTGCTAGGCAGAGTGCCTTCTCAGCTGTATGCATTTTTAACTTTTCTTCGTGTCTACAGCCTCTCAGACCATACCACATAAAGAGTCTGAGAGGGAAGTGGGTGCATGATTGGTAGCTTATGGGCTGGAGTTTGGGTCTGAGAAGGGAAACAGTGTGAGGTAAAGCTGACCATGTCTTCTTCTTGTTAGTAGAGGTGTTGACTCTGCTCTTCGGTGTCCTTCCTTCTTTGATTTCCTGTTTTCTATCATAGGAAATCAGAGATCCCCCCGTCCTCTTCACTCACCAGGATGTAGGTCCAGCTGTGGGTGTTCCCCTGTCCCCCATCCCCATGATATGTTGGTGCCTTTCACTCCCCACCCTCAGCTCTTCTGGCTGTATAGGTGGGGAGTGAGGGGCACCAACAGCCCTCCCAGCCTTGCCAGAGCCCATGAGTCCCCCAGCTACCAGGGCTATGAGTCCAGGGATCCAGATGCACAGCCTGCTGCCCCCTCCCCAGCAGCACTTGAGCCCTGGCTGCCACCTGTGGGAGGCAGCGGCTGCTGCAGTAGAGCAGAGCCCAGCACCTCTTTCCCCATGGGTAGCACAGTGGGAGCAGAGCCTGATGGGTTGGGGGGTGGGACACAGATGGGGAATGGTGCAGGCTGCCTGCTGCAGGCTCAGTGCTCCCTGCTCTGCTGTCCTCCCTCCAGGGCCTCTGCAGCTCAGCAGGTGGGACCTGGTGTGTCAGGGCAGAGTGGGGCCAGGTGGGGAAGCTTGGTACCACTGCTGTGAGCCCTGTGATGCCCTGGTGAGATGTCACTTGCACACTCAGGAGCAGTGAGGGGCACAACTCTGCGATGCCACCCCTGCTGCTGCCAGGTAGGCAGGGGTACCTTGCCATGACAGCACAGGGCTTGTGGCAGTGGCATTGAGCTTCCCCACCTTGCTCTGCTTTGTCCTGCCATGCTGGGTCCCACCCGCTGGGGCACAGAGGTCCCTGGGGCAGGGCAACAGGGCAGGAAGACCTGAGACTGCAGCAGGCAGCCCACGTCTGCTTCCCATTTGTGCACAAATCTGGGGGGCATATGCCCTCCATGCCCTCCCTCGGGAATGTGTGCAGTGGTGGAGAACAGCTCCCCCACTTCCCTGCCCCCTAGATGAGCCACCCATGGCCCTGTCCTGCTCCCTGTCCATGCCCTACAGTCATGGATTCTGGCCCCAGGCCCCACTCACCACCACCTGGGCTGGGCAGCTGTCCCAGCCCCATCCCTGCCTAACTCCCTCCCTCACAATGGGGACCTCCCCCCCTGCAATTTACCTCTAGGGAGCTGCTCTCCTGGTTTCCTGGTGGCCATGTGCATACATTCACATATGCACCTAGCACATGGCACCTCCTGCCCAACTGCCCTCTTCCTGTTCCTCCCAGCCCTGTCTTTTCTTGCATTTTTCTCTTTTAAAGAAAAAAATCTGGGTTTTTCTCCTTAAAACGAGCAAATCCAGGTATTACCATGTTTTTCCATGGCAAACAGGAAACCCGGATGCCTGGTCATTAGGCCGGTGACTATGGATATTAGTCCCCCCTCTCCCTTCCCTCCTCCTCATTCCTGGCCACTCCCTCTTGCCTGCCCTGCTGCCTTTCAGCTCCTACTGGGACATTGCATCGCTTCCCTTCTTCCTCTTCCCTGCTGGACTATGCCCAATCCCATGCTAAACAATAACCAGTAAGCTAGCCAGTTATCCCTGTGCTTATCGGTTAAATGCTTAATCATTTAACCTTTCACATTCCTACCTTGGATGTACAATTTGTACATTCCTACCTTGGATGTACATTGCATATATAGCAAGACTGCTTAACACCTTAGTGACAAAGTAGACATGGATGGTGCCATGAGGCCTGCATTAGAGTGGTCAACCAGCGGCTTTGGAGTTGCTGCTACCAGGCAGACCTCGGGTTCCTTGACAATGACCCACATTTTTGTGCAGGGGGCATGGTCAGGTGGGATGGGCTTCACCTCTCCCCTAAAGGCAAGCATGTCATTTCTTCCAGGTTGGCTGATCTCGTATGGCGTGCTCTAAACTAGTTTTGTTGGGGGATGGGGCCACGGGGACACGACGACACTTCCCAGCCAAGATAGGCAATGAGCACAAGAAGTACCCAGGTAAAAGACAGGGGTCCAGATAGTCCTGGGATTAGGGGAGTGGTGCATACACCCTCAGGAAGCCTTAAATGCCTAACCCGGACATAGTGGGGCTCACTGAAGCTTAGTGGGATTCAATGCATGATTAGGCTGTAAACATCAACGGCTACAGACTGTTCAGGCGGACTAGAAAGGGGAGGAAAGGTGGGGGTGTGGTGCTCCATGTCAAAGAGCAATACACATCCTCAACAAACAATATTGGGTCAGAGGAGGGGCAGACTGAAGTGCTCTGGGTCAGAATACAAGGGGGTCAGGGGGAAAGGGACTTAATGGTGAGTGTCTACTACAGACCACCCAACCAGGGGGAAGAGTTGGACTGGGAATTCTCAGGTCAGCTCACGGAGACAGTTAAGTCAAGGGGCGTGGTCATTATGGGTGACCTAAACTATCTGGACATCTGCTGGGAGGAGCAGTCAGCCAGGCCTGACTGCTCATGTAGGCTCCTAGCTGAGATACAGGACCTCCACCTAACCCAGGAGGTACACAGTCTCACCAGGGGAAATGCCTTGCTGGACCTGGCCCTGGCCACAGGTGACAACCTGGTGAGGGGACTGCGGGTTCTCGACCACCTGGGCAATGGCGATCATCGCCTACTGGAATTCACCATCCAGTGCAGGGTGTCAAAGGCCTGCAGTAAGGCAGCAGCCCTTGACTTCAGGAGAGCCAATTTCAATGAGTTAAGGAGATTAGTTGGCGAGGCACTGAGATCCCCAAGGGGTGTTGGGAGTCCAAGACAAGTAGTCGTTCCTTAAGGAGATGATCCTCTAAGTGCAAAGGGTGAAAGTCCCAACACAAATCAAAGAGGGCAAAAGTGCTCAAAAGCCCCCATGGCTCACCAAAGGCATTCAGGAACATCTGAAAGGTAAAAAGGAGGCATACACCCAACAGAGAGGAGGGGCCATCATCAAGGAGGATTATACCTCCATTGCTCAAGACTGTAGGGGGGCTGTTAGGAAGGCTAAGGCGGAGACAGAACGGGGACTAGTGACCTGGATCAAAGATAACAAGAAGTTGTTTTTTAAATACATAGGGAGTAAAAAGAAGGCACCGGGTAACGTGGGGTCCCTGCAGGAAATGCTTGGAAATCTGGTGGTCTCTCCAGACAGTAAAGCTGACCTCTTTAACAAATTCTTTGCCTCCATTTTTCTGAGCAGGGACCAGGACATCCCCCCCCACACTGGGACCCCCGTAGGCCGCAGGGCAGGAGCACCCAGGCCTAGGGTCAGAAAGGACCTAGTCAGGGAACTTCTGGTGGGACTGGATGTGCTGGATCCTACCCTTGGGGTCTTTAAAAAGAGGCTGGATGAACATCTGGCCAGTGTTGTTTGACCCTGCCATGACAGGGGGTTGGACTAGATGATCTCCTCAGGTCCCTTCCGACCCTACCAACTATGAAATTATGTTCAAATTAGTAGGTCCAGATGATCTCCACTCCAGGGTGCTGAGGGAATTGGCAGAGGTCATTATGGGACCCCTGGCACAGCTTTACAAGCACTCATGGTGCTCTGGTAAGGTGCCAGAGGACTGGAAAAGGGCCAGTGCAGTCCCCATTTTCAAAAAAGGGAGGAAGGAGAACTCAGGAAACTATAGGCCCATTAATCTTACCTCGGTCCTGGGGAATCTTTTTGAGAAAATTATCCAGGAGCACATCTGTGAGAGATCAGCAGAGGAGATTATGCTTAGGGGCAACCAACATGGGGTCATTAGAGGTAGGTCCTGTCAGACCAACCTGGTGGCCTTAGGCACAGGTGTTGTGGTGGACGTAGTCTTTCTGGTCTTTAGGAAGGCCTTTGACTCTCTCTCTCACCCCATTCTCATTAAAAAAATTAGGTGACTGCGGTGTCGATACCTATACAGTCAAATGGGTCACAAGTTGGCTGGGGCCACATCCAGTGAGTGGTGGTGGATGGGTATTTTTTGACCCGGAGAGATGTGGGCAGTGGGGTCCCCCAGGGCTTGGTCCCTGGGCCTGTACTGTTCAACATTTTCATCAGCTACTTGGACAAGGGGGTGAAAAGTACCTTGTTCAAATTCATGGATGACACTTAGACATGGGGAGTGGTGGCCACGTTAGAAGGGAGGGACAGGCTACACCTAGATCTGGACAGGTTACAGGGGTGGGCGAATGAGAATAGGATGGGATTCAATACTGACAAGTGCAAGGTACTGCACCTAGGGAGGAAGAACCAGCAGCAGACCTAAAAGTTGGGGACCTCCCTTCTCATCAGCACAGAGGCAGAAAAGGATCTTGGAGTCACTATTGATTCCAAGATGAACATGAGCTGCCAATGTGAGGACGTGGTCAGTAAGGCTATCCACACCTTGTCACGCATCCACAGATACATCATGAACAGGTCCAAGGAGGTGATCCTTCCCCTTTATGTGACATTGGTCAGGCTGCAGGTGGAGTACTGCGTCCAGTTCTGGGCACCGCACTTCAGGAGGGATGTAAGCAGCATTGGGAGTGTCCAAAGGAGGGCCACTTGCATGATCACAGGGCAGCAGGGCAGGCCCTACAAGTAGAGGCTGTGGGACATGAACCTCTTCAGACTCCACAAGAGAAGGCTGAGAGGGGATCTGGTGGCTGTCTGTAAACTTACCAAGGGGGACCTAGCAGGGAACAGGAGAGACCCTGTTCCCCCAAGCACTACCAGGAGTAACTAGGAATAACGGCCACAAGTTGATGGAGAGTAGATTCAGGCTAGACATCAGGAAGCACTACTTCACAGTCAGGGTGGCTAGGATCTGAAACTAACTTCTAAGGGAAGTGGTGCTCACTCCTACCCTGGGGGTCTTCAAAAGGAGACTTGATAATCACCTAGCCGAGGTTGTTTGACCCCAGCATCCTTTCCTGCCCATGGCAGGGAGTTGGACTTGATGATCTGCTCGGGTCCCTTCCGACCCGACCTACTATGAAACTATGAAAATCCCCGCGTACAGCTTTTGTTTGGAACGCTGCAGCAGTGCGTAGGCTTTAAGCAGTAAACAACATCATCATGTCTTCCAAATACATTTAATCATGGTACATTATTTCTTCAGCTTCCTTCTTACAGCTTTCAGCTTCCATTATATACTGTAAATTCCTTGCACTGTCTTCCTTCTAGGTCCCTATTTCAAATTTGATTGCTTATTGCTTCCCCCCAGACATCTCTTATTTAAAATGTTATTGCTTTTGCCCTTTCCCTGTTCCTGCCCTTTCAAGTTTCCAACCAGCTGTCATTTTTTTTCTATTTCTCCATTTCATATTTGCTGGCTGCTGTCAGTTTTAATCTAGGATTTATACTTAGGAGAACACGTCCTTAAGTATTTTGAATGTTTCCCTATTTGAAAGCTTTTGTTCCTTCCCTTTTTGATTAATTTTCCCCTCTTGTCTTTTCCCCGCTCTTTCTGTTTTGTTTTCATATGCAAGATTTTTGCTCTGAAGTCTAGCTAGAAAGTTGATACATTCCAGCGCAAGGTGGAGAAACAAAGGCTTAAATAGGAGAAGTGAAGTGGAAACTGTAGCTACCGCTAAAAGGGAGATTTCTTGTAGGTGGTAGAAAGTCATAGAATGGCATTTGCAGAGTGTTGTTGATACTAGGACTGTACCACAGGACTTCAAAAAGTTTAGCAATGAGTTTAGTGTCAGGAGTGCGGTGACTATGCAGGATAAGTGTTTAGTATTAGTTTACTCGTTGGAAGAGAAAATTTTGGACAGGGCATGAAATTTGTGAGGCGCGCTATTAAAACAGACTGCCTTCAGAAGTGCCCCAAGAGAAAGGCAAGTGCTGTAAGGACCTCAGAAGTATATTCATATGCCAAAACAGGCACCAGCTAGAGTTCTGACATAAGAGCACTGTTCTTGCTGCATGAGATGTTATATATAACACAAGATGTTATTTTGGGAGGGTAAGAGGATGAGCAGTAGATTTAATGGCAGAAAATGGATCTGAAGCCTTGCCTTTCAATGGAAGGCAACACAATTGGGAAATAGTTGCGATTTTTTTTTTCCTGTACCCTGGAATATCAAGTACTGACGAACTGAAGCAGAATAAACTGTATGCAATATAGGGCTAATGTGGTAAGAAATATTATGCTGCATGTTTCTGAAGGCTGTAAAAAGTATAACTTATCATTCGTGCTAGTTAGTATGATATGATTCTGTGTATACATTTATGGTACAGTTGTTAATACAACTTTATGAAAAGAGCTGTTGTATATTCCTAATAATAACTAGATGAGAAACTTGGGTTGAGTTTTTAGACTAACATCTTAACAAATTATATTTGCATAATATCTGTCAGGGCTCCCATAAATGCATCCTAGCTGAACGCAGAGCAACAACATTAAACTGCTTTTTGTAGTGATGACTGGGTTCAAGAAATACAGGCATATGTAAATGAGAAGAACAGCATTTTAATTCAGAAATCAGTATGCAGCATCTGCAGGCCCTTTGTCTCTCCGACTAACAGCTACTACCTAACTAGCTAGCTGCTGCCCAAGGAGCCATCTCCCAATTCCCAAACCCTCAGACTCCTGTTAGGAAGCATCTTTAAATCATAACTTGTATCACTACATGTTCTGGGGCTGGAGTGACACAATATCAAAACTTTTGGGGGTAGATCATGCCCTTAAGTACTGTCTTTAAGTAAAAAATTCTCTAGAGTGCATGGGGACATGCCTTTTATAGTCCTTTCTAGTGTGCAGCCTGCTGTTCCTTTCATCCAGGCACAAGTCTATAGGCCAGAGGGAACTGTGCAGGATGGAGGGGTGGGATTGCAGTACTGATTTCCTTAGATAGAATATCAGTGGACCAGAAAACTGTAATTCTGTTACTGGAAAATGAAAAAAAAAGTCTGAGTTTTAAAGCAGGGATGTTAAGCATATGAAGCCTCATTCTCTGTCCCCCAGTGCTTCCTGTGGGTCTGAATTAACCTGGACCTGACCTGCAGGCACGGCCCAGGATGTGCGCTGTATGTGGTGCCTGTTCCAGCTGCTATAGGAACCATTCCATATGTGGCACCTGGTCTCTGGGACACGTGGCGCATTTGGCCCCTACTTCACCTGGTCGAGGTCCCCAGTGCTGCACATAATGGCCATATGCACTTCACACAGCACAGGTCCTGGACTGTCTGGAGCAGGTGTTTTGGGCAGCACAGTCCCAAACCATCTGCTGGAGGTGCTTTGTGTAGGAGGGCTGTGCAAAGCTTTGGTTGCCGATTCAATTCAGCAGAGATTCAGCCTGAATCAGTGGCTGAATTGGTGGCCGAATCTCTGAATCTGAATTGAATCAGAAGACCCTTTAATCTCTCTGAATCAAATTGGAACCCTCTGAATTGGTTTGTAGAGATTTGGAAAGATTCAGTGGTTCGGCCATAGACACAGCTTTAAATGTTTTTTCTACAGACCTCAAGGTACCAGGCAGCTCACGAGTGCTAAGATGGTGGGACGAATGGAGCATCTCATGGGCATGCGGGTGCCAGTGGACCCAGAAGTGGACCAGAAGCACTTCTGGTCCACTTCCAGGTCCGCTGTGGGGCACATGGGGGACCCCTACCATCCCATGGCTTGGCAACTGGTGCCTCCTGGGCCTGGGGGGGGGGGGGCCCCAGGATTCCCCTGTGGCCGATTGCTGAGCCCGGCATACAAGGGGTGTCCCCCTCTGTGTTCGGCAGTGGACCTGAAAGTGGACCAGAAGTACTACTGGTCTACTTCTGGGTTTACCTCTGAGCATGCTGGGGGCCCCTCCATGCTCCTATGGGACGCTCCATCTGCCTCAGTATTGCAGTGTTCACGAGCTGCCTGGTACCTCAAGGTATATAGAACAAGCATTTAAAGCTGTGTCTATGGCTGAATCTCTGATTCTCTGAATGAGCATCGAATCTTCAGATTTGGTTTCGGCCAAATCAAACTGGGACAGTGATCCAAATTAATGAATCAAATCACTGTCCCCAATTTGGGTCAGATCCAAATCAAGTATGGCCTGTTTCACACCCCCCTAATTTGTAGCATGGTGCTCTCTCTGTTGGTCCAGGTTCCTCAACACATGTTCTAGCCACTGAGACCCAACCCAGCCACTCTGGGACATGCACCACATGCAGAGTGGATCATAGAGTGACTGGAGCAGGTGCCATGGGTGCTGGATCCAGCATGGTATGTGGGGGAGAGGCTCTGGGGTCTATTGGTCCAGTCTGGCCCATGGGTCACTCAAGCAGCTTGTGGGGCCAGATGAGTTTGACACTCCTGTTTTAAAGCATGATAGGGCTCTAGTTCAACAGGTTCAAACTTTGGGATAAATGTGTAGAGGAGGCCTGATAGTTCCTCCTGTGAAGGCTTCTTCTCATTCTTCACTCAGGACTACGCCAGTTTTGCGTAACAGAAGTGGATTCAGTCATTGAGCCAATGGAGTATATTCCACAGGTTCTATCTCAAAGTTTGATCTTGTTGAATTGGAACACCGACACTTACCTACCACTCCTTGGATAGGTTGGCTGGAGCTGCTAGTCAAATGATTATTGGTCCCAGGGCTGGGATCAGATAGGGGTGTAGGTCTGGTCTTGCATTCCCAGCTCCAGGACTGGCAGTAAGCTGATTGATGCCCTGGCTCAACTTGCTGATATAGGGGGGGCCCAGGATCATGATCCCAGGCTTCTCCTGTATCAGCAAGTAGTAGTGATTCCAACATCATGCCTCCTGCCACGCATGTGTGGCATGGCAGGAGACATGCCTGTTGGTGTCAGAGATCCACACCATTAAATGATCATGTGCCAGAGGCCTTAGATGGGTTGTTCTCAAGAAGGAACAGTCCTTCACTGAGGTTTCCACAAGGTTTTGAGTCTCCAGAGATCTGCTTTGTTAATTAGTAAATTGAGGGTAATAATTCTTACTTATCTAGTTTTAAAGGGCTGCTGTGTGGTTCACTTTGTTTGCAAAGTGGTCTGAAGATGAATGCTATTATATAAGTGCTAAGTTGTATGATTAATTGTCTAACTATAAGAAACCTTAGCAGTGTTTATCATGAGCATTGTTCTTAGGAGGACAAACAAAAACACCCCAAGAAATAATGGCTGTAACTATTGCAATAAAGGTGTTGAGCCAAGTTCAGTCACTGTACAGAAAAGCAATTAGTTAATGTTTGTAGAACTCTTAGAGAAGGCAAAGGTAAATTGTTATTCAAGAGCTTTACTTCTATTATTTTATTATATGCTTTAAACATTGTAGAACATGTATGCTTGCTTTTCAACTTGTGTAGATAGGTTTAGCTCCACGCCTTTCAGTTGGGCTATAAACTGATTTATGTCAGTGAATGCTCTGTCCTAATTTTTATTTAGAAAATAATTACTGCCCATCTGCTTGATAGCATCCAGAGTCAGATATTAATTCTAATACTTTGTTTCCTTATTTTAAACACACAGTTTTCTGAGCTTCATGTACATTATCTTGAGAGAGAAGAAATTCAATGTTAAAGTTTTTATTAGGGCATTAAAATTAATTTAACAATGGGAGGAAGAACTAGTATTATGTTAAGCTTAACCCTTGATATTATATGCTTTTATATTATGGTTCTCAGCAGGAAGACAATAGATATAGATGAACAAACTTGCAGCATTTTATAAAATGAAGTTATCAAATTGCAAAGCCCTGCAATGTCTAATTATGTGTGAAATAACTTAATGAATAATATGTACCTTGATGTACAGTAGGTAATCCCTAATCAGAATATAAAAAATTTAATGATTTGAGGGCATTTACATCTAATTTTATGCATTATAGCTTTACTTTTCTTTTTCACTGTATTAGAGAAGGTTTACAGTACATAAGATAAGATGACAATTTAGAAAGGGCAAGTTTAAAAGACATGCTAAGGTACATCACAAAGTTAACTGTTTCTACCATGTTTTAATTAGATTAGTATTGAGCCTGCCTGAGTGTATAAGGGATCTGTATCAAGTGATGTTGTTCTGTTTTTACCCAAATCAGCATCCAATTTATCATTGCCAGATAAAAAGTAAAAGGGTTATTTTCCCACTATAGAATTACTGAAGCATTTAAAAGCTAATTTGTACTATTAATCACTGCATTTCAAATGTGTAATTAGATTGAATTATTGTCCCCATCTACTTTTAATGGCAGACAGGTGATAATATGTAGATTTGACTTGCAAGTGGGTAATGTCTTGCTAGCAGTGTCCATTCAAAATACCTGGGTACAAAAATTTTCTGTACCTGTTGAACATTATTCTTTATGGGTGGTTTTACTTGTGTAGCAGTTCAAGTTTCATCTCAGGCCTCCAGACATAAGTCTTGAATTTACACCTAGGCTAGGGACATACATTCAAAAAGCCTGAACCTGAATTGATTCACTTTTTGCAGGTTAGTCTGAGCTGCACAGCTTAAACTGAATAATAACTGGACAGATATTCTCTGTTAAATTAGGCAATGTAGCCACATGCCTGCAGTAGCTCAAGCCAGAAGCTGGGAGGTGCTAGAGCATGCTTGCCAGCTGCTGCCAAAGGGGAGGAAAGGGAGATAGCCTCCAAGGTCCTCACTCTTCCCTGCTGGAGCAGAGCAGGCATGGCCAGGCACCAGCCGGGGCTATTAGGACATAGGGGATGCCAGCCACCAGCTTAGGGTGGGGGGAGGCTAATAGGGGGCAGCTGCTGCCAGACTTAAGAGTGGAGATGGGGAAAAAACCCTTTCTGTGAAGCAAACATATATTGAGCACAGCAATTTGCAAAGCATATGACAGGGAACTACTAAAAATTCTTCAGCTATGCTAAGATATAGCCCAGTGTAACACAGCATACACAACTTAATCTAATTTAAAATGTAAACCAGGAAGACAAGAATTAGTTTTACTAATGCTGAAGGCAGAGTGTTTCATTACAGCCAGGCATTCAGAAAGGCTTTGTTTAGGTATTCTTACCTTTTACACATTCTGCTTTATAATGTAAATGTAGCTGTCTGCATTCTTTGGTGAAGCTGTCTGTAACTTCCCTTAACTACATCTCCAGCATGTGTGATGAATGATTGTCAGGTCTTTGCCAACACTTCCCACCTCTCAGTCTGGTCTTGCAGGTCTTAGCATTGTGCTCATAGGTTCAGAGCTTGAATCTGCACACAGGGGTCTAGCTTGCCTCTCTCCCTGACTCCGGGACATGCTGTGCAGCCAAGCTCCTGGGAGTTCCAGGGGACAGAGGGAGGAATTAACTCTGTCCCTGATTGGCTTCAGGTGCATCTGGGGCTGAAATTTGCCCCAGGGGAGAAGAAGGACATATTTCAGAGAGGGAGGGAAAAATTTATCTCAGGGGCCATGGCAGGCCAATGGCTCACCACACCCTGCCCCTTCTCCAGCTAGAAAACAGAGGGCAGGTGCCAGCTTAGCTCACTGGAGCAGAGAACAGACCTCTGCCCAGTCCAAAGAGAATACCTGGATTTTGGTTTATGTTAAACCAGAAAGGTGTCTGGGACAGAAGTTGCATAAACCAATTTGAGTCAAATCAGTTAAGTCTGCTACTACATTCAACCAGGTTTATCTCACACCAGTTTTGGCCATTTTCAAACTGGTTTATGTATACTAAATGTCTGCTCTGTTACAGGTTTAAACTAGTTTCTGATCACTTAAACCAATTTATGTGCAATCTCTGTCCCTAGTGCCCATTAAGTGACCCATACTCCAATGTATCCCTATTCAAAAAAGTCTTAATAACTTGCTTGCATTTTTGCAAATCTACAAATTTCTTGCTTAGTCAAGACCCAAGTCATTGAAATAACTGCAGACATAATCCTGCCCAGATTGTAGCTGGGAGCTTTAGATGAATCTGTAATAAAAATTCTAATAAGGAGTCTTCATATGAGAGTTTTCTGCAGCTATAGGGCTTAATCACATAGCACATACAGGTTTTGAGACATTTGTTGTAGATTAGTGTAGGATTGTCCTTCACAAGAGGCAGAGAAGAGGTGGTAGGTCTTTCTTGCTTGCTTTATTTCTCTCTTCATATATGTGTGTGATGTGCAGGAAGACTAGCTAGTGTGGCAAAAGTTCAGCTTGGCTTGGCAGGGAACTCTTCAGTAAACTAAATCACAAAAAGGAAGCTTGTAAAAAGTGGAAACTTGGACAAACAGCTAGGGAGGAGTATATGTGTAGTGCTTGGGCATACAGGAATGAAGTCAGGAAGGCCAAAGTGTAATTGGAGTTGCAGCTAGCAAGGGATGGGAAGGGTAACAAGAAAGGTTTCTACAAGTATGTCGGTAGCAACAGGAGGATCAGGGAAAGTGTGAGTCCCTTACTAAAGTGGGGAGGCAATCTAGTGACAGAGGATGTAGAAAAGGCTGAAGCACTTGATGTCTTCTTCACCTCAGTCTTCACAGGTAAGGTCAACTCCCAGGCTACTGCACCTGGCAGCACAGTTTGGGGAGGAAGTGCACAGCCAACAGTGGTGAAAGAACAGGTTAGGAACTATTTAGAAAAGGAGGGCATATACAAGTCCATGGGCCTGGACAGGATGCACCCAAGGCTGCTGAGGGAGTTGGCCCATGTGGTTGCAGAGCTGCTGGCCGTCATCTTTGAAAATTCATGGCAATTAGGAGAGGTCCCAGATGACTGTAAAAGGGCAAACACAGTGCACATAGTTATCATGGGGCAGATCCTCAAGGATTCCATTTCTAAGCACCAAAAGGAGAAGAAGGTGATTAGGAACAGTCAGCATGGATTCACCAAGGGCAAGTCAAACCTGACCAACCTAGTTGCGTTCTCTGATGAGATGACTGTCTCTGTGGAGGTGGGGAGAGCAGTGGATGTATTATACCTTGATTTTAGCAAGGCTTTGATATGGTCTCCCACAACATTCTTGCAGGCAAGCTAAGGAAGTACAGGCTGGATGAATGGACTGTAAGGTGGACAGAAAACTGGCTGGAGCATTGGCCTCAGAGGGTAGTAATCAATGACTCAATGTCTAGTTGGCAGCCAGTATCAAGTGGAGTGCCCCTGAGGTCAGTTCTGGGACCAGTTTTGTTCTGTATTTTCATCAGCGACTTGGTAGATGGCACAGAGTGCACCCTCAGCAAGTTTGCGGGTGACAATCCCTCACAATGAACAGGGGCAAACAGAGATGTGCTTTAGTCAAAAAATACTCCATGAATTGGTCACAGAATTGGACCTGTGTTTTGACATCATAAAGCTGGCATCAAAATGTCATTATGGCATCCAGAGGAAAAGCCATGCGGGATCTCATCCCAGGTATAGAAAACCAAAGATTCAACTGGAATAGTCCAGATTGCTGCTTTTCTATGGAGAGAGGTCACGTGTTGTGGATCATTCCTGTAGTACTAGTTTGCAGTGGAACCCCTGCACTGATTCTAGTGCTGATTTTAGGATGAGGTGGGTGTGAAAGAACACCATCCCCGGCCTCTCTTTTTGGATTGTCTGTTTTTCCCCCTCCCCACTGCCCCGCCCATGTGTCTATCACCCCAGTTGCTAGGCAATTGCCTGATGGCCTATGGGATCCCCTAGGCAGGGAAGATTCCCTCTCCCTGTGGCCAGGCTACCGTTAAACTTCCCACCTTTGACCCGGGAGGGCAGTCCTCCTCTAGGTGGGGTCTGACATTACTCAAACTCACAGGTCAGCATCAGTGATGCTCAGAAAATACCTGATGTTGGTTGGTCCAGGTGGTGAGGTCAGAAAGGTTATAAATAGGGTCTCTCCATGTTGGGGGACAGAGAAGGAGACATCTTCTGGTCACTGAATCAAGCTGTGTACCTCCCGAATCCTCTGGACGCTGCTGTGAGTAAGTTATCCGAGTTGTAGCTAGCAACTTAGACCTAGGTGTCTAGACATGTACTGAAAGGACCTACTTATAAGGGCCCTTATGCTGTTTTGCTCAAGGCTGTTTTCTTTCAGAATCCCTTTTGGTTTGTATTTCTTCCCTATCCCCTCCCTCGCCAATCAATAAGGCTATCTATCATGGCAAGCCTGGCAGTAAATGCTTGAGAGGGATTGGGCAAGCCTTTTTGCTCCCTTTGTCGGCTAAGGGGAGGCTACTTTCTGTGCTTCAGGATAAAGGAAGCACCCCAAGATCTCATGGTCAGTTAAGCACTCTCAAGGTCTACAAGGCCTGTGTACCCTGGGGGCGCCGGGGCATAGAGCCCGGACAAAGACCTGGTGGTGGCAGCGGTTACCCCAGGCTTATGGGTGTGCTCCAGGAAGGGTGTCAGCCAGATGTAGGTGCCCCAGGGGAGGCACTTGAGGCTTGGATTTGGTCAGGCACAGAGATGGGTGGCTCCACACAGGACTGGCCCCTACTGGTCTGCCACAGTTACGACCTCCTAAAGCCAGTGTTGGGATACAGAATATTGTGACAAGAAAGTCCCGAGGATGAGGTTCAGATTAGGGTGCAGATTTCAGGTTTGAGCCTGAAACTGTTCTGGGGGTTAAGCATGATGTTTCTCGATTGCTAGGGGTTCTTATGACATTCAAGCTAAAAAAATGTCTAAGCTGTTAAGACATGGTCAACATATTGCTGTATGGAAGAGTGGAGAAGACTTAATAACTACCTTAGTTTCTATATCTATGTTACATAATCTCTTTCTATATAAACAATAGTGTACATTTTAGCCTAGATATTAATTTTGACCTGAGACTCTCTAATGCTTTCCAGTGGCTTAGACATTTACCCTATTCTCACATCCTTGGAGGCATTTGAAATCTGGCTAGAAAAAGCTTTGGCTGGGATGATATAGTTGGGGATGGTCCTGCTTTGAGCAGGGGGTGATGACCTCCTGAGGTCCCTTCCAGCCCTGATTTTCTATGGTTCTATTATTCAATGTTTTTCTTTAAGGTCTTTGTCACTACAGGATTTGAGCAAGCCTCTCACCCATGTAAACAGTGTTACATCAATCAGAATCCCAGTACGAAGAACCAGACTTTTCTATTTCTCCCTCAAATTGGAGATGCATAAGCATATACCTTCATTTGAGGTCAATGGAAAAAGTACTGTTGACTTCACCGGGAATTAGATTATATTTTTTGGATGCATTTTGCTTGGAAGAAACAGATAACTTGTGATGATATTTTAACTAACTCATTCTGAAACTTCAAGATGCACTTAGAGGAATGCTTAATATTTTAACTGAATTACTTCACTTTTAAAGTGTGACACGCAAACAGAGTAATCTGCCTTTACAGTCATGGCATACAGCTGTACACCAGTGTATATCACCCCAGTCTAGGGGAAAGTTACTCCTCGGGGAAGTCAAAAGCAACAACACACTGGTGTAGTTTAGACAAACGCACAAGTCAGTTTTATCCTGGGTTAGCTGTTTGCTCAGTAGAGTTTATTTTCTGCCACTTCATAGCTAGGTGTTGTAATAAGAGCTAATATGAACAGCTGACTCATGAGAATTAGTCCTCAGGACACCAGAATAATTTACATACATGTACAAGCCGATGCTAATTACACTGCTGTAAGTTTGTCATGTGTTTGCACTTTTCTCCCACTTTGGTTCAAATTGATTATTTGTTTTCAGAGTTCACCTAATGGATCATATTATTGGAGTCTGTCCTATTTCATACATGGGGTGTGCATGGAAGCATGAATGTCAGTGGATTAGTTCTGTTTGCTAGTCTTTGCTTTTAGCTTTTCATTTTTTTAGCCAGAGCTAAAGGATTTTCTTCAAGAGCTTACCAGATGTTGTATAAGAACAAACTACAAGGATAATAAGACTGGAGTTAAACCAGCACTAAATTTTGGAAAAGATATAAACTTCATACTTTAGGACTGAAACAAATGACTAACTATTGGGGGTTATGGTTAATGTGTGAGATATCTTTCATTCTCCTTGAAAGCAGCAAGGCTGACAGGATGGTGGCGTGTAGGAACCACTAGTCTGGCAATTTGTATAGTTTTGTGCTCTTAATGGAGAACTTTGATTATTTGCTTCCTATGCCAAGTTACACACTCTGATTATCTCCCCAGTGAGAAATCAATTCATCAGCGTTCTCAGCATCTTTGCTTCACTACTTAAACTCATTTAAAACTGAACTAACCCCATTAATTGGTAGGGACTACCTACGTGCTACATTTTTTAATTTTTTCTGTCACAAGGTTAAAAAGGCCTAAGCTGCTGTTTTCATTTGGGTTCATGACTCTCATCAAATAATAAAAGTTATCATCCAGCTGCAGGTAACTAAAATATTTACTAAAGTACAAATATTAACATTTAGAAGATGGGCAAGATTGTGTTGATCACATTGAGAGTTCTTTGCAGTTGTTTAATTGATTTAGGTGAAACTACTTAAGGAGTAAGTTACAAAGTAACGTGTAAAGAAATGCATTCTAACCATAGGTTAGAATATAATTTTTTCTAAAAATGACAGCTGTGTAATGAAGATATAAACAAAGATCAGCCACCTGCTCTGAAAGAAAAGAAAGCGAGGAAAATATGTATGGATCTATATGCAAGCAGTCCCCCTAATTTAAGGAACTGAACAATCAAATCTATTTCTGTAGGAATAATTGCTTGCACTCAGATTTGTGAAGCTGCTGGGATTTAGAGCATTTTCATGTATATACAACAGTTTCCTGAGTTCTTGTGAATACTACAGTTTGCAAATTATCCCTTCTTCAAGGTTGGAGGGGTGATGGAAAATATACCTCTTTTGAACACTCTCACACATTACAGCATGGAGAGGTCTTATAGCTATTAATAAGATTGGAGCTGGCAGTCCTTAACATGCATTTTCTACCATGCATATGATCTTGAATGTTGCTCTATATTACTCCTTTTTCTCGTGAGAGAATATGTTATCAGTTTAATAACCACTTACTAGAAAAAACAAATCATCTTTGACCAGTCAGATATTCCCTGAATACACCTCTGCCTACTTGAAAGAAGTATCCTCAGTCAATCTGCTTAATTATATCAATTAGATGAACACACAGTCATCATTTAAAATGAGATGCAATATGGGTTGTGAAAAAATATTTTATTGGAATAAATATAAAATGGACCATAGACCTTTAGAGAAGAGATTATATTAACTGCAAAGAGATACTGCTGGTACTTCAGTCAAAAGATGGAAATTTAAATTTTGGATTTTGAGAGGACGTAGAAGAAAGAAAATCTGTTTAGCAATTGCATTTACTTCTCCTTGCTGCTTTAATACCTGGTAAATCCCAGACACAAACCCCTGCTTCACTAAGTAGGATAATTCACTTTCAATTCAACACTGAAGCATTTCAATATGTAGCTGGAAATATTTTGGTTAATAAAGCAAAAAATATTAAATATGATATGCCATTGCAAGTGACAGTCCAGTAGTTATTCTTACCAAGATACCTCAGTTGCTAACCATGGTAAGTATTTAAGAAGGGATTTTAGTTATTCTTACTTCATGGAGAAAACCTTTTGAAGTCTTGTGTAGGATCTGTTCTAGCATCTATTAAAATCAGTGGAAAAATCATTGACTGTGGCTGGCTCGGGATCAGGCTCATAGTCTGCATAATGTATTAAATTGCTTTGGTCTGTTTCCTGATGGAAGAGGAAATGTTAATAGGATCAGGACATCTGGGATTGCCTAGAGCTCTTTGCATGTGCAATGCTGGATCTAAAAACGACAGTACTTTTAGTTGTGGTAAGAAGAAAAATTGATTGGGACAAATTTCTTCATCTGCAGAGGGAGGCTAAGCAGCCTCAGCATTTGGGAATACTAGATGCATCTTGCCAAATATCTGGTAGCAATGAGGCAAAGTTGCATTTTGATCAAGCCCTGATCATTTGGCATCACACTTCCACAAGGCAAAGTTCCATCTCTGGAAGAAATAGGCACAGGGAACTGACTCATTTATATTACTTGGAAAAATTACCAACACAATAAGAAGCTGAGCTGATTTTTTGGTTTGCTATTTTGCTTTATTTTTTACATTGTTGTTCCTACTGTATTACTATAATCCAGGATTCTGTATGATGGCTTGTAAACACCGTAGTATCCAATCCAGCACTACCACCATTTCCAAATCATTACAGTAGTAAATTTCAGAGATTGGGCCACATTATTAGCTGCAATTGTTGTATTAATAATTCAATGGAGGGAGGTCAAAGGTGGGGTGGGGTCCCACGGGGATCTACTTGTTCACTACTACTTGTCCCCAGGGAACACCTGTGTCACGTGCTTTCTGGCCCGCAGAGGGTTATTCTGCGTGGGATGGGGGAGGCTGGGGCCAGCAACTGTACTGGCCCAAGAAGCCTCACCTGGGGGCCAAGGGGCACCCTGGGGCTGCAGCCATGGCAGGGAGCCTGGCCGGCAGGCAGAGTATGGCTTGCCTGGCCGGGCTTCGGTTTTGACCACATGTGCGGCTCCGCTTTTTTTTTTTTTTTAACTTGTTTTTGGCATTTTTCATGCTGCAAGGTGGCAGCACAAGAACCCTCTGGATATGTGGTGTGTGCCACTGCAGATGGGTCTGTGGAGCCACCTCCTGCATGGGCACGGTTGTCTGGACACAGTTCCTGAGATCCTTTCTATGCATCAGTGCAGACTATGCTGTAATTCTTTAAAAAACACATGGACAAGACAGTACTGGGCCCTATACGGTGGCAGAGGAGGGCAGAGGAGGGGGCATAGCCTCAGTTCTTTTTGCTTGGGAAACCCAAAACTTTCACAGGCCAAATCCTTTAACTAGTGTAGGTTACCATTGCTCCATGAACTATACCAGTTTATACCAGCTGAAGATTTAGCCTCGCAAGCCCAGTGGCAACTGTTAGAAACTCTGTAGTTGGCCTTGTGTCACCCAGAACCAGCCAGCAAAGTGGGGGGCATTCTTCAACCTTTGCAATGGTGCAACGGCAACCTTGCTCCAACAGTTGTGCTGGAGGCAGGCTCTGTGAACCTGATTAGTATGTCATGCTTTTGTAAAGTTACTGTTGTTAACTCTTTAGATAACTCACCCTCAAAGCCCCACTCCATTACTTTTGTGAACTGAGTGACACCTCATTTCCAAAGCTAATTTATTTATCACAATACTTGCTTCCTTGCAGAGGGGGGTGGCGCTGTGAGTAAGGGAGCAGCCAGGTAGAGAGAGCCTGAGCCTGCCGCTACCTGTTTAGCTCCTCACCCTTGCTCATCTCTTCTCACTTCCTGCAACACGCTTCAAAGGATTTTGCGGCACCCCAGGGTGCCCTAGCATGCTGACTGAGACTCACTGGTTAGCTGTATATCATGTAAAGTAGGAGGGATCATTATGACAAACCCCAGAGGCTGCCAGATACCGCATCAAACCCAATATTTTTTCTGTAGTGGAGCAGATCTTTTAAAAAACACTTTCCACTTCAAAGACTTCACGATATACTGTACCTGCCATGTCCTCTGGTAATTTGCTCCAATGGTAAATTATTCTCGCAGTAAATAATAGGCACCTTGCCTACAGTTTGAATTTGTGTAGCTTCAACTTCCAAGCACTGGAGTTTCATTCTCTGATAGATTAAACAGACTTTAAGTATTAGATATTGGCTCATTTTGAAGGTATTAAAAAGGGATCAATAGAACTAATTCTGATTTACCTTGGCATAAGTTAGGAGTATCAGAAGTCTGTAGTACAGCCCTATAATATTCAGGTACCTATTCGGAAAGGCACGCGAGGCTGATGACTAAAACCAGTGAAACTACATACATGCTTAAACTCTGGCACACGATGAAGTACTTGATTGACTTGTAACCACACTTTAGCTTATAGTTTGGGTTTGATGCTCCTAGGAACATAAAGAAGTATTATACTGGGTCAGATCAATGGTAAATCTAGCCTGGTACCCTGGCTTAAACTGTGGCAGAAATGGATGCTATAAAGGGAGAACATCGAACTGGATACATCTAGAGTGATCTATCCCCTATTCAATATCCTCCCTGGCATCCACAATTTATTGTTTAGAGATGTCAAAGGAAACATCTCCAACCCTTCTGTTCATTAGCCATTAATAGACCCTTCATGCATGAATTAATTCATTCCCTTTTTGAACCTGGCTATGCTACCTGGCTCTACCACCTACTGTGGCAATGACTTCCACAAGTTACTATTCATTGCGTAAAAAGTACATTTTCTTGTTAGTTTTAAACCTGTCACCAACTAATTTCAGTGGGTGCCCCCTTGTTCTAGTATTCTTTGACTTGGTGAACAAGAGTTTCCCGTTCACTTGGTCCATACTATCATAGAAGCATGGTCGGAAGGGACCTTATAGATCTTCAAGTCTGACCCCCTGCCTGGGCAGGAAGAAAACTGGGCTCAAATGACCCCAGCCAGGTAGGCATGTTCTCTGTTTTGTTTTCAGTTCCCTTCTTCATTATGCCCAACATTTTATTGGCTTTTTTGGTTGATGCGGCACATTGAGCTGGTGTTTTAAAAGAGCGATCTACAATGACTCCAAAGTCTCTTTCTTGAGTCGGGTCAGCTAGTTCAGAACCCAGCACCGTGCACATGCAGTTGAGGTTATTTTTCCCCCGGTGCATTACCTTACACTTGTTGACACTGAAGTTCCTCTGCCATTTTTGCCCACTCACTTAGCTTGATGAGATCTTTCTGTAGTTCTCTTTCATTAGCTTGTGACGACCCTGAATAAATTGGTATCATATGCAAACTTGGAGGTTTCACTGTGAACCTCTCATTTCCAGGTCATTGATAAAAATGTAGAACAAATGGCCTAGCACAGATCCCTGTGGGACCCCACCTTTGACCTCCCTCCATCCTGAAAACTGAACACTTATCCCTACCCTTTGCTTTCTATCTTTTTATTAGCTTTCAATTCACAAAAAAATCCTTCTCTCCATTCCCATGATAGTGTGTTTTTTAAAAAAAAGCCTTTGGTGAGGGACCTTACTGAATACTTTTTGAAAATCCAAATATATTGGGTGCTGACAGATGAGCAGGCTCCCGCTCTAACTCATGGAGCTTTACATAAAGCACCATGAGTTAGAGTAGCCCCCCCCAATCCAACAGACATTTGTCCACTGGGTTGGGAGTGCTGGGGGTGGAATCCAGTTCCACTTTGGAGCTAATTAAGTGGAGGACCCCACCTGCAGCCTCTCTCCCCTTGTCCCATTCCTGCTCCCCACCCCCTTCCCAGCTCTAGTGCTGTCTGCAGGAAGGAAGGGAGGAGAAAGGAGAGGGTGTGGGCTGGGGTTTGCCTGTCCTGAAGGGGAGGGGGCTGAGAGGGCTCCAATCCACCCACCCTCCTGCATCTCAGGCTGGGCAAACCCCAGCCTGCAGCTTTCTCCCCTTTTTCTAAAGCACTTTTAAAGTGCTCTGCAGCCATGCATATGTATCACAGCGCAGCTGTAGAGCTCATCCAGGGGACCAACAAATGTCACTTCTGTCAGCACCCATTATGTCACCTGGATTCCCCTTGTCCACCTGCTTATTAAAACTCTCAAATATACTCGAGCAGATTAGTGAGGCAGGATTTCCCTTCCCCCCAAAATGTTGACTCTTCCCCAGTAGATTATATTAATTCACGTGACTCCTGATTTTATTCTTTATTATAGTTTCTACCTACTTCTTGTGAGACTGGTCTGTAGTTCCCAGGATTACCTCTAGAGCTAATTTAAAGATGGGTGTTATTTTGGCGACCTACCAATCCTCTGGTATGGATGCTGTTTGCAACAATAGGTCCTTTATTATTGCTAGCAATTCTGCAATTTCACGTCTCAGTTCCTTCAAAACTCTTGGATGAATGCCATATGGTCCTAGTGACTTATTAGTATTTAGTTTATTGATTTGTCCCCAAACTGCCTGTTTCCACTTAAATCTGATCCAACCCTTCAGACCCATCTGCTAGAAAAGATTTTGCATATAGAATTACTAAGTTAATTTATTTATTTTTAATTTAATGTTAAAATCTTAAACATGTCCACATTCTTCAACAGCAAAGTTGTTAATAGTCTCTTTTCTTTGTCCTTCTGAATTATAGTTCTACTGCTATGCACAGAATTGACACAAAAACAAATCTGATTAAATAAAAACTCCAGAATTCATTATGTTATATTTTCAGGCTATTGGACCTACAGTCTGTTAGCTGTAAACATAGGAAAAATTTCAATTTGACAGAAACATCCATTTTGAACATAGCAATTTTCATTACAGTAATTGCATTTATATATTAAACAGCTCTGCCTCAATTCTCATCACATCAGAATGATGAATTAATTAGAATGTTTATTCACTAAAAAATTGGAGATATGCTGTTGAAATTCCTTGACATAATTACACACTGCATTTATTATTCTGTAGCATGGTTTTCTCTTCTTTTGCAGCTAGTAGTACCTTGCTTTGGGTCCTCGATGCTGGCTTTGCTTCCTTCCATTATTATTCCAGTTTGATATTAAAATCTTGCTTATGTAAGTATTCTTGCAAGGGATCCTTGGACAAAAGCTGATACCGGCTGAGCACTGCAGAATATCTAGAAATCCCCTCACACCTCCCTAAGGTAATCAAAATGCAAATCCTGTGTAACTTTTATTTGGACAAAAGTCTAGATTCACAAAAGGACCTAGCCCCTTCACCTTCTAGCCGCTGGAGAGGAATTCATAAACTTGAACTATAAATTCTATCTATAATACATGAGGCGATTTTGGTGCCTGGGAATGAGATTCACAACAGCTAAGTCTGAAGCTGTAACTTGTGTTGAGCGGGGATACATTTAAGCTAGCCAATAGGAAATGTCACAGAAGGATGTATTTTTAAATCCTCTTCTCTCTTGATATTTTTGAACAACACATGAGTTCTGAGTTGTACTTCCAGTTGCTCGTGACAAGGGTAAAAAAAGCTAACAATAGAACATGTGATTTCAGTAGTACATTGGTTTTCTATTTCTGTTTTTCCTTTTGATTGGGAATTTCTCGATCTCAGTTTATCTCCCCTATTTTGTTTTGCTTTCTATAATTTTTTATTGCTGATTTTCCTGTTCAGATGATGAAGCAGCTGATTAAGAAAATAGAATAGTCTTAAGTCTAAGCCATTTGAAAATTCTCTTATGCAGGGGAAGTCCTGCACTGGTGGGCAGTGCTAGAGGTGGACATCCTGGTGCCAGGCCAGTGTGTAGATCATTGGACTGCAATTCTTGCTGGGTCCGGTTTGCTTGTACCTGGAAGCTGACAGACCATTGATTATCTGTTCCCCCTAAAATTCTGTAACTTTTTTAAGGTCCCAAAAATGTGTCACAAACAAATTAAGATGAGCTCCTTGCCATAGGTAATCTTGATTTGAGACGATAGTCTACAAGGGAGGAAGCCAAGCACACAAAAGAATAGGCATGGGGAAGAATGGATTAAGGGATGCTAAACCATTAAAACTTGCATAGGTCCTGATGATTCAGGCTATGCTTCATAACCATGGATCTTCATTTTGTCTAAAGAGAAAATGAAGCAATTCGGGGGATCTCTACTGTAAGCAGCCAGGTGAACTGCCTTCCTAGAACTGAGCTTCTTGAAATGTACTGAGGTCAGGCCCCAAACAGTCTCTGAAGTATTTTCCAATTTCACCCCAGTTAATCAATTAGTGTGTGTGCTAACTCAGGGGCTGACAGGGAGCACAGGGGCCAGAAGCTGTCTCCTGGAGGGGGCTGAGAGATTGCTCCTACCCCGGAGAACTGCCTACTGCTGGGTTGGGCCCTGCCACTCGAGCCTGCGTAGGGACAGTACTCCCCTGCCCTGGCAGCAGGGGGGTCCCAGGTCCCGCTCCACAATCGTGATCATGGAGCAGGGGCTGGGAGCTCCCTGTTGCCAGGGCAAGGGGATGTTGTGCTTGCCCACGCTTCAGTGGTGGAGCCACTGGATCCCAGCAACAGGCTCCAGTCCACCCACCCAGAGAGGCAGCTCTCTGGTGCAGGAAGCAATCTCCCATCGTTTGCTTCCTGGCTGCCTGGGAGCAAATTTGCTCCTGGTCGGTTGACTACAAGTGCCATACTGCACAGTAATTACTCCCAAGTAAATTTGCTGCTTGTATTTACAGGTCGCAAATTTACTCCTGATTCGACCAAATTACTGCGCGGTGGCTGCGTCTACACGAGATGCTGACTGTGCAGTAGCTTGTTACTATGGTGTAGTAGTGTCGTGTGGCACAAAGTGTAACATGAAGCTACTGCACAGTAGTAACAAGCTATTGTGCAGTCAGCATCACCTAAAAGCTGTTCAGCGATGCTACTGTACAGTAACTTTAGTTACTGCACAGTCATTTAGTACTTGTGTAGTCAAGACAACTGCACAGTCAGCGTCTCTTGTAGATGCACCCAGTAAGTGTCTGCACATGTGGACAGTAATACTTACTGTGCAGTAATTTCCTCTAATCTTGAGTAAAGCATCTCCTGTAGATGCTTCCTCTTTGTAGTAGAAAGGATAGGCTTTGATCCTGAAAATATTTTCATGCTTGTGCACCTTTAAATGCAATAATGCCAATAGGCCAGATCATGTAACTGCTTATGTCCTCTGAGTTAAGTATCCACATAGGTGTGTGCAAGATCAGAGCCCCCAAATGTTTTCCTTGCTGTCGCAGAATCAGAGTTAGCTCCTGTTTTTGTCATAAGGTGATCCATAACTTATATCTCTGTCATACTGATACGTGTGCACCTCACAGACAGTGATGGAAGCTCTGTATAGGCAAGCTCATATTTGCCCATATTTTTTTTAATTTTGATGAATTCTCTGATGTTTAATGGATGTTATGCGTGGCACCTGAGTTTCAACCACACCCAACCATACATGTAAAACAAATACCGTAGCAATATTTTTCAGACTTCAGAAAACGATCAGTTTGGGTGTTTATCTAACCCAGTTTGAAGAACACAGTTGCGAGGACTTTTTTTATCCCTAATCCTCTAGGTATAAAATACATTTCAGAAGGGGCGTATTTCTTCTCTGATAACTTTTATGCTTGGCAGTCCAACCAGTAGACAGGAGAATCATAGACCAGGAGGAAAAAATGGAGGATATATACTCTTGTATTGTCAATATCTATTCAATGCAAGAATTTTTAGAAATCTAGAGCATAATAAAAAGACTTTTAAAACCTGAATGTAGACTGAAGAACAGGACACTTATGAGTTAAAATTTGTACCTGCTGTGAGAGATGATAGAAGCGAGGGAAAATAATATTACATTTGAAGCAAATAAAATCCTCTCTAAAATAAACAACTCTTGAGAAGGAATTAAGCAGTCTTTCTAAAAGGGCTGAAGCAAATACATCATTTGAAACACTTGAAAAGATAAAATGTGTGAAAATGTGGCTTGAATTGTTATTAGGCATTTAGGTGGAATGCTGTGAATAAATGTACAGTTTTCAGTTTGCAGATAAATCAGGTGCGGTACTGGCTCGTTTGATTCAGCCTCAGCAAAACGTGGCTTCCTTAGATTTTTATGACAATCTGCATGCACCCAAGGGAGGATGGATACTAAAAATATCAGAAGATACTCTGCAAATTAAGGATTCCTGTAGTGTTAAACATAGGAGGAGACACAAAACCCCTCAACAAACAAAATGGTTGTAAGTAAAGGCATTCACCAACATTTATTTGGATGGGAAGAGGTATTAATAGACTGAACTCTGACAAAAGCCAAGGCAGTGATGCATTCAGATGTCACGGTGCTAGGTAGTGGTGTCCTAAGGACATAGATAGACCATAGATAGATTAGGAAGTAGCCTGATGCTCCTTTTGTCTATACAAATGCAGGTCTTGGGAAGCTTTCCTACTGGTCATATTTGTTTTCTGTACGTCAAATGGTACTCCTCAACCTGTGGCATATGGAAAGAGTGAAATGGCTTAACTAGAGAGATACTACTGCATGGAAAGCAGTTACAAGAAAGCCTCTGTATCAGGCTCCTCGTGAGATATGGAATAGTGTTGTAAAGGGAATGAAGGTGGAGAAGGGATGTAGTAAAACACTGGCAAACTGTACAGCTCTTTTAACCACATGAGAAGCATGTGTGTTTCTGCACCGTGCAGCTGTGTTGGAGGAAATGCTTTTGTATAGGCACTACACACAGATATTGGGAGTTTTAGGAAGAGGGAGACCTTGTTTTGTTTATGGTTATAAACATCCTGTAATCTGAGTTACATCAGCACTGCTGAGAAACACAGGAGCTTGTATGGGCCGTCGTGCTAATGAATGCACCTGCTTTATGTTTTGCTGGATGAAGTGGGTGTTAAGGTCTTTATCGGAACAAAATTCTCTTTCCCTTCCCAATGCATGGAAAAGTAGCTCGTTAGCCCCCAGACAAGAAGGCTTAACACGTTACACAGAACAGGAACTTCACTGAGGAAGGAGAGTAAAAAATTGAGAGTTTGCAACTGGCTGACAGTATTGTCCTCACTCTGAAAGCCTACTCAATCTCTCAATGCAAGGAAAAAAAATTACCAGTGAGTCAAAGAAACAGCATCCACATAAACAAAACCTGGAGAAATTGCAGAGTAATTTTGTTTCACAGTGCCTAAAATTTTCTTTGTGTCTTATGTTGGGATTATTCCTGCACTTTTACGGGAGTACAGGCAGTTACTGTTACTCTTCTCAGAAATATTTTCCATCTTAACACATCATTTCACCAGTTAAGTTAACATGTAGTGCTGTAATGGACATTTTATTTGAAAAATAATTTGAGCGCAGCCTAAGATTTAATGAACCATATAGAATTGTACTTTGATTTTCCTATACTGTAGCTACTAAGGCTAAGAAACCTTGAGGCAGCATTTTCTATTAAAAAAAACAAAACAAACCACCATTTTTATTTAATGTAGTAAAGTGATCCTTTCCTCCAGATTATCACAAATAGGGCACATCTACACATGAAGTTAATGGGACTGACTACATTCTGGTGCAATATGAGCCAGAGTAAACTAATCCTGCATCTCATGTAAACGCACCCACTGTGTAGGACGTAATAATTTTAATGTAAGGTTTTCATTTCTGTTTAGTGATTAGCTGAGGAAACTGTTTTAATGACTATGAACAAATAGAGTTCCTGACATGTTTTTAATGATGTATGGCTATTCTTGAGACCAGGAAGCTTCCATGAAATGGGAGCAATTGTTCAAAACGGTGATCTTTTGGTTTAAGGTTTCTCATGGACAATTTGTCATGGCTTTTGATGTTTGTGAAAAATCAGCGAGCCATTTTGGCTGCATAAGGTGTGCTTGTGAATTTGGAATAAGTTTCACCAAGGTTTTAGGTGCCCTTCACCCAGTAGGTACTATCTCTTGCACTTTGGAAAGTACCCTAACCATTGGGCACGGGCGAGAGCAGGGCACCCTCCACATTTCCTGTTGAAGCTGGCTTACTGGGCAGCCCAGAGGAGAAGACATGGACCCACCCGGAAGGAAAGGAAACCAGATGGAGCATTGCTCAGTGAGATATGCTATGCTTTGCTTTATGAAGGGAGGAGGTCCTGGGTTCTGGCCCTCCTTCTCCCCCCAATGCTGCTGTTGTCATTTGCATTTAATAATCATTGGATAAAATGGAGAGATGCTAATGAAAAAAGCTTCTGCCATACAGGGTTCAGGGGTCCCTTATTTAACATGTGAGTCATGCACCCTGGCACTGTAGATGACGCTGCTTCTAGGCACAGCTTTCGATGGAGGCATTGACAAGCAACACTCGGTGACCTAGGTATTCTGTCTGGCTGAAAAACAGGTCTATCTAACTTTGGGTCTAGCACAAGCAAAAAGTGCATAATGATTCTGCTGACTGAAGTCTCAGATTTTACTGACTCCACTGAAAAACAACCCTATATTTCATGCACGTGTTTGTTGTCCACAAAGAATGGGGGCAGCGAATAACTGATCTTAATACTTAAAAAAATATATTGCATTTCTTCTATATCTTGACTCATATTACTAGCAGACTAGGATTTTTAGTATTCAAAATCTGCAAGAGTCAAAGAAAGTCAATAGAAATGATTTAGAAGGGACTTCACTTACAAGCCTTATCTGTATGGGCTACAGCTTCTGATACTTGAGGGTTTTTTCTTTCAGGTGTTCTGCCCTAATACTGTAAGATACCATTAGGTTCCAACATCATAGAGCATAGAGTAATGATTTTTGTTGCTTATGTTTCAGATCAACCCTGAAAGAAAACAAATGAAATTGGAATGCGTTTAGCCTGCTGACTCAGACCCTCTTAACTAGGTGCAATGGCTAAGTAGCTGAGAAATGCAAGCCCATCACATGAACTTAAATACAGCCCTAATTTCCATGAGACAGAATTCTGTTTAAAAAGAAGCATGGTATTGCAATATCAAATAGAAGACAAGATACAGCAATTTAGGATTAAGTTTAAACTCAGGTTTCTTATCACCTAAAAATTAATGAGCACACTGCCACTAAGAGATGCTGAGTGATTTCAGTGGTGTGTGTTCACTGTCTCTCAGGATAGGATATAAAATGTGACCATTATTTAGTAAGATACAAATAAAATCATAAATCCTGGCTGGCTGGCTGGATCATATAACATTTGGAAAAACATTATACATGGATATTGTATAAGGTAAAATATCAACAATTTTTAAAAACTGTTGTTTAAAAGGAATACAGAAAAAGGTATAAGATATGTCGGAGCTTATTTTTCCAATGAAACCAGAGATTAGACTCAAAAGAGCCTTTGAAACTTTGGCAGCTAAATGTGATCCTACTTCATCTTGCTTAGGTCCATGAAAAAAAATGTTAGTGTAAAAAGTGAGCTGTTCTTCTTTCTGCTAGCTGCTTTGCTTTTACCTTAATTTTAAGGCTATGACAATGGCCCATTACAAAAGTAGACTCCTCTATTTTTCAGGGACTGAAGTAAGAGGACTAGGTTTCTATTTAGGTGCCCAAGTTTACTTAGGTGTCTAATAGGTAGAACAGGATCTGGTTCAAAGGGATGTCTTCATGTTACCATGTGAATAAAATATACCCATTAGAAATCTAAACGTTTTGGATGTCAGGTGGATGCTTTTCCATAGCAGAGCTGGTTAGGATATGGGAAAATCAATGGGTACCATGCTGTGCCTGGACAGAGGATTAAAGAAGTGCTGAGTACCCCAGCCCATTTGTGCTTCAAAGCACCAGTAGTGTGGGTTTTAGAATATTCTCCATGACCACTGTAACTCCTCCTTAACAAGTGCATGTGAGGGGCAATATCAGGAAGTGAGCAGATCCTTTATTGTCCCTCCGACATGATGCATAGTTCAGCTGCGTTGGTGCAGTAAGGGAATTAAATGTGCAATATGTCTAGGTAACCTTTGCATCCTGGGAACCTGAGAAAACACTGTTACTCTCTGGGTGCATCTACATGAGATGCTTAGCTGCATATTGGCATAGTTTACTGCAAGTTACGCATGTGCATCTACATGCTCATGTGCTTATTATGCAGTAAACTTCCCTAATCCTGAGTAAATTTGCTACCTGCAAATTTGAGTAGAAAATGTACTTAAGATTAGTAACGGTGCAGTCAGGTTCATGTAAACGACTGACCGGAACTGACTGACCATCTACTGGGGGTGGGAGGTAGTGTACTGCCCCTGGGAGCTGCCTGCTGCTGGGGCAGGCTCTGCCACCAGAGCCTGGGTGGGGACTATGTCCCCCTCCCCTGGCAGCAGGGAGCTCCAAGCCCCCAACTCTGAGATTGTGATAGGGGAGCGGAGACTGAGGATCCCCATCTCCTAACCCCTCACTTCTCCATCACAAGTGGGCAGTGGGGGACTTGGTAACCCTTATCTCTCAGCACCGGCACCATGCCTGTGGGGCTGGTTCTGGGAGATGCCCCATGGGTGGATTGAAGAAGGGGGATGGGACCTGCCTCTCCCCTGCAGCTCTTTCCAAGTCCCCTGCCCCTGACCAGGGAGCCAGGGCCAGGAGCTCCCTGCTGCTGCAGCAGGGAGACCTTGCACCTGTCCCAGCAGCATGCATCCCCCTAGGGCCAGGAGACAGCTGTCTCCAGTGCTCCCTGCAGCTCCTGGGCTAGGACCCAGCTGGAGCCTAGATGTGCCACCAGTGGTGGCAGGGGCCCATTGCACGGCTGAAGAAAATGATGCGAAGAGCAGCAAATCTGCTTCCTAATCCCCACATGTGTACACTCCTGCCCAAAAGTACTTACTCTGGAGTAGTTTACACCAGAGTAAATTTAGGCCAGATCAAATGCATATATAGATGAGCCCTCTGAGTCATTCTCTGGTTTCTGCTTTTCTCTTCTGTACTGCCCCTTGCTCTAGACTTGTAGCAATTTCCCCAGTGCAGCCCTACAAAATAATTCTGCTTCTCACAAACTTTTCCATACCTCTTATTCTGAATGTCGTAATTCTTAAGTTCTTTTTTTAGTGTTTCAACATCTTATCCTTTGGCTTTTACTTTATCTTCATAGTGACAGCAACAAGAGGCTGAAAGCTACTGAATACAAATCATCTATTCCAAAAGGCAAGCTTCAGAAGAAGATTCGAATAAATTGCTTCTTGATTGCATTTAGTAATAACAGCCAACACCTAGAAAACAGGAAGGCATATTTTTATGGGGTGGAAAAACAGTCTGTAGCAGACTTGGACGCTGAAGGTCCAAACGCTTGTAAGGCACTACCATAGGTTACGGTAATGTAAACTTTTGGTAAAGTGTGATGCGGTATTTTTTTTAAAGTGATGGCCATTGTAAAACAGCCATTATTTACAGTTTGTGAACAATGCCAGTCCTTGAAGTAACTCCCCTCAAAATATGCACTTGGGTTAAGAGGAAAGATGTCAGAGTATTTGCAGCAGATGCTTTGAAAAACTGTTGCCCTTGGCAGAAAGTGCTTGCCTTTGCCACAAACTGTCCTATATGTTTCTTTCGAGATGGAGTCTTCAGTTATCTTAGTTTGAAGGAAGACTATTTTCTATTTGGTTTGCTGTCTGATGTTATTGGTCTGTGTAGAATTGTGAACTATGGAATGTGCTAAAGATTCAAGGTTGTGACACTGTGAGATACAAGTTTCTGTCAAGTCTTCCATTATAGCCCACTGATAAAAGGTTCATCCAGAGCCCACTGAAGTCTGTGGAAAAAATTTCTTTTGACTGCAGTGGGCTTAGATCCTTATAGCTTGAAATTGCTTCAGATGTGGAACTTGGCATTCATGTAGGCATTTTAGGAATGTTGTTTTTAATGCTAACATCGGATCATTTCATTTATTTTTGAACCTTAAAAACTCATTATTTTTCTATAGTAATAAACCCATAGCAAAACACTGGACCAGAAAAAAATGGGAAAACTTTTAGGAAATGGCCCATAAATTACAACATATTATTACTTGAAAAGCAATTAATATACTGTCCCTTAGATGTGATACAGAAAAATTTGTTACATTAGTATACAAATCTCTAATGATGATAATATATATGCATTGAAATGTGACAACACTGGCTGAGTCCAGACAAGTGTGACCATGTGGCATCACAGACCCATCTGTGGTAGTGGTGGTGGTGGGGTGGTGAGCAGCAACTGCCCGCAGGTGCTGCCGGCAGTGCTGGTGGCACTTTTTTGCAAGGGATGCACCACCAAGCTCAGGGGGTGCACGTGTACCTGCTTGCATCCCCTATGCATCACCAGTGCATTTCCTGCAGCAGAAGCGTTTGACCCTGGGAGTTTCTGGGGTAAAAAAAACCTGCACAGGAAAAAGGCAGGGTGGTGCACATGAAGGCAACGCATGTTGCCCAAAACCAGAACTTGGCTGGCCAGAGCCACGCTCTGAGTGCTGGCCAGACTCCCAGCTGCAGGAGTGATGCGGCTGCAGCATGTCTGGCCCCTAGACCCAAGGTAAGGCTGCTTGGGCCAGCACAGTTGCTGGCCCCAGTCTCCCCTACTGCACTCAGGGTAACCTGCCATGTGCCAGACGGCAGTGCCTTGTGCCACTGCTAGTTGTCTCCAGGGAAGCAAATATCCATGCTCATATAGACACAGCCATTGATGTCTAAAATGCAATCTACAAAATATTCCAAGACCTTTTTTGCTAAGGTGACATTTAGGACAACTGAGATAACTAAGTTAGATCGTAAGTGAAGTATGGCTCAGAAGAACTGGACTGAGTTCTAAAGCTGTCACCTCGACATGCCAAGTAAAATCAATTAATATTATTGTAAAGTTTACACTAGGTGCATCTACATATACGCTTTACTGCTGACTAATTAGCTCCGCAGTAAAGTATCACAGCCTACACATGTGCTGGTATTAGGGTACAGCAAACTAATTAACTCCTGTGTAAGATAGTACTGTCGGTGACAGTACTATTTTATGGTGGAGTATTTTATGGTGCTGAAACACATGTGTAGACACTGACTGGGAGCATAAATTGCACCTGGTGAACCCAGCCAGCCAGAGGCCCATTCCGCCCTGGCTCAGATTGCTGCTGTCCTGAGCGCATGTGTAACACCACGCCTGGGAATAGTTTACTCCAGCTCAAACTACTACTCCAGAATTTATTGTGTTGCATTAATTGCACATGTAGATGCACCCACTTTAAATTACATCTCTTCTCTTGGTACCTTGGACAGCTCCAATTCTAGTCAGAGGGTGTGTCCCCCATGGCTGAGTTCTTACTGCACCATCATTTAGTACTTGCTTTAGGAAGCAGTAAGTTATGGCACAGTAACAGCCATTACTGCGCCATCCTGGTGTGCATGGTTATTTTTAGGAGCCATGTCACTGTAGGAATGCGCTATAATGAAGAAGCTCATCATTATGAATCACCTGCCATGACATTGAATGGAATTCAGTGGGGGGTAGACCACCAGGGTTTCCTCAGTGGTAGGTAGTCTGCTAGACAGCCATCCATGGGGTTCCACCTCCCCTACACCCCAGCCTCTCGCCAACCTTGGGCAGGTCACTAGGTCTTGAGTCGGCTGTTCCTCCGATGCAGCTGTGCCCTTGACCCCGACACTCCCTTGGGTCTTGTATCTAAAGCGTTTTCTCCTACAGCGGGCCAACTGGCCTCCTAGCTAGCCTAAGCTGGGCCTTTCTGCTCAGAGTGGCCTCAAACCAAAAAAGCCAACAACAAAAAAAGGAACGGAAGGAAGCTGCTCTGCTGGCACCCCTATGCTGCACTCTATTCTCCTAACTGAGACTTCTTCCCTGCTTGGGGACTTAACTCCCTTGGGTTGTTTATCCCGCTACCACAACCCCTCCAAAAGGGGGGAAAAAGAGAGAACGAAAAAAATTATGAATTGGGAAGGGTCTGCTCAGTTCCCTCCCTGATCCTACTGTTAAGACATGGAGATGCCTCCTTGTCACTCCCCCTCGGATTTTCTTCACCCTTGTCCCCACCAGTCAGTCCTCTGTACCTGGTACCTGGAAACAGTCAGGGCAATGACCTGCCGTCTGGTCCGGGGTGGCTAAGGCTTGTCTTCCTGGGCTGTTGTTTCCCTCACACTGCCAAATGCAGCTTAAGAAGCCACTCTCGCTTGACGTCATCTGTGGCATTCTGCTTCCAGTGCCTTGTGGTCCTTCAGGCTCTGGTCTGCCACTGCCTGTACTGTGAGCTGCTGCCACGTCTGTCACTGACCCCTTCCGGGCTCTCCTACTTGCTGCACACATCAGCCTCCTCTGCCAGCTCTCCTTCCTCCTGGGCACACCAGACTCCACCAGTGCAGAGAGCCTCTGCCGGCTCTCCTCCTTCCTAGCCACACTGATCATCGTGGGTGTAGAGAGCCTCCACTGGCTCTCCCCTCTCCTGGGTATGCCTGTCACTCCTGGTGCAGAGAGCCTCCACTGACTCTCTTTCCCTCTGCATGCCCCAACCTCCACCAGTGATCCTTTTTGTTCCTGCCGGCCAGTGATTGCCAATGACATCACCGGCCAGCCTCAGCTGTAAGGCACGGCTTATAACCTGCGTGGGTTCCCCTCTTTGTTCTTCCAGCACCACTGACCCTGTTACAGGTAAGTAGTATTTTTGTATTTTTTTTTCCTCTTGTGTATGGCCCCCACCCTTGGAGCCCCCAGGGCATGATTCGGGGCTCTCTCATCTGATCACCTCCAGGACAATGTGTAATTTCAAATCCATCACATGGTTTCTACATACATTCATGCAGATATGCATGTACTCTCTTTCTCTCTCTCTCTCTCTTATCTATATCTCTATATAATGAGTTACTTCAATAGCAGAGACATCACAAAATTCTCCCAGGAAATGAAGTTAGATCCTGATGTGCAATTCTCATGAAACACATGAGCTACAGCATAGGTCCATTAAAGTGAATGGCTCTTGCTGGGGTTCAGCATGAGTAGAGAGGAATCAAAGGATCCAGGAACATTTAAACACAAACACAGTTCATCAATGATAGGCGCACTGTTTTTGAGATTAACAATCTGGAGCTGATGAGTGGGTGACAGTGGAAACATAATGCTATTGGAGTCCCTAGAATAGACCAGAAGTAAGATACATGGGTTGCACTTCTGTAATATACATTGGCCCTACAAGTAGGGCTAAATATTACTTTATTTAAAAAAATGCTGCTTTGAAGTCATGATATTCTACTGGTCACAGGTTCTTGACTGCAAGAAATGCAGATACCAAGTCTAGTTGAACTTTCTGGGTAAGTATGGTAGATACACAAAGTACTATATTCTTAGGGCCTGTTCTGAGAGTAGGAAAATTGCATGGCTGCTCCCAGAAAAGGTAAAAGTAATTCTGACAGATCCTTTTCCACTGGTCTTAGTCAGTATGCTTTCAAGCATGGACAGGCCTATATGATATTCAAGTCAGAAAGCGTTCATGCTGGTTCCTTCTGATCTAGTTTGACATTAACATCAAGCAGGAATTGAACAGGTCTATGGCAGTCCTAGTGATTAAAGGAACACAAAAGTAGAAGATATTGGCCACGTCTGAAGATTGGGGCCATCCACTTTGCCGTCTTTAAATCTCAAAGAGTATTAAAATTTGGTTGTAGCTTATTTGTAGCGGAATGAAGAAACCTCTACAGAATATTAAAAGACATCATTAATATAAAGATGAACTAAAGAGTTTTCAGCTACCTGTAAGAAATAAGATTGCACCTGAATCATATCCTTGTGGGATCCCCATAGTAATAATATTTGTGCTTGTGGTATGAATATTATAATATGGCTTAAACTGATGTTGAAAAAGTGGCTGCTATTCATACTCTATAATTACTTTTCACAAAGGTAGATCAGGAGCTCAGTATCATTAATAACAAGAATTGAACTGTGTCAAAGAGAAGTTCCCTTAGGCTAGGAACAGAAATTACATAAAACCTGGTATAAGTGATCAGAAACTGGTTCAAATCTATAACACAACAGAAGTTCAGTGCACATAGACCACTTTCAAAATAGCTGAATCCAGTTTAGTATAAACCTGGATGGACGTGATACCAGACTTAACTGATTTAGGTTAAATCAGTTGATTTGAATTTCTGTCCCAGGTCCCCTCCAGATTCAAGTTAACTCATAGTCTCCCAGAATCCCAGGATTATTTGAACCTCCCCTGTAAGCTCCTCCTTGCAGGGCGGGTGGGCTAGCTTTGGCCCAAGCTGTCTGCTTCAGCAGACCAGAAAGGCATGCTCTAGCATCCACCTTACCCAACTTCTGGACTAGGCTACGGCATCTGGCTTCGTTTCCAGACTCAAAAGTGAATGCATATTCATTTGCTTATTGGTTCAATCTGTGCATCTTATATTAACCTGTGAAGATTGAATCTATTCAGCCTTGGGCATTTTGACTGTCTGTACTTAGCATTAAAGTGTATAATCTTTATTTGCGAAATGCGAGACTATAACACGGAGAGCAAACAAAAGCTAGTGTGCATAGCCTCTACCAAACGCCTTCCCAGAGAAACTGGGGAAAGGCAATCTTTTGTATGTGGATCAAGATTATACCCAGACCAATTAGGCATGTGCTGATGTGTTCATGCTTCATTCCTGTGCAGTGAAGACAGTTGATGAAGCCTTATTCTAAACTTACCCAATGGATAACAGTCACACTGATATTGTCTATATGGATCAAACTGGAAGAAGTACTGCAAACAGCAACAAGAGCTTTCTTGGGCTTAGAGGGACAAGGGTGGTGACTACTCAGAGTTACTTTGACCTTCCTATGGATAAGACTTGCCTGATATAAGAATGAATTCCACACTCATCACATTTTCAATTTTCAGACAAGTCCTATGGTGAAAAGATTTCCCAGTTTGGACAAAGGCATCCTCCAATTTTTTAACAAAATCATCCAGCACTATTTATAGTGTTATAATGCAGATAGGAGTTAATGTTTCAGCAGAGGTAAATGAAAACTTGGAATAAAATACTTAACAAACTCTCCTTAGTACAGCGACAATATATGTCAGGATTGTGATTTGACTTACATGTCTACTCAGATGAGCTAGGGACTACCTGTATGGGTGTTACAGTATGAGAGGAAGCATTTCCAGTAAAAGCCATCTATGGGCCATGTTCCAGTGGCCCAACCCCTTTGCAATCCCAGGACGGTTTCACCTTTCTCATGGATAATGTATCCATCAAGTAATGCTGGAGGGAGCATTTCAAGACTCTACTTCACCATGAATCTGAGGTCTCAGCTGCCACCATGAAGTCCATTCCTCAACACTCAGTAATAGAAACTGTTGCTGTTCCTCCATCCTTCACGGAAGTCTGGCATGCCATCACTTAAACCAAGAACAATAAGGTGCCAGGCCCAGAAGGCATCCAACACAGAGGTCTTCAAAGCTGACAAATTTCACCAACTTCTCATCAAAGTATGGGTTAAAGAGGATGTTCCACCTGACTTAAAGAATGCCAATATTATGGCCATCTTCAATTTGGATGGTCAGCTTTTCAACTTGTGGCACCTTCACAGCAAAATGAAAGTTACCAAGACTGGAATCACTGATGACTGTTATCCTCGTGCACACTGAAATCAATCTGCAGTCCACTTTTGACATTTCCTTAGGTGCCTATCACCACCTGGGACTCTTCCTTAACATTGGGAGGACCAAAGTGCTCCATCAGCTTGCCCCAGCATAAGCTGCCCCCCTCCCCCACAAATTACCATTGGTGGAGAACCCCTGGAAAATGTCGAGCATTTTTTATATCTTGGCAGTCACCTTTCCCACTCAGTCAGGCTTGTACCCACGTACTCTTAGAAAGCTGCTTTGCAGTAGCTTTGCTGATTGAGATCCGTAGATGGAAACTAATAACCTGGCCCACAATGCAGTGGTTATCTCCACATTTGTCTATGGGTGTGAGATGTGGGTGACATATCAAAGGCATCTTAAGCACTTGGAATGGTTAGTGTTGCCTCAGGAAATTCCTTTGCTTTATATGGGAGGACCACTGCACCAATGCCAGCATCTTCTCTGTAGGTAACATAAACAGCACTGAAGCAAACATCATGAAACATCAACTCTGCTGGACTGGCCACTATGTGCGAATGGCTGACACTGATCTTGAGAAGTCCTCTTCTCAAACCTTAGTCATGGTAAGAGAGGAGAACCTGCAGATGTCAGAGGAAGCACTACAAGGACACCCTGGAAGCATATCTTAAGAAGGGGGGCACCAACCCAACAAGTTGGGACGTGCTGGCTGGTAACAGGTCTCAATGGCACTGCGCCATATATCAAGCTACAATGCACTTTAAAGAGAACTGTGTTGCTGTCCTCAAATGCTAGAGGAGGACGGAAAGTGCACAACAACCTGGCCAACAGTTGTGCCCCCCTCAAGGCACCAGTTGTCATATCCATGGAAAAACATGCAGAGCATGGATCGGACTCCTCAGCTACCCTAAAACTCACCAGTAATCCCTTCTCCCCCCACCTCCACCCAACAGACATCACCCTTGAGTATTGAGGGAGTAGGAGACCGGAGTGGGCAGAGGCCACAACATTCTCCATGTCATGTTGCCTCGTGTGTGTTGAGGGGAGAATATTCTACGGGATGTAGAGCAGTAAACCTAGTATAGATTATTCTCTTCCTGGAGCAAAGAGAGAACCATACACAAAAAGAAGGCTTTGTGAATCACAGAGCTGGGTTCCTGGGAGAGCACAGCTCTGGGTTAGCCCTTGTTCATTGATTGTGCAATCTATGTTGGGTTGAGAACCTCTATTTTTATATTTACTTTTTGGAAAGTGTAAAAAAGGAGAAAACAAGCTAAAGCAATAACAGGCGAAATCACATCACTTAATTCATTTTGCTTTCCCTTAGAAATGTGTAGTCAAAGGAAATTAATTCATCAAGTTTCTTAAGCCAAATTAGATTCTAAAAATTATTTATGGTTCCACTAGTTTGAAAACCTGCTCTACAATCTGATGTTTTTAATTTAATTTACAAGATAAGAAAATATAATTCCATAGTCAAAAAGGCACTATATAATTGCTGCAAATCCTGGTGTTCTTAAAGGTGATGAAATTATGTTTGTTTCATCCTGAAATGATTTTTGTTTCTCAGCGTTTTAAAACTCATAGGTCGCAACTCAGCCAGACAAGGATGACAAGATTAATGTACTGATCAACTGAACAGTATTTAAAAAAGGGGAAAGATTTGATCATTCATTTCTACATGTATGTTGCCTGTGACATAATAGGTAGCAAATGCTTTCATTTCGTCGTCAGTACATATTCAGAAATTATATGTACCCTCCTCTTCAGCAATCTTGTACTGTTATATAAAACTTTACGGAGCTCATATACTTGTTGGTGTAATTAACATTAATCTATCTATCTGACTGTCACACAGTCAATGCATTTAGGAAGCTATTTTGCCTTAACACAGCTGAGATCTCTTAAATTAATATTCTGTAGCTTTACCTTGAACATAATTTCTATTATGATTAAAATGTCAAAAAATACTCTGTAGACAAATGTTACTGGCTTTACAGGAAGGAGCACACAAGAAGCAACAATATGGCCAAAGGAGAAGTTCCAGAATATATTAGATTTTTTTGCAAAAGTGGTGCAAAAATAAGTGAGGCAATTCAGTGATTGGGGCAATCCAGCAAAAATTCTCTGGGGGAATGAGTATAACTCCTGTTATATTTTGTTTGAATAGATTTTTTACATTAACTTGTAAAATTCAAAGTTCACATTCTATAAATTGACTTTTGCTACCAGTGAAATTCTTTCTTAAAAAATAAAGGTTACAACTGTTGTTAAACTGAACTTTGTAATACAAATTTAACTGTGGAGCGGTGGTTGTGACACCAATGATAACCTCTCACATGATTTTCACGTGGCTGTTCCTTGCATGTTGCAGTTAGTTTAATCTTGATATAAGATAACTGCTTCTTGCTGGATTCTACTAGGTGGCTTTTGCCCATATCTGCAGCTCTGTGTTCACAAGCGTCATTGAATTTAGCATGTTCCACTGGAGTACGATACATTGGATTGCATGACTTTGTATCATTTTGGAGTTGTCTTATGCTGAAGGTTAGGTGTCTCCCAGCCAGTATGTCTTTGATCTATGGGCAATCTCACAGCTCATTAAAGTTGCTGTACAATGTACATGATAGTTTCATGTATTCCATTCAGGATAAATGGGGGAACAATTACATGTCCATTTATTTAGTGATAGCTGATGGGATAAAAGGAGATGTCCAAGGACTAAAGGAGGCAACAGAAAGAGATTCTTTTAGGCTGAGTTCTGGTTGCAGCAGGCTTGGAATGTGAACAAGGGGGTTTTGATTCTTCTGTGTTTGGAAAAAAGGACCTTGTATCTGTTCATGGAAGAGAGCCAGAGACGGATCAATTTGAATCTTTGGTCAATTAATGTTTCTAATGGAAACAACCAGTAGAAGATACAGAAAACCAATTAGTTGCTTGGGCTGAAGGTAGTGACATTATACTCCAGGATGACCCAGTTCCAAGGATCCTGGAGTCTACTTTATTTATTGAAGTAATGTTATAATTGTAAAAGTTCTGTTGTACCAAAAGGGGACCAATCTTCCTCTAGATTCCCTATGTGCAATATAAAATTGCATTAGTACTATTAACACGTAAGGGGAGTTTGTCTCAGACCTTTATACCTCCATTTCTTGAGGTGCTGAAAAACATGAGGGTTAGTGCTAGGAAATTCGTTGGCTTCATTAATGATATCAAATGTTCTTTTTCATCCCTTCTGACAGCAAAAAAAATATTTTCTACATTTTCTATTTACAGGAATGTATTTTCAACCTATTTTTTTTTCCTCTAGCAATTATTGCTTTTTGTTGCACGTGAAAAGGCCAGTTCTGATCTTAGAAAACCAGGGTCAGATCCAGCCCTCAGAAGTTTCATTTATTTAGCTGACAGGATAGAAGGAAGCTAAATTCTGACTTCATGACTTAATGCCTCGGGAACATTGACTTGGATGTTTCTGGCAAATATTTTGTTATCTGGATTACCTTTTCTTCCCCTTGCCTCTAAGTGCTTGGGGAGCCCTGTGACAGTTGAAATGCTATCATCTATGAATGTCTTTGTCTGGTGTTTGAAACAAAGCCCTTTTTTATTTGTTGGGCATTAATGGTATGTGCTTGGCCTTGTATACTCATCAAATGAAAAGGTGGTAACTCCCTTCAAAGATTAACCCAATTTAACTATTGACTGACTTCAATACTAGGAGTATTATAGCCTTCAGTATTCAAAAGACAGGCAGATATGGGAATTAAGACACAATCTATACTGGATAATCTATTTTTTATAATGAGAGCTTGCAATAGTCTTTCTTACATCTGTGGGTTATTGACTACTCCTGTGCTCTACTACAAAGCAAGGTATGATTATTTTATTCTGCATATACTAACCATAGGCCCTTGGCAGATTTTACATTTGATTTACCAGTTAATTGCATTTTAAAGTGTAACCCGGTCACATGTTCAGATAATTAATGGGGCAACAAAATGTGAAACCAGCCACAAAACATTGTTACACACACACAAAAAAGTAATAATTTTGTGGCTAGTTCTCACTGTGCCTTAAAATGAACGTGTGGCCAAGTGGACTCCGCTAGGGTTTCCAAGTGATCCCTATCAGCTGACAATCAGCTGATCATTGGCCGACTCTGGGACAGCAGCAGGGCTGGAGCCCCAGTGGGCCCCGAAGCCAGCTGACACTCAGATGATTGTCGGGTGCCTTTGCCAGTACGGGTACTGGGCTGTCCCTGCACTGGCAAGTAGGGCATGATTTGGGTCTGATCCCCAATACCAAAATCACACATCCTACCATGCACGTGTGGCATGGCAGGGGATGCAGTTATATTGGGATCGGGAATCAGATCCCATCATGCCTTTAAATGAACATCTGTCAGTGGTTATAAATAAGAAATGAAGTGATATTGTTGCTTCTGTGTACAGATCACATGTAGAGATTGATATACATGACTGTTACTGCTAATGGGACTTGTGTGTGTAAGAAACAGCAAGAGGCAGGTGCAAAGCCCATGCAAGTAAGTTAAAAGATTTCAATGGGCCTAAAGTTTCAATCCGCCCTAGAATGAGGCCAGGAGTGGCATGTGACTGTGACAGCTCATGTCTTTACTATGTGTTCAATGAACGGCACATATGGAATTGTTATGGAGAGTTTGCAGTCAGAGGTCTGTGGATTTGCTGAACTATAGCTTATTTGAACCACCTTATGTTCAAACTGCTGAAGGTCTTTCTTTTCATCTTGCAAGTGAAATGCTGCCATTGTTGACTGGGGGTTTTGAATGCATTACATCTCCAGTGCACCTGCTCTTCAGTCTGTTGCTTGCTGGCTGTTTAATTTAATTTTTAAGATGCTTTCTGAGCTGTGATTAAAGAGGGGAGGGGGTACAAAATATTGAGAACAAGGCGTATGAGGGCTTGTTGGTTTTCCTTCCAAACATCGCTGATTTTTAGTAATACATTTGTGAAATCACTGTAATTTTCCCAACTGATGAAGTTTCCTTTGAAGCATTTCTACAATTTGGGTTTTTTTTAAGGATCAAATATTCATATTACACTTTTGAAAGCTGAAGTGGGATGATTGCTTTTGATGAGGCACAGGATGTTGCTTTAGGTTACATGATTGATTGAGCAGGAGTGACATATTTAGCTCACTTCTTCGAAAGAGGTGATTTGCATTTTGTGTGCTTTCTCTGAGCCTGTCAGCGAAGTATGATCAGTGGCAGGAGCTGGGGCCAGAAGTGTGCTGTTCCCTGGGACATTTGGGAGGCAGGCCTGTTGATCGCCACCTGGCCTTTCCTCCTTGTGAGAAACTGGGGGAACTCATGTGCACCAATCCAAAGGTATTATTTCAAAAGCTGCTTTCCCTGAAATAAACTTGTTGGCTAAAGGTAGGGCAAAACATCCAAAATTCTTTTTGTTTCACCTGGAGGCCTAGACATTTTGGTATCTTTCCAGTGCTGAGATACTGGAAATATAAATAAACCGAGAGCTAGAATGACGATCCTGATGATTAATTATAAATTGCGACTGACCAAATTTGCAGTTTTGTGATTTTCACGGAAAATGGGAATTCAGTCAGTCCCTATGAAAAAGCTCGGTCCCTGCAAAAAAGCAAGAAATTGGCAGCAGGTGGGAGGAGGGGAAGAGAGCTGCAAAAACAGAAAAGGGCAGACAACCCTGGTGTCCTGAAGCATGGAGGGAGGGAAGGTGAGGGAGAGGGAGGGGGAGATTTTTGTGGTGGAGCATAGGGGGCTCCCCCATGCCTCTGATTGTCTGAGGGGCCCTGGAAGTTCCGCTTCTCAGGTTCAGATGGCCATCTGTCAATCTCCAGGGAGGGGTGGGACTTCCAGGGCTCCTTAGCCAATCTGAGGCATAGGGGCTGCCACACTCCACTGCAAAAATGGTGCCTGGGACTGCTTTTGGACTGCAAAATTGGGGGGTAGCCACCCCATATTTGGTCATTATAAAGGTTGGACATAGCTGGCATAAATCGTTACACTTCCACTGAAGTTAATAGATCTGCTCCATGAAGTTTACAAGTGGTATTAGTACTTGACCTCAATGGATCCCTGCTTAAACATTTCATACTGCCCGCTGCTGACCCTTTTCATTTGCTCAGTATAGTTCATGAGAAATGGAGGCATTCGGCAGCACGTTGCAGTATCAAGCCCTAGGCTGATATCAGAAGAGATCCCAAGGGGGAGGTTGGGATTGTAACCAGATCAGACCATTGAAAGTGACTCCTTTTGTAGTTTAGGTGTGACTAATGACAGAGATAACTCACGTGGTTTGGAAGCTGTGGCAGGGGTGGATTCATCATCAGTCTGTAGTGGCTGATTGTACTTTTATCCTTTTTTCCCTTTGTTATGCTGTAATTCTGGTACTTTCTCCTCTACAAAATCTTTAAAAAGAAATACCTTCTGTGCTACACAATTCTGGGTCCCTCTGTATACCTTTGATATTGCTCATGGCCTTACAGTCCTCTAGAACGGGACTTCACTGAGAAGGAATTCGGAAGCTTCCTGTTGGGAGGTTCCTGCCAAAGGATTTTCAAAGACATTGGGACTTTAAATTATGAACAGCAGCTCTATGCCATGGGAGGAAATACAAGAGCTATCTCAAATGCGCTTTATACTGTGATCTGTGGATTTTATAATTATCTACTAGGTGTGTCACCATGTGATAAAGTTTAAAAAATGTTAATTTGAAAAAAACGAGTACTTTCTGCCCTTAATATATGAAATTGCTGTTAAAAGTATTGAGAGTGGCAGAACTTACAGACCTGAGCACATTCTGTGGACAGCTTTCAAGGTAGTATTTGGAGCTTTCTTCCTGACTAGACATGTAGAGAGAGGTAGGTAGTCATGTTAGCCTGAAGTCTGGCAGAAGACAGGGCACCTTAGGGTGCTTAGACATGTGATAGACCTCTGCTTTGATGCATGCTAATTAGCATGTTGGAGAAGACTCAGTTAACTAAGTCTAATTAGCATGCTCCAGCAGCTTCCATGTCGCATGAATTCGGTGGCTCTGTGTTTCAAAATGGTGATGGGGGCACTTTAATTAAGCTTGTTGAATGAGCTTTAGGTAAATTGCCCCCACCACCATTATGAAGCATGGGATGCTGAGTGCTTTAATTGGAGCACCCTCAGAGCTGCTCTAATTAAAGCACCTCCATCTCCACCCCAGAGCACCTTTATAGATGCCTTTAAAGACTAACTTTTCAGAAAGGCATACATTTTTGTAGGCAACAGCTTATTTCTGCAGATGCTCTGAAAGGACTTGCAGAGAGCAGAACTAGCTACAAAATAGAAAGGACTAAAGCCATTTAAATACAAAGGGTAGGGGAAAGGAAGGAATGGATAGGGAAAGGTGGCACTGCTGAGAAAGGTAAAGATGTGTTGAGGAGATCAAAAGGGATGAACAAAGCAGTTAGCCCACTGACAGGTCCCGAGGTTATAAAAGCTAGTTCAGGGAATAGGAAAACTATCTAGAGTCTCCATTGAGAACGTACTGAGCACAATCCAGTCTGTGAAGGATTAATTGTTCTGCAATTTTGTGTTTAAGGGAGTTTTTAAAGTGCTGTTGTTTAAGAACAGCTGCTTTAAGGTCAGTGATGTAATATCCAGGGAGGTTACAGTGTTGTGCCACAGGCTTTTGTCTCTCTCTGGAATTGGTGTCAGATCAGTGTCATTCATTATTTCTTGTAGGGATTGTCCCATCCGTCCAATATAGCTGAGGCACTGGAAGCAGGTGGTAATGTATATGTCATTGGGAGCTGATGAATGAACTCTGGATGTTTTAATCTGGGTTGTTAGGTCCTGTGATGATGTGGTCTATGATGTGGGGGGAAAAGCTATCATCTGGGTCTGAAGTGAGGCCTAGTGGCCTGGTGAGAATAGGAGTTAGGTAGTTTGGTGGTGAAACAACTTTGTTTGGGGTTGGGGGACCACCACTGAGTTAGGGCAGGATTCTCCTCCAAGCCTACTTTGAGATGGTTGTCATTTTTCAGGAGGAGTTGGATGTCATTGATGATGTGTCCAAGATGTTCAACTGGGGTTGCAGGTGACAAGAATGACTCTGCTGTCCTTGTCTCACAAGGCTGGTATTGTAGCTGGTCAGAAAGGTGTCTGAATATGGCTCTGTTGACTTGAGTGGCTATGGTTTTGGTACTCAAAGTCTAGGAATTGTTGGTTTACATCTCTAAGGTGTATATGCCGGTCAGTGGGATCAGATATGGCTATAATGGAGAGCTTGCCTGCTGCTGCTGATGGATAGTGGTGTGCTTCGCATGGAGGTACCTGCCATGGCTACTTGATTTCTGGCACAATTTGGTAATGATGTGGCCATTGCAAAATCTCACACTGGTGTCCATAATGAATATGCCGGCATATTCAAGAGCCAGTTTGACAGAGAAGCAGCAGTTGTTAAAGTCTTCAGGTAGATGAGAGGACAGCTGTGGAAAAAGCAGACTTCAAGGTTTGTCATAAATATGTTGGCATACTAGGAGGCCATGCAAGTGGCCATGTCCGTGCTTAGTCTGTAGTTATAAGACTCTTATGTCCCTCAGTGGGTTAATTGCTTTGATTTTTTTTTTTCTTTTGGTCTCTTTAACCTAATTTTGCTTCTGTCAGCAGTGCCCACTCCCTTATCCTTTTCTCCATCTTTCCCTATCCTTAGTATTTAAATTACTTTGTTCCTTTATATGTAGTACGTTTGCTCTTTGTTGTCCATTCATAACATCTCGGGAAGTAAGCCATCACCTATGAACTTCTACGTTCTTGAATTATTTAGTCTGTAAAGTGCCATCCTGCCCCACCCTCTGACTGCAGATGGAGAAGTTAGAGATCACAAATGTATATTTTAAATCATCTTTCTAGGTTTCACTCTAAGTCTCCTACATGAGACGTTTGTTCTTCTGAGGAGAATAATACAGAGTGTAGGCTGTTTTCCTGTTAAATGGTAAGAAATTTCAAATCAGATCTTATCATAAGACAAGGTGATTTTATACAAAGAGAACAAAGTACTATAGAAAGAAGTGACCTGAGAAAGAGAGAGAGAGAAAAAGGAAAAAAGAAAAGCCACCATTTCTGACATTAACAATTATATTCAAGCTCAACAAGGTTTTCGTAGGCTGCACTGAAAAAGAAATGGATCAAAGACAATACAATGGTCTTAACATTTTCAGTTTGATGCACATGAAAACTTTTTCTCTACAATCAGAGGAAATACGTTTCAGTTAAGGTAAAAAACTAAGTTTCGTTGCGAGTCAGAACTCTACATAAAAGCAATAACTGATTGGGTTCCTTCAAAGCTGCTGTTGTCCTTCACACCAACTGGTATGTTTCCAGAATTTTATAAATATTTGAAGTGCAAAAATTGCTCTTATTAGAGTTGTTTTCACTTTTGGTATAATGTCCACATTTCATATTTAGCACTTGTGTTTGGTTCAAGGCAAATTAATCTCAAGAAATGTAGCCCTGAAGCTCACGGCCTATGCAGATAGAATGGATCAGGGCTGCCCGATACAGCATTCAGTTCAGTTACTAGAGAACCCCAAGGACCAGATATTCAAGTGGTAACTGCGATTGGACAGAGACACAAAAAATCCATTGTGTAAATACTTCAACAGTTAAATAGTTGAATAGCCGGTTTTGTTCTGATTTTGTAATTAAAAGGATACCCAATACATTCCTATATATAAAAAAAAAAAAAAAAAAAGTCCAATCTTCTTCTCATGATAGCTAATAAACTGGTGTAATCTCTGAGAGCCAGGTGCAATTTTCAGCTCTGCCAAATCTGAAGCTGGAACTTGAACTTATCTATCTTATATCCAAGGCAACTGCCTCAAGTCAAGAGTCAGCCAAGGTCCAGAGTGACTCATTTCTCTCATTGAGGGCTATTGCAGGGCTAATTTGGCTGCCGCGTCTGTTAGATTATTTTCAAATATTTGAGAGCCATGGAGAGCCTCACTAATGCTTATAGATCAGGGATAGGCAATTATTTCAGCTGGAGGGCTGCTTAACAAGTTTTGGTGAGCTTTGTAGGCTGCAAGGGTAGCCCCCCTGACCCCCCCCCGACTGGTGCCCCTCCCTCCTAGTTGCCATCTTGGGACTAGAAGTCCCCTTGCCCCTGGAAGTACTCCTTTTGAGAAGGTGGTTTGACACCTTGGAACCAGAAAAAAACCTCAATTATATACTAAAAATCAAACATCCAGAATAACATATTTTAATTTTTATTTTTAAAAATATTTTTGTCTCAATTTGTGTGTGTTTGCATCATGCATGTAGAGGTCATTGCATAATAGCTCAAAATGAAGTCTTATTCTTGTATATTCAGAGTGGTGTGTGTGTGGGGGGTATGTGTTGGTGGGAAAGGGGTTTGTGGGGATGTGTGTATACATGGGGTGCAGGGGAGCATGTGGGTGTATGTGTGGATGTGGGTGGGTGGGTGTGTATGAGGTTTGTGCAGGGCTGTGTGAAATGGGAGGGTGGTCAGGATGTGTGTGTGGGGTGGGATGGGTTAGGTTAGGGTGTGCATGGGAGGTCAGAGTGGGGAGTGTGTGGGGTGTGGGGGTGCGTAGCAGAGAACAGGGATTCCCCCAGTGTGTGTGTGTGTGTGTGTGTGTGTGTGTGTGTGGGAGTACAAGTGTGAAGGGGGAGGGGGTTGTGGGGGAAAGTGTGTGTGTGTGTGTGTGGAGTGTGGTGTTTGTGGGAGGTGTGATTTTGTGTGGGAGAGGGGGTGCTTGTGGGAGTTGTGGGACAGGGTTTGTGGGTATGGCAGGGTGTGCATGGGCATCCCCCATCTGCACCCCCC
>JAGPOW010002742.1:12776798-12788211 GCA_030014935.1 Caiman crocodilus | reverse complement strand
GAGCCAGTCAGTACCTGCCCCCACCCCGCAACAGCCCGGAGCCTGCTGGCTCTGCAACGCCGCCCTGCCACTGCCATCAGCATGCAGCATGCAGTCCTAGCCCACACCTGCTCTGGACTCACCCTGATGGAAGCAGACCAGCCAGAACCCACGCACACGTTCCTGTCCCAGCCCTAGCTGTGCCTGTTCTGCACTACCCAGTGTGGTGCATCCTTCTTCCCCCTGGGAATGCAATGAGGCTGGGGCGGCTTCACAGCTAGACTGCCTTTCTAGGCAGCCCAGGCAGTGGTGGCTCCTTCTGGCTGCCATCATTGCTGCCACTGCCGCTGGCCTCAGCCCCCTGGTACCGGTGGGGACTCATGTGCACAGCCCCAAGTTGGCCCACCCTGCATCTGCTCTGGACTCACCTGCCCAGGCTGAGCAGCAGTAGCAGCAGCAATGGTGGTGCTGGACCAGAAGCTGTTGCTCAGCATGGGGGGAAAGGGAGCCCGTCCCCCTCACTGCTGCCAGGCCCTTTCTGCTGCAGCCACCTGGCACCCATGCCCGCTGCTTTGCACTGCCACTGCTGCCCTGCTGGGCAGTCCAGAGTCTGCGATGATGGTGGTGAAGACACAGGGCAGCCCAGCATAGACTCTGGATAGCTGCAGCAGGAAGGTGGAGTGGCCACTTTTCCCCCATACGGTTTCTGCCCAGCATCACCACTGCTCTGCCTGGGTAAGTGAGTCTGAAGCAGACCTGGGGCGGGCTGGGTCAGAGCTGTGCACATGGGTCCCTGCATGTACTTTGGGGGCTAGGGCCAGCAGTGGTGGCAGCCAGAAAGAGCTGCATATCCAGGGGGTAGCAGGACATGCCATGGGTGGATGGTGTGTTGGCCAGGCAGGACCAAGGGACCTGCCGTAGGCTAGACAAAGCCGCTCCGGGGGCCGTATTTTGCCCATCTGTTGTAGATTCTGCGCACACAAAAACAGCCGCTGCTTCTCTTTACTCTTGGTTATTTTCTTCACCAGGCTAATTGATGCCAATAATTTATGTCAGTAATTCTCAACTTTTTTAGGGTGAAGGCACCCCTTGTTACTCTGAAGGCACCCCTCAGAAAATGCCAACTCTTAGCTTTTTCTTTTTTTTTATTTGATTACAGAAAAACTACTAGAGCAATTCTTCTGTTGCAAAGAACTCAGACCACAACTAGGCCGAATGTTTTTGATCATATGGATTCCTATTTGAAATCTCTGGGGTTATCTTGTGAATTGTGTGTAGATGATTGCACCTCTAACGGTGCTCATCTTTTAGGGCACCCCCCAACAACCTTAAAAGGATCCTACATCATCCCAGCGTGCTGTGACACCCTAGTTGACAATCACTGGTTTATGTGCTGTGTATATTGAATTCTTACATTTATTTATCCCTTTTTTGATCTTCCTTAGTAGTTTTAGCTACGTTCTAGTTCACAAACCTGTTTTCAATCATCCATTTATCTAAAAACCCCCTTGCCTTGTTGTACTGTCTTAGATGTAGATGCTAGTAGATATTCCTGGTATGTCATAAATCAGAATTTAGGATAGTATGCTGGGTTCAGATGAACTGGCTTTGATGTGTGTTTTAAATTATCTTTTAAAAACTCTTGAAACAGCTGTGATTTTCTTCATAGCTGGAAACTTCGTCTCAGTATGACATAGCTACTATTAATATTCATCACCATTGAAGCCTGGTCAGCTTCATTCGATGCGTTTCTCAGAACTCTCTTGCTCTGGGTTGGTTTGTGCATTCCTATTTATCAAGTCAGTCATATATTTCTCATATATATATTTTTTTTTTTATCCAAGCTCGTTATCTGTTATTGCTAGTATCCCCCAGGTTTCTGTACTTGCCCCTGAGTTATTTTTTGTCTATTTCCAATCTTATTACTAGATTCACATATTACTTTCTGTAGGTGGCATCAGGTTTATTGTTCTGTTGATGCTCTTTCATCTCTTCAGAAATGATCTTCCCAGACCTAACTGGGGAAATGTGCAACTAAGTGTTTTTACCACAGAGAAAATATTAGACAAATATGCTCAGCTGCAGATATCACAGGTAGGCATTATTTGTAGCTGTGAAAAATTATTCGGGAGACAAAATGTCCATAGCTGAAATTTCTGAGTGAGGTCAATATGCCAGGTTGTTGCTCCTGAAGATAAAAACACTTTGCTGAACATGGACAGTATGGGCAGGTGATGTCCAACCTTCTGTATAATGTCCTATAATTCTACTGTGGAAATGCCACCTATCCAGTATAAGGATAAGTCTGTATTACTGAAGTGCTCCAAAAATGCGTTGTGGTGGGAAGTAAGAGAGAAATGAACCCCCCCAAAAGCTCTGCCTCTGGAGAAGTGCATGTTGTGCTTGCATAATGGATCATCGAGGACTAATAAGAAACAATGCAATTCAGAACATCCCTGTGGCTGCTCAGAGTTGTACCAGAGCCAAGGATGCAGCTGTGGCCTAGGACACACATCAGGAAGCAGAAAAATAATTTAACCACCCTTTCGCCTTTTCAAAGTCCAGTACAGAAGAAGAATGCCGATGGGTGTCTTTATATGTGCTCCGGGGGTGGAGGACTTTAATTAGAGTGGGAACTGCTCTAATGAAAGGACCTGCAGAGTCTTGGGTGTTCAGTATCCCACACTTCAGATACTTCAGGCGGTGGGGGCACTTTTAGTAAAGCTTATTTGCCAAGTTTTACTTAAAGTGCTGAAGCATGGGGATGCTGAATACATGAGACCCTAGGGCTGCTGGAGCATCCTAATTAATCAAGTCTGCTCCAATGCGCTGCCATTACAGTGTGTTGAAGCAGGTGTCCCACCCATCTACAGCACCCATTGAGTCTAGTCTTAAAAGTTTCTGTCCCCTACTACTGGCACCAACCAACCAATCAAATGCTATCTTCATCAAATGGTTTAAAAACATGATGGACAAAATGCTTTTCATTTGGCTTTGTCTTCAGCCTTCATATTTATATGAAAATAATATATATATTTTATGCCTTTATATCATCTCTTCCTTGGTTGACTGCTCTTTCTCTTTCCTGGCACACAACCTTCTTTTATAACCTTTTCTAGGTAGGGTTTTTTGTGTTCTTAGACTGCGGCCATTACTGTTCAAATTCTTCTCTTCCATCGTTTCTGTCAGTTCAGGTTTGGTTCTAATGTTATGAAGTACCTATTTGTTGGATTTTTTTGAGCCCAGGAAACATTCATTACCCTTCTGTAGCACATCATCTCAAATGCTTCCTGTCACTCCTTTATAAACATCCAGCTTTTACAGCTGTACATGGCAAGAGGTTACATCAATGCCTTATCTTCATTTTGTTAGTGACCTGCCTACCTGTCCATATCTCACTAACATTTTTATCATCACCCAAGCTTTGCTTCTTTCTTTTATTCCTTTATTTGTGCATTTATTGTCTTCTGTTAAGAATTTACGCAAATATATAAAGATTGATACTTGCTCAGGTTGCTCTGACACTTGCTCTGATCCTCAGGCTTTTATACATGGTATTGGTACCCAGTACCACCTGCCAGTCAAGCGCTTAGAGACTAACTTGGGCAATTTGGTGATGTGCTCCAAAAATAATATTTCACTACTTAAGGGACCTTAACGCAGGGCTTCATCCACTGGCCACCAGGCAGTAGAAGTGGGGTTGGCCAACAGTGGTGTCAATAGGTCAAGTTTTCAAATGCCAACGCTCTTGATCCGAGTGAGGGTGAAGGTTCAACCTGGTGAACAGCTTTGCTGCTGTGGAAATAGGAGAACCTGAGAACCCACCATTTCTAACAAATACAGAGAAAAAGGTCATGTCTGATGGACATTGTCTGATGAGTCTCCCAGGTTTGAGAGTCCTTAAAACATGATTGACACGTACACAGTGACATGTACTAAAACTAGAATAGAGGCAAGCTGGCTGTGGCATTTCGAATGGCTAGACACTTACATGCGACTGTTGCTGCCATTTCATACCACAAAGACCCTCACATTTTCTAGAGCATCCTCTATCCTGATGTATCCTTGGGTATAGGTCATCAGGTGCTGCTCCCTAGGAACCTTTTAACTTCAAGATGGATAGTTTGATAGAAAATGTGTTTGGTTCTCCTTCTTCATGGATTCATAGATTTATAGACTCTTGGGGGCTGGAAGGAACCTTGTAGATCATCAGGTCCAGTCCCCCCACTCTAGGCTGGAAGACAACTGGGGTTTGGTGACCCCAGCGAGGTTGTTCATCAAGCTCCTGGTGCACTCCTCTGATATAATGGTCAGCACCCTTTCAACCTTCTCTTCTTTAGGCTAAAGAGGCCCAGGTGCCTCAGCCTATCCTCGTATGGCTTGCCTTGTAAGTCCCTGATTGTACGGGTGGCTATTTTTGGACCCAGGTGGCTATTTTTGGACCCTCTCAAGTTTTTTCATGTCCTTATTGATGTGCAGCTCCCAGAACTGGATGCAGTACTCCAACTGTGGTCTCAGCAGTGCTTATTTTTACATGAGATGCATCGGTTGATGCATGCTAACATGTTGTTTACCCTGCTGACCTCCACCTCACACTGACAGCTCATATTTATACAATGGTCAATCATTACCCCAGGTCCCTTTCAGTCGTGGTGTAAGTCAAGCTGTCACCACCGAGCCTATATATATTCCGAGGGTTGTTTGCCCCCAGATGGGGCACCTTACACTTGGAAGTGTTAAATTCATCTGGTTCCAGTCTGCCCAACTCTCAGGCCTGTCCAGATCCACCTGTATCTGCAACCTATCTTCAGGGATGGCCACGCTGCCCCATAACTTGGTGTTATCCACAAACTTGGCCAGCGAGCTTTTCACTCCCCCATCCAAATCATTGATAAGGATGTTGAAAAGCACTGGTCCAAGCTCGGACCCCTGAGGAACACCACTAGCCACTTTGCAGCAGGACGACACAGATCTGTTCATGAGAACTCTCTGGGTTCTACCTTGTAGCCAGTTTCCTACCCACTGAACTATCGAGCAGTTGAGCCTGTAATCTTCCAGTTTTCCCACAAGGATATCGTGGGATAGTAGATCACAAGCCTTTTGAAAGTGTAGGTACATAATGTCTAGCATGTCTCCTGTGTCCAGGTGGTGAGAGATGTTATGGTAGAAAGAGATGAGATTGGTAAGACAAGACCTACCCATGAAAAAGCCATGCTGGCTGTTGTTCAGAATCTTACCTTCTGCAAGTGTGGTGTACACAGATTCTTTAATGAGCTTTTCATGGATTTTCCCTGGGATGGAGGTTAGGCTGATTGGCCTATAGTTGCCCTGGTCCTCCCTCTTCCCCTTCTTGAAGATGGGCAAAATGTTGGCTCTCTTCCAGTTGTCAGGGATTTCCCCCGAGTGCCACGAATTCTGAAAGAGCTTTGCCAGGGGTTCCATGATGACCTCAGCCGGCTCCTTCAGCACTCTCGGATAAAGTTCATCCAGTCCTGCTGACTAATAGATATCTAGATTTTCTTATTGGTATTGCACCCACTCAGCATCCAAAGTAAGGGGTGCTGTCTGTCCTGGCATGTCCCCTATGAGCCTGATCTCACTTGACATTCCTCATGGTCTGGTAAAATACTGAAGCAAAGTGGGCATTCAGGAGTTCAGTTTTTTCCTGACTGTTGGTTACCAGCTGTCCCAAGGTGTTAAATAGGGGGTCCCGCACTTCTATTTGTTTTCCTTCTACTGCCTACCTACCTAAAGAAGGACTTCTTATTATCTTTGACTCCCATAGCTAACCTAAACTGTGTCGCTGCCTTGGCTTTCCTGTTCATTTCCCTGCAAGTGCGGGCCACTGTTGTATAGTCCTCCTCGAACACCATCCCTAGCTTCCACTGTGTGTACACCTCTTTTTTTTCTTTTTTAAGAGGACTACAGTGTCCCTATTAAGCCGGGAGAGCTTGCCGGCCCTTCTGCTGCCTTTCCTCCTTGCAGGAACAATTTTCTTTTGTGCTTTGAGGATCATATGCTTGAGCAATGACCAAGGATTCTTGATCCATAGAGTCTTTCTACCTTTGTACTAAGAGATGTGACCTTAACCACAGGCTTCTGCCAAGATCTGGGCTTTTATCACAATGCTTTTCTGCAAACCCCTCCTTTTCATTATTGGGTGATGTGATCTTGCTACATTGTATATCCAGCATCAGTTGAAAAATCATGGGTTCAATTCTCCTTTCACATCTGAATGTCTACACCTGTGTAATTCATTTAACACGAGTGGAGTTGCTTCTGAACGACACCAGGACAAGCGGGAAGAAACCAAACTTCTGATCAGCATGCAAGCTATTGTAAACTAAACTGGGCAATGGCAGTTATAAAACAGAGAGTTACATGAGAAATTTTTCCACTTCAAAATAAAATGCTAAATTAGATAAGGAAATGTCTGTGCAAAGATGAGCTGGGAATATAAAGTCTGGATCACTGTTCACAGGACTTCATAGCAAATTGCTCAGATGACTAGCATATGCTTTTTCTGGAAGCGCAGCCCCTACCCCATCCTTTACTACTGTCTCTGTAGCTGCCTCAAATGTTATGCATTGGGATCCTGTTGTACTAGAGTGGAAGTGTTGGAGCTACTGTTGTCTGTATTGTTTCCTCTCTAATGTAAGAGGGACAAGAATAAAGCTACTTGCCGGTCCATGTAGTTTTTTCTTCCTGTTCATCTCAGCCTGGGGAATCCCTCAGAAAGCATAACACTCAAACTATTAATATACTTTCTCCTTGACAGCATGTACATTGCTGTGGAAAGATCAGACTGTAGAGCCCAACTGTTGATTTATCTCCTAATCACCATTGTCTGAAGGAATTATGCTTCGCTGCTGACTGCAATATGCTGCTTCTTCACTGCCTCTTCTGTTCATGAATAAACAAGTAGGAAGAAACTGAAAATAGGCTTCATATTCATCCAGATACTCTACCTGTAATCTTCCAATATTAGTACTTTAGTCTGTAGTACATGACTACAATATGCTGAAGCTTCTTGCTTTAATTTAATTGTTTACTTTGGAGTGGAAAGAAAGAACATGGCTCAAGTGGCAGAATGAGACGAATGAACTACAGAAATACCAGCTTCTATCTGGTTGAAATATCAGCTCTTTTATGCATCCCAAATACTGAACACCCCCATGTTTATTACTGACTTGAGGAATGGTTTACTTTCTATATATTTTTGCCAACTTAACCAGTGCTACCATAATGACTTTGGGCAGCAAACTCAGTTTTCTGCTTTGACAAAAGGTAAAAGCAATCCAAAAATGCCCTAGCAGAAATGAATTAAGGTCATGTTCTGATATGTACCAAAGCCAGGACCTAATACTTGTTCTGTTTTCTGCCTCCTGCTTTCATTCATTTTATTCTTCTTCACTGACACATGAAGATGGACCCAAACCAACATCAATCCCCCTTCCCTCCAATCTGGACACTTTTTTCTAAATAATTTGACAAGGACAGTAAAAGATTTAGCCCTTTCCTGGAAGGGCAGAGACGTACTGACTTTTAGAAGAACAGTAAAAACCTTGAGAGTAGTAAAGGCCTTAAGAGCACTTGTAGACTTAGAGGAGAGAGGATAAGGTGAACGCTGGTGTCCTCCTGCTTGCCACCTCCCTCTCCCCCCCACCGCTCAGCATCCGGTTGCTCGCCACCCCCCGCCCTGGGTACACTTACTAAAAAGGTAGCTGCCAGGGGTCCAATTATTAATAAAAGCTTGAAAAAGCCCTGTTTTAAGCTATTGTGCAATCATCTTTGTGTGCACTACACAAACGTATCTAAATCAGGCCAAAAATATTTTTTGAAATCAAATTAATGAATGCTGTAGATGCTCCCTTTTTAGAATATGATTTGGCATTTTTCTGGTTCTGAGATGACAAAAACCCTTGCTGAAAGGAGTACTTCTGGGGGTAAGTCCCTTTGAATAAGCATCTGATAAAATCAGCAGGAGTTTTGCTTGTGTAAGACTTGTACTAAAAGGCCCAAGTGCGTTGGAAAGGCAGGGCGATCTGATGAAGGGAATCATGACAGCAAGCGTGCTGTACTTTTTGCTCGTAATGCATCTAGTCAAGGCTTGACAAAGATTGAATGAAGGTTGAATGGCACCTGAAAAAAATCTGTAAGTATGAAATACAAGCTATCTCTATATTGCAATAGCTAGGGAATTCACTTCTGCCCAATTTTCTTTCTTTCTCAAATCACTACATAGATTGCTGTGAATAAAACAAGCTTTACCCCTAGGTAAGGTTTTGGCTTAACCTGTGGGCAGTTCAGATGGCCACGTGGCTTCTCTCTGGAGTTAGGCATCTACATCCCAGTGCAATTCAACAGGAAATGCGATACAGATTTCCAAAGATATTTAGGTGCTGAGATGCAGATAGCTCATCATGCAATTTTCAAATGTCCTTTAAGTGCACACCTTCCATTGTCTTTCCCAAGAATGTAACCTTGGGCACAGCACAAAGCTTTTCTCACCTCAGTCCTCATTTTCAGATGAGAGATAGCAGCACTGCCCAACTCACAGGGGTACTGTGGGGGAAGAGGCACTCCATTGCTATGGTAACTGGGGTCATGTAAGTAAGATAAGTATATACCTTGGGCGCCTAATTTCCTTAAGCACTTCTGAAACTTCAGGTCTTGATGCTTAAATTACAAATGCTCGGGGGTCCAGACTGGAAGGGAAGACGGTGGGGGGTGTTGGTTTGGGTCCATCTTCATGCATCAGGGAAGAAGAACGAAATGGCTGAAAGCAGGAGGCGAAAAACCGAGCAAGTATTATAGCTGCTCGATAATACACAACAGAACAATAAAAACCAGCAATAGTTTTATAACTAGAGAGGGGTCAACTCTTGTAAATAAACAGAGGATGCGAGGCAGCCCCAAGCATCTAGCAGAGTAGCAGCCGCGGGCAATGTCAGCCACAAACTAGGAGGAGAGGCTCTCTTGAGCTCTACCCTTGAGGTGATTTGTATTGCAAGGAAACTCCAGGGCTTTTGTAGCCAGGAAGATGAAGGAAATGCTGTGCTACCAAAGCAGAGAAACACTGAATTATTCAATAATAAGTAAACCTAGAGGTCCTTGGAGTTGGAGAGACAATTATGAGGGGCAATTAGGAGGAATGATAAAGGTATTTATTCTCTTTAAGTCATATTGCTAAAGGCTCCAGGTATATTTTGCAATTTAAAAAATACCTGTGTGATTATGCTTGATGAATACGATCAGAATAATCAAAGGTAAATAAACCTTACCCGTTCATTTCCCATTTTCTCATTCTGCGCAATTTTGTCACACTTTCCTCAGATACGTTAACTTATCATACCTCGTATATGATTAGCTCTGTTTTTAGTACCTGTGCATTCAATGACACTATACTTAGAAACTAAGATAGTCTATTCAATTGCCATTTGAATAGACTGTCTTATTTATAGACTGCTTAGGCATCGACTATCTTACCATCATGGACAGGTACCTTCTGCAATGGCAAATAGCTTATGAAGCACCAATATCTTCTGTGGACATGGCATAATCTTACAAGTGATACAGTTGCCATGTGGATGAGAATAACAACACAGAAATGTATGATTCATTATGAAAAATCTTTTAAAATACTTGATGAGAGAGCATGAACGCCAGGTGGGAGGGATGATGTTCAGGTAGTCTATAATTGTTAAAGTATCTGTGATTTTGGGGACTGAGCCTGGTGCTATGAAAACTGAGTTCTCATTCTCTCATACTCAAACTCCTTCTTTTTGGCAAAAATCTGTATTGGGGCAAAACTAAGTCGATATATATAGCACAAGCTTTCGTAAAATGAAACTTATTTCCTCAGATGCTGATGAAGTGAGTCGGACGAGTCAGGACAGAGTTCCATTGAACTCCGAGCGCTCAGCAGTTCGTAGGAGCAGACCCAGATTTCATTACAACTCTGCCTTTCCTGGCTTGCTTGGTCATCAGTGGGGAGCCTGGTTTTCTTTGTTTTAAAGTCCCAAGTTCTCCAATTAAAAACCTTATAATCCACATTTTCTCACAATTAAAAGGAAACATCACTATATGTATAGGTATCAGTTAAATACAATGTTTTATCGATATAGTTACAATTCTTTAAGCAATTTGAAGCCTATCAGTGCCCCTCTGCAGCATCCATCTCTGCCTGTGCCCCTTACTTCCAACCCAAAGCCCCCTGGCTCTGCTGTTGCCCCTTACTCCTGACCCACAATGCCCTGGCCCCTCTGCACCATACTGGTGATGGTTTGTGCCCGCTGACATTATGCTGTCAGAGCAATGAGCTACGTGGCCATAACTCATCTCAACAGTGATGTAGAGTTTTGTGTAGACACTGCCACAAGCCCTCTGACCCCAGCCCGCTCTCCCAGACCCCACCCCCATAGCTGTCCCATTCAGCCCAGCTCTGGCCCTTTAAGAACCCCTCCCACAAAAAATCTGGTCTCACCAGCTCCCACAGTGGCCTTGGGGTTTTGGGGGGCTCATGCAGAGCCCCCCCCCCACAGTGGTGGGGGCAATGTGGGGCAGCGGGGATTGCCCCCCTGCCCAGCAGCACCCGCTGAGTGGGTTTTTTTCCCCCCAAAGAACCGGGAGCTGGGGCTGGTGGGGCAGCCATTGAGACCAGGCGGGAGCCTATGTGACTTGGAGATTTGGCTGATTTGGTAGCAGCTGAATCTCCGAATCAGATTTGGCTGAATCGATTTGGGACAGTGATTTGAATCACCAGATCAAAGCACCGGCCCCCGAATCAGCTGAATCCGAATCCAAAGTGAATACTAGCTGCTTTGCATCAGCGTAGTAGATGCATGCTGGGAGGTGGGGACAACCAGATTCAGCTACTGGGCAAGAGGAAATCATGTCCTCCTTTGGTTGCATTTTGTGAGAAAAGACTGAGATTCATTCTTCTACTCAACTTTTCTATGGACTGGTATAGGGAGCTAACCACGCAGCTTTTATTGGACCATCCCAAGCATTGCATAGGATACAGAGAGGTCTTCAAGAGGAGGCTTGATAGTCACCTGGCTGGGGTCATCTGACCTTGGTCCACTTTCCTGCCAGGGGCAGGGGGTCAGACACGATGATCTGATGTGGTCTCTTCTGACTCCATTAATCTATGCCAGCTCCATAGCTGTACTTTCCAGTCAGTAGCAGAGTATCTACCAGTTTGGCACAGCAATTCTGAGCTGAAAACTCTTTAATTACCTAATATAATTCAAGCACGTAGACACACCAGAGAGCAGGGAACAACTACAAGCAGACCTGGACAGGATGGACATGTGGGTGGAAAACAACAGACTGCAGTTCAACAAGGAGAAATGCAAAGTGCTGCACCTAGGGAGGAAAAATGTCCAGCATACCTACTGCCTAGGAAATGACCTGCTGGGTGGCACGGAAG
>JAGPOW010002742.1:12762298-12774635 GCA_030014935.1 Caiman crocodilus | reverse complement strand
TAGTATCTGGTTCCCACAGCCGATGCCAGTCTCTGGGGAAACAGCCTAACCCACTGCCTGCTAATATTACAGTCTTGTATTTGAGTAGTGTCAGTTTGTCCTACAGTACTAAAGCTTTCACTATTCAAACTCTGCTCATGGTTCACAATCTGGGGACAGTTACACTTGCATATATTCATACATAAAGCACATGGTTAGAATGGAATATGGTTTTTATATTAACCCGCCCCCCCCAGGGAATAAGACACACAAACTGCCTTGCCAGCATGTTTATTTAGATTCATTACATTACTGTACCTAAGTGCTTGAGAACTGAGACCCAGTGTGCCTGGCACTGTATAAACCCAGCACAAGAGGTAGTCCCTGCTTGATGAGTGGACATGAGGTAGGAAGGGTATTACACAAAAGGAAAATGAGCAAAAGGTTACATAGGAGGGAATGATCTAAAGGAAAAGAAACGTGAGAGAAGGAGCATTGAAGGGAGGGAGGCGGGGGAAAGGAGAGAGGAGATGAAGAGATTGTGAGAGATGGGAAGGGAGATGGCTGGCACAGCAAAGCAATAGAAAGTCTGAATGACTGATGGCTCTGACTGCTTGGGTGGTCAATCCTGCAAGCAGGAGTCTCTGGGTAGCTTTATGCTAAGGTGGTGGGGAAAGAGGAGAGGCCCCTGCTGCAGTCTCAGGACAGTCCTGAGCAGGTGACTCCTGTTCAGTTCATTTTAGCTTCCCAGGAGAGCAGTCCCTGCTTTGACGGCTTCTGAAGCTTCCTGGCTGGTTCTTCTGTGCAGATTTTCCTTAAGGCCAAAGACAGTTAGAAAATGGCAGATTTGTTGTTGCCTCTGCAATGTTAATTTAAATCACTTCTGTATATGCATTATACAGTTTTAATTGCATACTGTCTTTTCCATAGGACCCTGATGGATGCACAGACAGGCAGAATAATGTTTACACGGGCAACTGTAAAGCTGGCATTTCTTAACTTTTGAGTGCTTGACATTATTACCTAAATAACATTTCTTTACAGGCATTTCAATATGTATAATTTTTTTCAGGGCTCTGAGGTAACCTACAGTATTTCTGAAGTTGATGATCCCAGCCATCTTAATGAAAGTATTCATTTTAATGAAGCAGGGATAACATGGAGTTGATTAATTATACACAATTTTTGAAGTCAGTAAATCAATTAACTTGTTGCAATGGCATGCAAAATAATTCCAGCCAATTCAGATATTTAACCATGCATTAGAGGTACATTTTTGTTACTTTTCTATAGTGCAAATATGGCCATTAATTTCTTTCCCCTCTGCAATCTTACTCTTGGATTGATTAATATAATGATGTGCTTTGATAGGAGTGAAATGAATCTCAATCATTGGCCACATTATCTACAGGTACAGAGAGTCTTCATGTATCACAGTTAAATTCTAGCTAGTTAGTTCTGAGCCATAGGAAAGGCAGATTTACTGCTGCATAGTTATTTGTTTTCTTCTAATGTTTGACAGGGTACTAAAAAAAGCTACTAATTGATTCAGCAATTGCATATAGCCATGTTTCTCTCTAACGAGATTTGTTCACTTATAGTTGCCTGCCATTATTTTTTATCATTTAATCTGCACTGATTTTCACCAGTTTTATCTTGCTCAATTTTCTATATTTTTTGGAACATTCTCTAAGTTAGTGTTATCCTCCACCTTAAATTACAGCCCTTCATAGTTGGTATCATCATCAAATGAGACCAATTGTTAGGCCTGTGTGAAGCTTCGGTCCCTGATTCGATTCAGTGGAGATTCAGCCTGATTTCGTGGCTGAATCTCCAAATCCGAATCAAATCAGAGGACCCTTCAGTCTCTCTGAATCGAATCGGAACCCTCCAGATCGGTTTGGAGAGATTTGAAAAGATTCAGAGATTCGGACGTAGACACAGCTTTAAATGTTTTTTCTGTGTACCTCGAGGTAACAGGGACTCGTGAACACTGCAATGCTGGGTCTCATGGTGTGTCCCACAGAAGCGGGGGGGGGGGCTTCCCAGCACGCTCAGTCGCAGACCCAGAAGGTCCACTTCTGGGTCCGCCGGACAGCATGCAGGGCCCCCTTCTGCATCCCCCCAGTTCCTGGTGCTTCTGGGGTCTGGGGGGGCACCCGGGGTCCCTCCATGGCCGACTGCTGAGCGAGAGGGTGTGGGGAGCCCCCCAGCATGCACCCTGGCAGACCCTGGCACTTCCGAGTTTACTACCAAGCACACAAGGGGCCCTCCCACACTCCTGTGGGATGCTCCATCCACCCCTCCATTGCCGCATGCACGAGTCACACCTGCTACCTTGAAGTATGTAGAAAAAACATTTAAAGCTGTGTCTATGGCCGAATTGCTGTTTCTCCAAATCAGAATCCAATCTTCAAATCTAATCTTAACAGATACATTTGGAACATCCCTCATATCTAAATTTGGATTGAAAACTGAATAATCTTAGTCTGTGGACTATTATGGTTATATACGATCCATGCATTTCACCCAGATTCTTTCAAATTTTGCAATATCTACATGTGCCAATATACATCATCCTATATTATAAACACTGCAGCTGCTGTTCTAATGCTGTGAAGCCCCAGAAAGGGTCAGTATATTTCTACACAGGTTGCTAAATGATCTAAACAAAAAGTACTTCTGCTTTGGTATTCGAAACCCTCGAAGACTTTGGAGAAGGGGTGGTGAATTGACAGACTTATGAGTTTACATTTTTACAATCTAAATTTTCTTATCCTGGGGAAACCCAGAAGTGTCTTCACAAAAATCCTTCTGGTTAGGTTTGGATAAAGTATGCACAAGCAATCTCGGTATCAGGCCCAGAAAATGTGCTACCACTATGCCAGATAGCATCATGAATATTTTGGGGAAATCCACCCTCACACTGAAAACAGACAAAATACCAGACATTTTTCAGCTCCAACCTCTGTAAATTTTAACAACAGCTACTTTCCCCTGCCTCTCCCCAGCCCCCGCCCCAGCCTCTGCATGCTTGGCATGGTAATAGTCTCCTGATTTGATTCTCAAGATACGTTTTGCATTAGGCACTTAGAAATAGTTGTGAAAATGTCAGGGTACAATATGGATAACTTAATTATGGAAGTGCTTAATCATTTCTCTGTATTAGCTAGAAGGGTGAGATAACAAAAAAGAGCTCTTTGGCCTGCAGCCAGGCAGCACTGGGTTCTTCTAGCATCAGATCTTATGAACTAAGCCATGTGGTGTCAGACTTAGCACTTGGATCAGAAATCTCCGGGGAAATCCTGCTTCTGTTGAATACAGTGCTGGTGATTCAGTAACCAGGACGTTCCCTTTGAGGTGTGTAAAATATTCCTAATGCAACTGAAAATGTAATAAAAATCAGGGTTCTCCCTATTTTGTTAGATGTATGAAAAATGACCCCACTGGTGTGGCAAATGTTGCTAAGCTATGCAAATGCAGGGACATAAAATAGTCATTGGGAAGTTAAAATAGATAACTTTTCCACTGAAATATGACAGCAGCAAAAGCATATGAGAGTTCTCATTCTGGTTCATTTTTCCAGTAGCAGCAGTCATTTTGTTGAGATGGCAAATAAAGCCAAATTTCAGAAATTACAAAGTTACAACTAAAAAGATGAGCGTTTGTATGGAATCCTAGGGGACACAAATGTATTATTTTGCATGTTGTAGCAAGCCTTTTCATCCTCTTTCAGCCAACTCTAGCTATGACAGCACGTTGTTGTAGTTAGTGGATACTGACTCTCTTTCAGAAATGAGGTGTTACCCTTTGTAGTCACCAAGCTCCTCATGTAACTGGGACTGGGATACAGGGGGCTCGTCTACAGGAGCTGCTTTACTGTGCAGTAGCGTAGTTTACTGCACAGTAAGCACGTGTGTCTACACGTGTACATGCTTACTGCACAGTTAACCTTGCTAATCGCAAGTAAATTTGCTGCCTGTATATGCAAGTAACAAATTTACTTTCGATTAGTAATGGCACGGTGGTACTAGTGTAGCTGCCTGATCAGGAGCAAAATGTGCTTCTCATCAGCCCACCACCAGGGGACAGGAGGTTGCTTCCTACCCCTGGGAGTTGCATGCTGCTGGGGTGGGCTCTGCTACCAGAGCCCGAGCAGGGACTATGCTCCCTTGCCCTGGCAACAGGGAGTTAGAATCAGAATCAGGCCCCCCCACAACTCTGAGATCATGATAGGGGAGTGGGGGCTGGGAGATCCTTATTTCCTATCCCCCTGCATGATTGGGGAGCAGAGGGCTGGGAGACCCTTTTCTTCCAGCACCAGCTCTGTGACCATGGGGCCGGTACTGGGAGATCCTTTTCCTTCTAAGGGTATCCTTATTGTATCCTTATCCCTATAAGAATCTGCCAGCACCGACCCTGCAACCAGCTCTGTGACCACAGAGTGTCAGCCCTGCGGTCACAGAGCTGGCATTGGGGGATCCCTGCTGCCAGGGGCTGGGGCGCCTGTTCCTCACCCAGCTCCGTGATCATGAAGCTGGGTTGGGGACAGGCTGGGGAACTCTGTGAGCATGGAGCATGGCAGGGAATTGCTCCCCAGCCTGTTTGTCCCCAGCCCTGCACTCACAGAGCTGAGCAGGGAACAAGCTCCGCAGCCTTGGCCCCACAATCATGGAGTGGGGACTGGGAACTGTCCCGGTCAGGTCCCAGCCCCATGTCCCAGTCAGGCATTTGAGACACAGGTCTTAGAAAGAGCTGCAGGGCTGAGGTGGGTCCCAGATCTCTGCCCCGATCTGCCAGTGGGGCAGCTAGAAGCGAGCTAGCTGCCCAACCAGCAGATAAGGCAGGGGGCTGGGACCTGCTCCTCCCCTGCAACTCTTTCCAAACCCTTGCTGCTGATCAGGGAGCCAGGGCCAGGGGCTCCCTGGTGCTAGGGCAGGGGGACATAGTTCTTGCCCCAGTAACATGCAGCCTGTGGGGCAGGGTGTAATGTCCCAGCCCCGGCCAGGAGTCAGCTGGTTCCTAGTCTGGTGCTCCCTGCCAGCCCCTGGGATAGCACCCAAAGGAGCCTAGAGGTGGCGGCAGAGCCCATTGCAGGACCCTAGGAAGCAGAAGCCGTTTGCTGCCATTAGCAGCAAATCTGGTCTCACTTCCCTGAATGTGTAGATGCCTCCCCAGGAGCATTTACTTATGTATAGTTTACTCGCAAGGAAACTGATCCTGGATCAAACGCATGTGTAGACGTGCCCGGGGGTTACTTTTTCCCCAGCACTCTCTGATGCCCTACAACAGTTACTGCACATATATTGACCTATAGAAGAAGATGTGGTAAATCATTTTTCTGTAAGATGCTGAATCACTAAATTGGAAGACCTGAAAGTATTGCTTGTGTTTCTCATTCCATTTTATGGATGGGGTTTTCAGAAATGCTCATTTGTGGCCTTGTTGTTCTACAATTGAGGTCAGTAAAAAGGCTTTGAAGAACAGCGGGAGTTAGGTGATTTTAAAGATTTGGGATGAAATGGCAGTTAACTCCAGCGCTGTCAGGCGTCACCCAGTTCTGAGTACTTTTGAAAAATCTCACTGAAGTTTCTTGACCTGGTGTGTATTTTTTGTCCCTCATTTTGGATTATTTTGGCTTCGGCAGGTAGACAGGCTGCCAGGCATCATGATACGGACAGAAATGCGATCTCGGGAAACAGTGTATCTTAGGGTTTTCTATTTCTGCATAACAATAGTATCCATGTCTTCTTCAACCTGTTTTGGTCTGTTTGTTTTAGGGAAGGCAGTGAGGTTGATTTCCCCTTAATTACTAGACTGTCAGATGAGTTGATGGATGAAAAAGAAGCGGTAACTTGACTTCTATCTGCATTCAAATGCTATTAGCATGTATTATCTCTGGTAAACATGCTGGGCATGCAGATTTACTTGCTTCTGCTTTATAGATTAGCAAATAAATAATAATAGGTTTGTTGTCAGCCATGTCCGATCGACTGAGCCAGACAATTTACTACAGCAAATGCTGTGTGTTCATCGTGGACAGGGCATCACAGAGTAGCAGTTTATTCTGAGCAGCTTTTTTATTTTTATCTCTAAAAATTAGATTAATGTTTTCAAAGGTCTTACCTCTTCAAAGATTTTTCAAATGGTGAAAATAATGTATTTCTGAAGGAGGAGAGTAACTGCGTTTAATGTCTATTAGTCCCGAGGGGTAAGTAAACTCGCACATTTGTGTAAAATCAAAACACAGGTGATATTGAGATTCTGAATGCAGGCACCACAATAACGTGAAGCTTATGTCACCACAATAACCTAAGGCCCCTCGTTCACCGTTCTTTTCAATTTGGCCTGATCGGGAGGAGTTCACTTTTACCCTGCAATCAATGCTGATCACAAACCAGCCAAAAGGGACCAGTGGAAAAACCTGTGAGTAGAGAAGTGGGCTACTGGGAAACAACTTTTGAGATTTTTTTTTTTCTGTCCTAAATTGGGACAAAAATCAAACCCTTAAGTTTTCACAAACCAAAACTAAAACAAAAGAAAAAAAATCAATAATTTTGGAATATTTCATTTTGATTTGGATGATGTAATTTTATTCCGATCATAATAAATACTCTAGTTACTCGGCGTTCAATTCTTATTCTACTCCAGCCTTCCACAATGAAGAGCCATGTCACACCAGAAAACTGGTACAGGCAACCCTTGGTATTTGTGGTTTCAAATATTTGCGAATGCCGAATGCATTTTAAATACACTTTCAACACTTACTCCTTGGGAGCGCCGTGCTTGCTGCTGCTGGGCTCCCACTGCCACCACCGGGCTCCTGCCATAGCTGCTGTGCTCCCGCCATGCCCCCCCCCCGGGGGCACTGCATTCATGAATGCCCTATTCATGGATTTTGCCATTCACAAGAATCACGGGGACACATTTATGCTATGCAGTTCTCCACCGATCTTTGTTTGTTTTCTCAGCATTGTAAGTGTGTCACCTTTGGTCCACTACCAACTTAAAAAATGTCTATGTGACCGATTACAAATCATACCAAGGGGTTTCATTTTTAAAACCTGATCCATTGCAGCAGTAAATTTTGCACTGCTTCCTGAACCGTGAATTCTCCCATAGCCCGGGCTGAAATATCTGTAGGAAAATGGGCTTGATTATATTTCACTCATGATGGTGTAAACCAAGACTAATTCTGCTGAAGCCAAAGGGGTTACTCAAGAATAAGTGAGATGAGAATTGGACTTGGTATTTTTTCTAAGAAATAATGACATACAGTGGACCAATTAACTGAATGCTGCTTCTGTTGTCAAAATCTTGCAGTATTTGTTCCTTAATTTGACCGGGGATTTGTATTATATTAATGGACAGTAATGGTCAGATTGATAATACCTATCATTATCTACTGGTTATAGTATTTTATTTCATTACTAATGGACAGAATTACGACATTAGTCAAAGAATAACAAGTTGCTTTATAATGACCTGCACATATGACTGCCCTAATTGTTCTTAAACAATAACATTTAGAACATTTAATAATAACATTTGACAGGTTAAACTTTTAAATTATGGCATAGTAGAGAGAGTGAATTTTTATTTTTAAATAGCGAATTAGAATAGCACATCATTTACAAAAGAGAGAATTAAAGTCCTTCATACTCCTATAACACCCAACATGACTGTATTTCTCTTGCACTGTTCACCTTTGTTTTAATGTATCTTTGGATGGGTTATCTCTTGTAAGGATGGTCTAAAAGAGAATTTGGGGTTTAAAAGTATGATTTTCAGCTGTTCAAAGCAATGGAGCTGTTCTAGTCATTTGAAATTAATCATGCACAGTGCTGGTTAAACCTTAGTTGTCAAAGCTTTTCTTGGACATGATTTTTTTTGAAAAATGTATACCCTTTTCACAAAAAAAATGTTGATATTTAATTGAAAAAAGAGAGACCAAAATTGAAAGGCCAAAACCCTAAAATAATTCAAAATGGCATTGCAGTGCATCACAGGTGGGGTAGTTTAGGTACCTATAGCTTCCCGTTCTCCTTAATTGGTTGGAGTCTCTGGCTAGAGACGTCCTCCATGATGGGGACCGAAGGGAGTGATTAAACGTGGGGGTTCTTCTGAGCCTGTCCCACTGGGAGTAAATAAGGCACTTTAGCTGCAACTAGAAACTACGACAGCCATGCATCACTGTAGCAGGGCACTAAGGTGCCTGCTACTTGGAGAGCCGGGACAACTCCTCAGGAGCCGGTTGCTGAGGCAAGTAGGGGGAACTAATGACCCACACCTGCCTAGCCAGCTGACAAGAAGGGGCAGGGCCTGGCTCCTGTATCAATCACAGGCAGGAGGCAGTTCTCTACCAGCAGCCAAGGAGGAAGGAGCTCTCAGTCATGGAAGAGAGGAGAGCCTGATGCAGGATGAAGACCCCCGGTAGGCTTGCGCGCGGTTATAGCCGGATAGCTTCTGTTCATGTTATAGCCCAGAGGCTTGCGTTTGTGTTGCCGTTTGTAACCGGTGGTCTGGGTGAGGCTATTAGAGGTCGGAGGAGGCCTCATAGGGGACCTGCAGCAGTGTGGGAACTCCAGCGCCAGCAAGGGCACAGCATTCGGGGCGCACAGACCCAGAGAGGGGCAGTTGAGAAGCCCCGGAAAGGCGGCATTGCTGAGAAGCCCCGGTGCGGGCATGGTGAGCCCCAGACAAGGAGGCAGCATTGTGGTGAGCCCCAGGAAAGGGGGCAGTGCTTGAGAAGGCCCCGGAGAGAGAGAGACGGGGCCGCGGAGACCCCGAATGCCAGAGAGGGTGCGGAGAGAGAAGACAGAACAATGTGAGTCACATCCGCGAGGCTTGGAGTGTGGCACAGGGGTGGTTGGAGCCACGCACAGCCCATAGGGCTGGGGTGTACAGAGCACCCGAGACAGGAGAAGAATTGGTGACAACAGGAGAACCATGGCCAAGACGACGAAAGGCAGCCTCCCTATGAAATGTATAAGATCAAAGTCCTGGCAGGTGAGAATTGAAGGGTGCTAGTTGGCAGCTTGGCACAGTAAAGGAGGCGGCAGGGGAGAGCACGGCGACCCTGACCGCCCTCCTGTTACAATCACCGCAGAACCATTTCATGCAATATATTTTGAGTTTTGACCGAAGCATTTCAGTTCTTGATACTGCACCAAAAAGATCAAAACTTTCCTTAGGAAAAGATCCCTATTTCCTGCTAGCTCTATGCCCATAGAGGGGTTAGTCATTAGAGGAGATAGTCACATTGCGTTAGTGTGGGTTACATTCAGGCTAAAACAGCTCTCTTTAGAGGAGATGTAGCAGTTCATTATCTATCGACTTAACTTTTGGTTTTCCGCAAGCTACTCAACCAATCAGCCAAATAGTGCCACCAGCGACGACAGTTTTAATAATCTAGAAATCTGTCCACTGGGAACTGTCCTAAGTCTGCTAAGTCATTTCACACGCTGGCTACCAGGCAGTGCTCAGTTGTTAATGACTTCATTGTAAGCCTGGTTCCTAATCTGTCCAGTTTTCTGCAATTTCTTGTTTCTACTGAAATTTCTAATTTCTACTGGATTAGAGGAAAGGTTAACCTGGTGTGCTCAGAATCAACTGAGTGGAAGTTTTAGGTAGAGTAGTTAGTATAAATACTTTGCCTAGTTTGCAGCAGATAGGAGTAAACTCTAAATCAGGTATGATTTAAATGAGCTTTGGATCCAGCTTTTAGGATCAAGAAAGCTGGTTACAAGGCAGGGTTTGATTAAAAATTGGCATGTGTAAGTAAGCATAATAATTACACTGAATGTACAAATATAAGAAAATAGCCTTGCTTCAGAAAATACACTATGGGCCTGTTTCTTCTCCCACCTTATCTTTAAATCAGTACAGGATTTTTCCTGTTCACACAGCAAAATGGAGAGCAATCCAGACCTTGTGCAGATATTCTTCATTTGCAAGAAGTTACATGAGAAAAGTAAAGACAGCAATACTGCTGTGCTTTTGTATTGAAAACCGAGTACCCACAAATATATTAGTGCAAGATAAAATGAAGAGCAAGAGTCTATGAAAAAATGCTGTGTCTTTGAAGCTAAAGCCGTTCAATACTGGTCAGTTATCAAGATAAGAATGTAGCAAGGGAATATGTCTAATCATAATTGCTCCAGATTAAAAATACACATGCAGGGAAGATGGTAACCATACGTCTCCATAGGGAACTCGATCACTGTTATAAACGGACACAAAATGACTTGGGAATTAAGGGATCAGAGCTTTCTATTCTAATAGAATAGAATCCTAATTCCTGGCTGTACATCCTTGTTCCTGGCAAAGACCCTGCAACTAGTAGGCTGTCAGGTTGTAAACTTACCGAGACAAAATATCGGAGTGCACCTGTTTAAGAGTGAGACATAGGAGCTTTTAGTTATAATAATTTAGCTGTTATTTATAATGCCAATAGCCTTGAAACATTTCCAACAAACCTTTTTGTGTAGACCACAAGATATAACACTATCCCTGGGATTATGAATCGGCAAAAACTTTTGCTTTCCTTCCCTGAAGGAGCCATGTTAACCCAGGAAGTAATCCTTTCACTAGAGCCAGGTGAAATGTCTATAGTGGAACAGCTTTCATCACAAAAAGGACGTTGCATATTTTGCAGGAATATGTCGATTCTGCTGCAGCTTCCTGGCTCTTTGGGATGTACAGCTCCTTGACAACCCACCTGTGTGATTGCTTGGATGCTCACCTGGCAGGCTGCTGGGCCATGCTCCAAAGGCTAGCCACTAGAGGTGTGCGAAGCAGGCCCTATTTGATTTAGATTCGGCCCAAATTGGGGACTGTGATTCGATTTGTTGATTTGGATATACTGTCCCTGATTCGATTTGGCCGAATCTGAATCTGAAGATTCGATGCTGAATCAGAGAATCAGCAATTCGGACACAGACACAGCTTTAAAAGTTTTTTCTACATACCTCAAGGTACCAGCGTGGCTTGTGATTGCTGCAATGCTGGGGCCTTTGGAGCATCCCACAGGAGTGCGGGGGACGCCCTCTATGCGCTTGGTGGTGAACCCAGAAGTGGACTGGAAGTGTTTCTGGTCCACTTCTAGGTCTGCTGCTAAGCGTGCTGGGGAGCCCCCGTGCTTCTGCGGGACACTCCATGCGCCCCAGCATTGCAGTGTTCATGAGCTGCTTGCTACCTAGAGGTACATAGAAAAATGTTTAAAACTGTGTCTGTGTCTGAATCGCTGAAACTTTCTGAATTGATTCAGAGGGTTCTGATTTGATTTGGAGAGATTAAAGGGTCCTCTGATTCAATCTGGATTTGGAGATTCAGCCACTGAATCAGGCCAAATCTCCATCAAATCGAATCAGGGACTGAAGCTTCGTACAGCCCTACTAGCCAGCCTTTCTTCATGACTTGGACAGCCTGGATCCCCAGCATCCTCCCTGTGTCTAGGAAAGACTTCCTTTACTGACAGATACTGCTGTGAAAGTCGCCAACAAAGCCTGCTTGGATAGACCCCAACAACCTGTGATGAGTCCAGTAGAAGTTGGGATGGGCTAACACTTAGAACACCCTCAAATACTTTCTGAATACACGCCAGATCAGTGCAATTGAAATGCGCCCCGGGCACATGCTAATTTCATTAGATCTTTTGTTGGAAACTAGGCAGGTTTCTGAAGCATCCTGGTAGCTCTGGCATGAAGTGGGGCTCTGAGGGCTTCCATGTTCCCTGATACAGAAGTGGAGGTTGGCAACTGTGGAAGTCCCAATTCAAACAAGGATGCCAGGTTTCCAGACAGGTTGGGATTTTCATAAAGCCAAAATTAAATACCTTGTGGTTTAAAAAAAATAAAAAAATAAAAAAAATCATGCCATAATCCTATTTCCTGGGGAAACTGAGGTTTCCTTTCTGTGCAGATTTTGGTTTTTTTAGGTTAATTCCAAACTTTAAAAGAAGCAAACTCCAGAGTCCTACCAACTACTTTAAGTAGATCTTATGAGGTAGATAGTGGAACAGTTTGGGGATAAAAGCTCTCAATAAAGGAAGATTGAGTATGGGGGCTGGATAAAGTGCCCAGGTATTCTGGGAATATAGATCCACGCTGGGAATCGCCAACTTTCCACACAACTGCACAACTTTCTGCGACAGTTCCATGAGCCCCTGAGGACCTTCCCAGCGAGCGTGACAACATGCCACTAGGCAAAAGTGGAGCATGCTACTCTACTGCAGAGGGTGTATGTCCCTGAACTGTTCGTGGATATGCACATTCCTTCACCACTGCACTGCTGCACATGCAGTTAAGTGCCATTAAATAATCAACATAAAGAATATGGAAATTTGACTTGGGCTAGG
>JAGPOW010002742.1:12732743-12744775 GCA_030014935.1 Caiman crocodilus | reverse complement strand
ATGAGTGAAACTTAGCTTGACTTTGGTTACCCTCTGTTATTAACTAGGAAATGAAATATAATTTAATCATGAATTTTATAATGGGAGTTGTCAAGATGCTCTGATGTAATTAATTATTTACAAGTATAAATGTTTTCCACATGGATGAGAGAGGCGATTTAAAAAATTTAGTGTGATATATATTTCCTCCTTGGCCCAGTCATCAGACTAGAAAATCTGAGGATGGATACAATGGAGTTCTGTTTTATGTCTTGTGTCTCCTTTCACTAAATGCTGTCTTTAGGCCTTGATGACTGGGGTTGTGGACATATGAACAATTTTATTATGGGGTAGAGGTTGTTGGGGTGAGCTTTATAGCAGATTATTATTGCTCCAGAATGTGCCTTGTTGTGAAGACGGCTAATAGCATGCTGGGCAGCATTAGTAGGAGTGCTGCCAGCAGATCAAAGGAAATGATTATTCCCTTCTAGTCAGCACTGGTGAGGCCACACATGGAAGACTGGGTCCAGTTTTGGGCCCTCCACTACAGAAAGGATGTAGACAAATTGGAGAGAGACCAGTGGAGGGCAACAAAATGGCTAGGGGGCTGGGGCACATGACTTGTGAAGAGAAGCTGAGGGAAGGAGGTAGTAAAGCACTGGAATAGAGAGGTTGTAGACTCTCCAGCCTTGGAGGTTTTTAAGACCTGGCTAGACAAAGTCTTGGCTTGATATAGTTGGGGCTGGTCCTCCTTTCAGTAAGTGGTTGGGCTAGATGACCTCCTGAGGTCCCTTCCAAACCTAATTTTCTATGATTCTGTGAAAATATGATTGACACTCCCTAAAGCAGGGGCAGGCAAGATGCAGCCCACGGGCTGGATCCAGCCTGCCAAGTCATTCTATCTGGCCATGGGGCCCCTTCAAAAAACAATGATTACTGGCCCATCGCTGTGCCTTTGAAAGCCAGTGGGAGGTGTGGGCTTTTGGAGGTTGTATACTGTTGGGCTGGACAGGCTCTGTGCCTCCACCTCCGTGGGGCTCCTGAGACTCCAGCTGGGAGCCCCACTTGCTGGCATGGAGCCAGCCCAGCCTGGCCCAAAAATGCACACTGGTGGGTCAGGCCAGGCTGGAGTGGTTTTGTGCCGTCACATGCAGCTCCGGGGACTCAGCTGGAGCCATGTGCCAGCAGGGGGCTCTGTCGGCCACAGCCCATGAGTGCCCCAAAGGCCTGCCAGCTGCTGGGACTTTGTGCCATGGGGAGGGAGGAAGGCATGTGGCAGGGGGGCCCATAGCCCCACATCCACTTACATACATCTCCACATCCATTCATAAACCCCACACCTACACACACACTCCCACATCCCACCACAAACCCCAGACCCACCCACACACAAACCCCCACATCCTGTCACAACGCTCCCCAAATACTCCTCCACACATCCCACACACCCATGGACAACCCCTCTCCAGCCCCCCCCCTCCCCCCCAATATTCAAGAGTAAGACTTTATTTCGAGCTATTACGCAATCATATCATAAAAATATATACACTATGCAGACGCATGTAAATCAGGAAAATGTTTTAAAAATAAGATTAAAATATATTATTTTAGTTATAGCAGATATTAGTTATAGCAGATGTTTGATTTTTAGTTTGTGATTTGGGTTTTTTCTGGTTCCAAGACGGCAACTTCTCTTCCAATAGGAGTACTTCTGGAGGCAAGGGGAGGGACTTCTAGGATGAAATATCAGGTAAAACTGAGACAAGAAAAAAAAATTATCTGGCTTTCCAAAATTTCAAACTATTGCAATCCTTTAGACTAAAGAATAGTGCCCCAAAAGTAACCCCTTCATTCCCAATGCTACAGGCCTGCTAGACAGGAGAAGTCATGTAGTGCAGGGAAAAATTCTTCGCTGAGTGGGAAATGGACATTTCATCTTATTCCCAAGATTCGTGATCCTGTCCCATATATAGTTCTATAATAAGGAAAGTGTTGTCTTTAATGTATCATATAAAAGGCCACATTAAAAAAGAAAAGATTGTATTTCTATGTCCACTTTGTAACTATGGTGAACATGTTATTACTTTGTTATTTCTACTTTGTAATGACTTTTTTCCTACCCACTGTCCTGTAATAAAAAGTGCCTCTATACCTAGTGAATCTCCAGGGATCCTGGAAGAGGTTCCTGTGTCTTTGGGATCCAAATGTGACTCCAGGAAGCTCTTGCTCCTTCTAGCATAAGTGGAGAAACGCTAAAATAGCTAGTAATTCCATCTTTGCGTCTGCTTGCTTTACCAGAGTATAACAGTGCACGAGACTGTCCCATGACTAGCACCCAGCCCGTATTGCAACATGAGAATCAAGTTTTTTCCCAGATATGAAATGTGGATCTAAATGTAAGTTGTGATTCTGAGCACATATGCACACGCACACACAGAAGCTTCTGGGTGTCTGTGCTTAGCAAACTAGTTCGTTCTCTCTCAACAGCTTTGCAGACAAGAACTTATTTGAGCTATTTACATTTTAGTGAAAATTACTGCCATTTTAATTGAGGTGATTAATGATTAACTTTTAATTGAAACCAACAGTTTAAGAAAAAAATGCTGCAATTCAAAAAATGGACATTTTGACCTGTTCTTCTGTGGTTCTAGGAATTGTCTTTGGAGTGGGCCACAGCCCCTGTCCTGTCAAGCACCGTATCCTAAAACTAAAATCTGACATTTTTAGATCAGTTTCTACTAATCATATCAGTTCTAACTTAGTTTTTCCTTTATCAGGGATGTGGAACTAATGGAAGTGAAGCAATTCAGCATTCCAGGGACCAGAGATGTAAAAAAAACACCAATAATTTTGTTAAAAATCTTCTACACATTGCACAGACAGGCTTTCTCTAAATGATGTTGCATAAATAAATTGCACAATGTTGCAGTGAAGCATGAAGTTGAGAAGACTGTATTACTTAAGTGCAGCTTAAAAGATCCATTTGGCTGCGCAGACGTATCTATTTCCAAGTAAAATGGACCCAGTTTCTACCAAAGCTAACTTTTAAATACATCTGCTTGAAAACATGTGTTTCTGCATCTTGTCACATTAAACTATTATGGTATTTTTAGGAAAATCTAAATAATTTGATATGAAATGGCAACATTTTTTCCCTCTCCACTTTCACTGAGCCCTTATCACCTCTGCTTGAATGCCTGCAGGATCAGTTGTAGGAAACATTTCTGTTTCCAACACCAATCCAAACATCAGGTTATTTTAAAGGACTGGCATCTCACAATCTAGATTCTCATTTCTTCCATGGATACTATCTGTTTCTGGTGTTAACAGTTTTGACTGTAAAGGTGTCATTGGTCTGGGGCTACATTTGATAAAAGATACAGGGATGACAAACTCATTTATTTTAAAAAATGGTTGTTTTTTTTCTCAGGTGGCCTAATGATAGAGGGATTGCAGAGAGAGAATAGAGGGCAAAGGGCGGATGGAAGGAGTCCAAGACTACAGCAAGCGTGAGCCATCTTTAATGATACGAGTGCTTTTGTCTATATCACTGAGTGAATACAGTCCAGGTCCTAAGCTTGCAACCATTTACACATGTAGCTTTGCTTTCACTTGAGTAAAAATATTCCTTGACAAGACCAAACTAAAATAATTGGAAAACCTTTACATTGCATTAAAAGGCAGAAAAGGCATGAATCTGTTGCAGTAGCAATTTTCTTAGAATATTAGATTTGTTTTCTCTTCATTGGGATGCCCATTTTTCCCACTTGTAGCTCCTTTCCATTCTGTCACTGATGAGTAACCTTGTCAACACAATTTTACGTGCATAAGTCTTATCCAGCCTGATGTGCTTCAGAGTACAAACCTGCTTACTGATAAAGGCACACAGAAGTCTCACTAAAAAAAAAATCACACCATTCAGGCTGCAAAAGTCATAGCACAATAAGCATTTGCAGTGCCATTTTGTAAAGACACCAACTTTACAAAGTTTGTACCACAATGGTATAAATTCACGTGAAAGACTTGATGGACCAGATCTTTGAGTGGTGTCTAGGAGGCATACTCAGAACTGTTTGAAGGGTGGCATTTTGTGACAGCCTTCAATGTTGTGAATGGCATTTCTGTTCCAGAAGATGAATGTAACCTTTCACATGACTTTCCTGAATAGACTAGTGTCAGAACATCCATTTTTGGATCAAGGAGGTCAGGCTTTCTTCATTGTGGTCTTGCTTCTCTTTCTTTGCGTGACCAGAGTTGACTCTGAACTTCAGCAACCTTCCCATCAAACACTTCATCAAAATAAACAGCCTCAAAGGATACCTTGGTAAAACAGCATGTTTTGATGAAAGTATTTTTCAACTACAAATGACCAGCCATAGAAGTAGGAAGCCTAAATATTTTTTTTTACTGAGAGTCAGGATTTGCCATTGATTACAAAGGGCACCAGATGAGACAGTTAGAGAGCAAGGTGTCTTCCATGAGACTGACTGAGTTACAGGTCCATCACTGCCCTGGCTCTGAGGCTGTGAAAGATGGCACTGACTCCCTGCTTATGATGCACTGCAAGATACCTACTTATCCCAGAGCCATGGTGGGAAATAGTAAATACATTTCCAGGATAGTGTATTCCCAGTATTCAGCATGTTAGGTGCATACACAATAAATTAAAAACTCAGAACAAGCCTGCTAGGTACCCAGAGGAGTACCTAGGTAGACAAGAGGACAGGTGTTGATGTGATCAGCACATGACATGTTGCTTATTATTTCTTTCAAACTCTGTTGCTATGGTCAACATTTTGACCTCATGCTGAGCTCACTTTGGCTCAAAAGTAAAGCCTGCATGACAATTGCGGCAGTCCTGCTATGAGTCTGTCTCGTAATAGACAATACAGAAAAGATGAGAGAATAAAGAAACCAACTTTCTCAATAACATTCCTGTTGATCTCAGACTTAACTGCCTTGCTAAGAGCTCGTAAATATGGCACGAAACAGAAGGTGCCTCAGTGACTGCAGGTAATTGCTGTATTTTTAATCGTGCCCCCTGGTGTGCATGAAGGGATGAACCCTATCCTTGAAAAGACTGATAAAGCAAGCTGATTGCTAGACGGAAACCTTGAAATATTCAACTGCTCTTTTTGCATTACTGTGCAATTTCAACACACTTAAAGAATTACAAGTAAAAAAACTACAATATTTCCTTGAAACTGGGACTATATTGTATACAGTTTATGAAGAGGGCTTGATCCAATGAGATCTTGAATTCCCTTACCTCCTGTTGCTATGGGTGAAATTTGAGGGTGAATGCTTAGTGACTTTTCCCTTCCTGTTGCACTTAGATGTCTTCACCTGGCTATGACAATATAGCAGTTTGTGAGGCAGATCCCATTTTGTACTGCATTAAATGTGCTTCTGTTCAGAGGAGCACTTTCTTTGTTAATTCCCCTTGAGCATCAACATGTTCTGTAATGTATACTGCACATTCCTATTTATATTTAATGAATTCACAGAGAAGGCCAAGGGCTATGTGAAAGGAAATGTATTTACTGTAGCACTGGCTGAATATGTTACAATATTGTACAAACGAGACAAGAGAGCATCTATGCTAAGTGTAGAGCCCAAAAGCAAACCTATAAAAATGATGAGCAAATGTTCAGGGAAGGGGAGGGAGATTTCTTTGGGTGAAAGAGTGGAAAACTGTCTGAAACGTCTATTCCTAGCAAGGGGGAAAAAGTTGTAAGGAGGGGCTCGAGACATAATTGGGATGAATAAGCACCTCAAGAAGTATATTAGGAATACAAAGATAGCCTAGAAGAAAAGGTCTTATCAGCGTACAAAGCTGTGTCTTGTAGGTCAAGAAGTAGTGCAGTGATGAAGTGAGTACTGTCAAAAGTCAAGCTGAGTTAGATCTTGCTAAGAATATTAAAACAGCAGAGATTCCTCAACCGTATAAAATAAAATGAGAACAAAGAAAGACGTGGGGCCTCTGTGCTGTGACTAGAGTAATGATTTAGGATAATCTAGGTACGGTCTCAAAGCTAAATGACTATTTCACCTTTCTGTTCAATAAGGATCATCATGTTGAACATGGGGTAAAAGACAGGATGGCTAATTTGAATGAATGTTGTAAACACAACTTACTATCCCAATCAAGATGCAATCAAAACTCAAGGATTTTCCTAAACTCAAATTAGGGGGACCAAATGACCCTCAGTCTAGAATGCTGAAAGATCTGAGAACTGCAATTACAGGGCCAGCAAGAAGTTTTTATTCTTTCTGTGAAATACAGCGTGGTATGACCTGACTGGAAAACAGCAAATGTAGTGCCTAAATTTAATAGGAGGGAAAAATAATGCCGTTAATTATGGTCCAGTTAATCTAATTTCAGTATTATGCAAGGAAGGAATAAAGGCATGGAGATAAAGGGAAAGTGAGATAAAAGGAGACAAAGGTTTACCCAAGGTAGATCATGCTGGACTAAGCTGGTATCTTTCTTTAATTATTAAATTTATAGACAAATGAAATGCTGCAGGTCTAATCTAATTGGACTTCACTGAAGTGCTTTTTGGGTCATAAGGAAGTCAGTAGTTAAGCCGGAGAAGATAAGATTAGTAAAAACTGTAAGGTGTAAGGAGCGGGCTGAAGGGAAGATGACAATGAATAGTGTTAAAAGGGAAATACTGAGCCAGAGGGAAGGTACTAGTACAAGTCCCTTAAGGACTGGTTTTTGGACTGCTCTTATTTAGTATTTTTATGAAGAATGTGAGTACAACATGGAGTGCTACGTGTGTTGTGAAATTTGCTGATGACTATGCTACAAAGGACTGAAATCTCATAGGAAAAATAGGATGACCTTGATGATTGTAATAAGAATTCAATGAAATTCAATAGTACAATATGCAAGGGGAACTTGGAAAAAAGATTTCCTGCTATAAGTCAGGAGTTCATCCTTTGGAAACGACCAAAGAAGACACAGACCAGGGTATCTTGATCACAACATGACTATGAACCGCCAATGTAATATAGACACGGCTATTGTGAGGCTAGAATTATCAAATGAGATACTCAGTGATAGAGATGTATTGTAAGGTTCTGGTGAGACCTCATCCCAAGTTTAATTCTGGTCATCCATATTCAAGAAAGGTAACTTAGATGGGAGGCAGCACGGAGAAGAACAGAAGGAATGTCAGAAAAATGGAGAGCTTAACTGATGACAAGAGACTGAAGGAGCTTGGCTTGCTTAATCATTTAAAATGAAGACCAAGAGGGATATGATTGCCGACATTTGTCTTTTCTCTCCCTAACCTCTGAAGAAAAAAAAATAAACATGCCAAATTCATTTTTAATTTTTAACAATTTCAGAACAGATGAGACATTAATAGTCATTGGAACCCATCATTAAATGTAAAGGTTTTTGCCAGATGAATGTTTTCCATTTACTATAATCCTTTGCTTTTCGACTTGTCAAAATGAATAATGACCCACTACAGTACAGTACAGTACTGTGCCAGATGAAACTGTCAGCCAGAAAAAGCAATGCCGTAAGACACCTGCTTTGTACAGAGCTCCTTTAGGAATTTAGTTTAGCAAGTGGAATATCTATTCCAAATCCAAACTGTGTGAAAACTACCTGGATAAGAAAATGACCAGTCTTATGGAAATTAGTACTTCCTCTGCTGGAAGTTTTTCCCCTATATTTTTGTGGTGAGTCAAAACTGCGTAGAGGAACTCTTATTATTGTATAAAAAATGGCCCCTGTAGTCACACCCACAATGATCCGAACTTCAAGGCTTAGGGGAACAGGGAATGGTAGGCTGCAGCTCAGAGCAAACTCTAGCTTCTGTGGTGTGAGACTTATGCACAGAATAAAAAGTTTAATATTTAAATACAAAATCTTCTTTAATGTCAATAACACCATAAAGCTTAGACAATGTGTTTTCATCTACATTAGACAGACAATTCCAACATAACTATAGAGTGAATTAAAATTTTTGAGCGCAAGACTGGTAATTATCTACAGTTTGATTTATAATACATGGAGTGAAGTTTATTAACAGTACTAAATAATGTTGCCCCCTACAATGTCCTCTTGGGATTCTAAAAAGTTCAATAAACCACAGAAAATTGAGATACATCCAGATTTTCATGGCTATATTTTTCGTACTTTCACTCCAGAAAGCAGCATCTAAGACTCAATAAATTAATTCACTTGCCCTATCCTAAAAATGTAGGGTTCCCTTCCTAGTATGAACCTAAGGAGTCCCATTCATTCATTTTACATTATCGCTATAAGCTTCTCTTTATTATGTGCATCTCGCTATAAGAAAAAAAGTCTTAATATTTTCAATTGTCCTCCCCCATATTTTCAATTGACTTTCCCAATTACATTTGTAGCAGTATGTTGTCAAGTGAAGACTCCTAGTTTCACAGCCCTGTTTGTAAAATTCATAAAGAGCTTAGATTCATGAATTGACCTTCAGGCTAGGTGCAATGAATCCTTCATTTTAAATCCTTATTCCACCACTGACTCTCAATAGGCCTTTAAACAAATCATGTAACCTCTCTGCTTTGGCTTCCCTATCTGCAAGGAGGAGATAATGCTTTATTAAGAGAAGCAGTTCAATGATATTCATGGATGGTTATGCAATGAGGTAAAATACAGGGACACAGGCTTGGGCAGCTACATTTAAGCCAAAAAAAAAAAAAAAGTTGCCATTCATTTTGAATTTCATTACTGAGCTTCTTTCTAAATTTCAGGCAGGATCTGTGACTGGGGGAATATGATCATAACCCTGGAGCTGAAAGTTGCACTTGAAGATGGTTCCCAAACTAGGCAATGAAAAACTGAATGACAAAACGGGTGAAGAGTATTGACCCATCTCAGCTACTTAGCCTCATGATTACAGCTTGTTGTTTTCTTCTTGCCTTATATTTATTTGAAATAAGCCCTGATTCCCATCCATTTCTGGCCATTGTTAGGCAGGAAGTCGGTATAGTTGCACCAAACTAAATGTAGGACACTCTTCTCCCCCGAAATGTACATCAATTGAACCTATTGGATTTTGAATGGTGCAGTGAAGGGGTATTATCTGTCTAGTGGTCCTGAGAAATAGTTGGGTCATGAGCATCTGCAAGGTCTTGGAGAATTATAAAATTAACAGAGCCAATGCATAGTGGATGTATTGGGCAAAATTTGATAGAAGTGAAACAATGCTTATTATGTAATATTGTAATTCACGGCCTTGAGCATCCATTGAAATTCCCAAATGATTTGGCTTTATACGTAGTAGAGGTATTCATTAAATATATATACTGAAGCCTTAAAATAACCTATGTTAGAAGGGAAAAACAAATGTAAGGAAATGTCTAAAGGTTTAGGTGTTAATATAATTCTTTTAAATTATCTAGTCTGGATTTAGGACTTCCATACATCTTAAGACATATGAAGATGCTATTTGTCTCCCTGATTTAATAAGAATAGCAATCATTTACTTTGGGAACACCAATTAAATAGCTTAAAAGTATGATAGCAACAGACGGGTGAAGGAAAACAAACTTTGAAATAATCTGACTGTGTTGCTGAGAAAGATGAAAGATGTTTGCACTTCCCTAGACAATTCTTTCATTTAGGTAGCTGAGAATGAAGGTCCTTTTCCAGCATTGTGAGTGTATTAGCCTCACAATGATAATTAGCACTACACTGTCTGACAAAGGGTACAACCCTCTGAAAATGTGTTTTGTGGCGACATCAAAGCTCTGTACCAAGGATTGCATTCTCCTTCATTACCGCCCCATCATGTAAAGTCAGGGAAATAATTTATTTCAATCATTTATCAAATAAAAAATCACCATTATCTTCATTATAATTTGTAGTAGTCCAGCATTTTTTAAAGAGGAAGATCAAAGTTTTCTAATGGCACCAGAGACACTCTAGATATGAAAGAGAAAAACTGCATAATACTTTTTGGTTTTGTCCTTATAAAAAGGATTCTTGCAGCTCATTCCAACCCCATGATCCTATATTTTTTTTGTGCAGTCTCAAATTCCTGAAATATTTCATCTTCTATGAAAAGCACCGCACTGTGATTTGGCATCTGTCAACCAAGTCTAGAACAGATTTTGCTGCTGCATACTCAATATTGAAAGAAGAAGGCAGAGCAGGGTAGCGCCCTAAAGACTAAATTGTTTAGAAATGCATAAGCTTCTATAGACCACTGCCTACTGGTCATCAGTAGGGTACCTTTACATGTGGTCTGGAGTGGAGCTGGGGGGCGGGCGGTGGATTTTAATTAGAGTGGACCACTCGAATTAAAGCACCCGCAGTGTCATGTGCATTCAGTGTCCTGTGCTTCAAAAGGGCAGTGGAGGCACTTTAACTAAAGTTCATTTGGTGAGCTTCAGTTAACGTTTGCCCACCGCCATTTTGAAGCGTGGGGACACTCAATACATGTGACAGAGGCTGCTGGAGCGCGGTAATTAGCACACGTCGGAGCATGTGTCCAACACATGTATAGGTTTTGTCATCTATAAGTTGCCACTGTCCTGCTTTCCACCTGACTACACACTAATGTAGCTAGCTACCTCTTCCTAATTATAGGGAGTCAGAGCCAGGGATCATGAAATACTGTAACTTCTTGGGCACTGCCCCCCTCAAAGATAGGCAGTGAAGCTACTCAGAATATTTACCCTCACCTACTCTGAAAAAAAAAAATCAGTTTTCAATTTAAAACTAGGAGCATCTGAGGTTTGCAATGCCAAGCTGCCCATTTCTGTAAATAGTCAAATTATTTTTTGTAAATTCCTGCCCCTTCCCCAGCTTAAATTTCATTTTATAATTAAAATGTCTTTCATCGGGGTAAAGAAATTTAACCACCTTTATCAGATAATTATGCCTGGAAGCCTTTGAGAGTTGCCAATCAAAATGTCTGCTGCCGGTTCCTTGGCCTTGTTGGGCATGGCCATTGTCAGCAAACTTGGCACCACTGGACCTTGCACTGCTTCTGCTCCTAGCAGACACCACACCACTGCTCCTGGGGTGGCGGTGGCCACTGCAACAGCCCACATGGCCCAGGTTGGATCTGGTCTGTTAAGATCCAGCCTAGGACCCCAAGTGAGTTTGGCACCATTTGTGTACAGGGCTGTTCTCTTCCCACTCACACTGGAACCTTTGCTCAAGAGCCACCGACTTAGCCACTCGAAATCCTTGCATGTCCTGCTTTTTGGTGACTGCAGTGAGCAGAGACTGCAATGGAAGGCAGTGGGGGAATGGTTGTTAAGGGTGGCATACCATTAGTAAAAGGTTGTCAAGCCCTATAAATATGTCAGTAGATACTGTAGTACCCAAGACTGATAATGACACACTGCATGCATCTATTTGGTAAATATATAGGTGCAAATTGAAATGAATTGAGAGTGTAATGTGCTGTGAGTTTTCCCTGGGTTATTGTTCTAAGGAAATTTGTTAATATAATACCATTATTTTTGCGCTGTCAAACAAAACAATAAAAACGTGTCCAGTCTGCAAAGCTAATGCAGAACTGTCTTTTAGATTAGGAATTCAAACTTTGACCAACTGCTCTGTTAGTAGGTCAGGACAACAACATTTTGTGATTAATAACCAGAGAACGAGTGCCTGGGAATTAGCTGCTTCACAAAGAATTCTATGCAGACGCACAGGACAAGAACCTAATGAAACCTGGGATTCAGCTCTCCAGCTTATGTAAATCAGCACGGGCCCATTATCTTCCTTGAAGCGACACTGCTTTACACCACCCGGGGATCCTAACCCCTGCATTGTGAGACTCTTACTGTTCATAGTACCATTTTTTCTGACCATTAGAACATAAAAGAAACAACCAAGGGCTTGTTGTGGCTCTGTAAAACGGTGCTACCAGGAGATAACACCTTACAACAAAGCCCATGCCATTGCATTTAGATAAGTACACAGCTGGAGGGACTTCCATCCCCTCTACAAAGGGGCAAAGTTGTGCTGCTAACTTTTATATGATGCCTTCCCAACATACCTTTCACCCCATCACATGGCTTCCAGGAGACCA
>JAGPOW010002742.1:12716376-12731532 GCA_030014935.1 Caiman crocodilus | reverse complement strand
CCAATCCCACCAGTTTAGCCTCAGGTTTAAACTGGACTAAGCTACCACCTGCATTTGGCAATTTCACGTGGACACATTGCAGTTCGCTTGACTCTTTACAATTCCTCCCAACAATAAGAACCAGTATTAATAAAACAAATACTAACAGGGATTGAGGGTGCCATATAGGACAATCTCATGTGTTTGAATATTAACATTTTTGCAGGACTTTTCTAAAGTAGACTATCACACTCTTGTTATGGTATCCCACCACTTCTGTTCACCAGTACTGGTAGTCTTGACATTGTGTTTCCCTTCTCACACAACTATCTCTGCGCTTTCTCTCATGTACAACCCAAACTGGTCTTCATGGCCAGAGCCCTTTTGTGGATTGCTTATGGGTATGTTAACCGTGTGTATAAATCGGTGAAAGATTGGGGCCATAGATTGTATACTGTTCAGGACAAGTGAAATGGTCTTTCTTGCATGCATTGTGATGCATACTTTGGGCTCCAAAGTATGTGCCAGTAGCAATAATAGTAATATTATTGCATCAGTAGTAATAATTTCAATAGCTGTGGCACTGATTATATGGCTGCAGAACTAGTGAATCATTTCCCTTGAATCTGTAAAGAGAAACGTAATTATATTTTGATATGTTGGTGTCAGACTGCCATGTCTCCCCCTAGCAGAACTCCCACTTCTCTGGGTAGGTAGGATGTATGTGCTGTAAACTTTTCTTGGTAGGCTCTGGTTTCTTTTGCAGAAAACCTTGGCACTTATCCTTACCATTACTCCACCATGGAATTAGGATTCCAAGGGCCCGAGGATAGGTGCTCAGCACCTGTCCAGTTTCCCATCACTCTAACCTTATGGGTAATCCAGTAGCAAATGGACAGGCTTGGCACAATTCAAGCTAGCAGGAAATGAACAGATCTAGATGGAACAGAATACTAGAATGGTTTTTCTGTCTCAGTTTCTTTGAGGTCTTAACCATTTTTGGGCATAGGTCAGAGTCTAAGGAGTGAAAGAGATCCACTCTTATGTCTGTACCTAGCCTTACACTTTTATGGGTATAAGTGATTGGAAACTGGTCTATATCTGTAACAGAAGTTCAGCACACATAGATTGGTTTAAAAATGTTGCAACCTGGTTGTGATTTGCACCTCTTCCTCCCCTCCCCCTCCCAGCTAGGGCAAATCTGTGTTCTGTTTGCTAGTAATCTACACTATGCCACTTATAGAAAACAGCACAACTTGGATCAATTCCAACTCAGGCTTTTTGAATGTCATGTACATAGCCTTACACATGGTTTCTCCTTCAGATCCTGAGGACTCTCACACTGTACATCTTTTTAGCTTTGCCTTAGCTTTTTAGCTTTGATCCTACTCTGAAAGCATATTCCTTTCTTCTGCCCAGGCTTCCATAACCTGACTTTCTGCCTAAGCCTTCTCATACTCTGTAGTTTTTATGATCTAGTGTTAAAAAAATAACTCCTTTGTTCTCCTGTTTTGCAGTTTTTCACTTTCAAAATATGAGCCCTGCCAGACAAACTTGATCAGATCTGTTCCTCCAGGCTTCAGCTATACTATTATCCCAGACTACTCGTACCTGAGTGGCAGCCAAAGTTGAATGATCCTCCATTATTCCTGATCTGAGATGCAGTTCATAGCACTGACAGCCAATGATAAGTTAGAAATACACTGAGGCCTTCAATGATGCAGCAGTTTCCCTACCAGTATCCCCAGGTGGCATACAGACAGATTTCATTGTCACCTGAATATTTCTCTACTTAGATAAACGTATCATTAAAACATTTCCTCATGGTTTGGTTGTTTGTTGATGTTCTCAGGGGAAATATCCTGAGAAGTGGACAATAACTAAAAAAGTCTAGTAAAAAGGAACAAACAATAAAACTGCTTGTCAACTTAATTGTCAATGATTAATGAAGCAAATCTAGCAAGTGTAACGAAACAAAAGTTCATAGTTTCTAAGAGTCTATGGAAAGACCTGAGGTGGAAACCATGCCTTGTTTTTGTTATTTCTGCACTATGTGTGCTCTTCTTAAAAACATAATTGTATAAGATGTATTAATACCTGAAAGTCTGATCACTACTAGATCTGAGATGCTTGCTTGGCTGGATGCCTTTTTATCTGACCTTTATTCATAATTATGAAACAGCCAAACACTGTAATAAGAGCTAGCCTATACTAGAAAATTTGCCAAAAGAGCTATTCTGAACCAGGTCCAAAACAGATGAGGCTAAATAAGAAAATGCCACTCTTTTAATAAGCGTGTCTGCAGCAACGATCATTCTGGAATACTTATTTCAGTAAATTTTTCAAGTGTAGACAAATCCTGAGAATTCAATTATATACTTTCAGGCAGGTAAAATATTTATTGGATGTGTGACATTAAATCATATTGGATAGTCCATTTGAATTTTACCTTGCTGCTTTTAGAGAACAAAAATAATAGGAAGAACAATGGATACACTTATGGATGGCACTTTCCAAATGCTCTCCATCCCTGCATCTGGGAGGCCTGCTGCTTTCAAGATGTGGCTATCCAACCCCCGCACTGCTAGCATGTCCATCCATTCCTGCTTGCACATGCTAAGCCTGGAAGTGTTGTAATGACGCCATTTTGGGGGGCACCTTCCTGTGGCTGCTGTCCAGTACAGCAAAGGCATCTCTTAAGAGTAGCCATGGTGTCACACCTAGAGTATTTTCACCCTTGCATTTTTGGGATTGGGGCACATGAGCTGGCGCGGTTGGGTACCACATTTATAAAAGCATGCGTCATGGGGAGTGGCAGAGACATATTGTCCCCCAGACTCTTCCCCAGAGTTGGGTTTTGTGCCCATCTGCCTATGCAGCTGTTCACACGTGAAAGCCTTCATTCCGCTTCAAGGATGATCTTGAGCTCTTTGGTCATCTTTTCATCTCAAGTTCCTATCCTGGCCAGGCAAATTTATAGTGTCTTGAGGAAAAGATCCAGCAACTCTGAATCTACCTGTTCATACTGTGGTCAGTTATTACTCTCAGGTCTTGGTGACAAATGATGGGGGATTTTCAGTCCTGCTGCCTGATGAGAGGCAGCAGTTGCACAAGCAGCCATGACACAAGTTTTGCCTGTGAGCAGCTAGGGGCACGGCCCCTGAACCCACCTCCACCAGCCTCCTGCTAGCAGGCTTAGTGGCTGCAGCAGGGCCTAGCAGCCCTGCCTGCAGTGGTTTCCACTCCAGTGCCCCAAGACGGACCCAGTTGTACAAGTACCCATGACATGAGTTTTGCCTGCCTGTGGCCAAAGGTGCAGGGCCCCAAAACCCAGAAGCCCTGCACCTATCTCATGGACAGCTGGCAGGCTTCATGTTCTTAGCAGGGGCTAGCAGACCTGCAGCTTTCACTCTGCTGCACCTTAACACACACGGTGTCACCCATGTCACGAATTTTGCTTGTCCGCAGCTTGAGGTGCAGTTTCCCCAATCCCCTGCACTTATCTCCTTGAAACTCGGCAGGCTTTGTGGCCTCAGCAGGGGCTACCATCCCCTGCAGTTTTGACCCCACTGTGGCTTAATACATACACATGACATGAGTTTTTCTCTCGATCTTGGGGTGCAGTTTCTCTGAACTCTCTATACCTATCTTCTTGAAACATGGCACATGGCATGCCCTTAGAGGGGCTACCATTTCTGCACGTTTCATCCAAATCTGACCAGAAATGACAAAGTTATAGCCTGTTTCAACCTTCCCCACTATATCCTAAAGGTGAAACGTCAAAATAGGGTCGAAACGGCAAAACCTTTCGGCAGAACAAAATGGAACAGCCGTTTCGACTCTAAACAAAAGTCAAAATGAAATACTGTTCTGTTGAAACTTTGAAATGCTGGTTGAAATGGAGCACTTCTGTTTCGCATAGCCCTAATATCTACACATGCAATTTGTGCCTGGGTTTATTGATCCTGGGCATATTGTTTGAATGTGCACCCAACACTGTATTATGTTGAGCTGGGTAGGAGCAGCTACAGCTGGCAGGGGAGTTGAGGGTCAGCCTGCCAATGCAGGGCAGCTCTGACCCAGCTCAATGTGCTGTGGAGGGGCTGGCTGGGGCATGAAGGTGCGCCAGTGCAGGGCTAGCACCTTTGTGCCCCAGACAGCCCCATCAGCATATACATATGGGTTGCTGTGCATGAAAAAATTCTGCAGCACGATAGTACTTGCAGCAGGACAAGTACTAACCTGGTGCAGAGTTTATTAGTTTACTGTAGCCTAATAGGATTGCAGGTGTAGACACCAAGTCATTTCCTGAGGAGCTAATTGGGCAACTCTGCAGCAAACATCTCAGGTAGACATACTTACTATGTATAATTTCCAAACTGTTTCATTGAATACCTCAGATAAACTTTCAAAAGATGACAAACTTTAAGCAGTTGGGAGTCCCAGTCGTTTCCCTCATAAGTTAAACAAACTGCAGATCTGACAGTTCAGCTTGCTTTGTATGCAGAGAACAGAATTAATGATATTTTAGATAGGCCTGGAAAATTACATTTGCTAACCCCTATAACCTCATGATGGAAAACCCATTATTGCATCAGGTTTTAAAAATGTGGGATTTGGTAGCTAGTAAGCTAAGTGAATTCAGAAGTTGCCTGAATTCTAATAAGATCGGCTTTTAATGCCCTTAAACAATTAGGAATGAAATATGATTTGTGTTAATGAATCTATACATATTTATCAGGGTGACATTCATTTGTACAGTATATAGTGGGTAAAGGATCTCCTTAGTTCTTTTACTAATTTGAGATTAGTGCGTTTTATCTTGGAATCCGAGCGTGTATTTCTAAAGTCTAATTCTACTTTCTTTCACACCAGTGTAAATCAGATGCAACTCCTTTAGTTACTGGAACTACAACAGTAGGAGGGCAGCATAGGTGGGAGCAGAACTAGGCCCCTCACCTTTATATAGTATTTTATTAGCTATTTTCAGAGACGACTTCAAGCATCAGCACAACTAGTATACTAAGCAGAAACATACAATGGGACCAAAGAAACATGGGAAAAATTGCTGAAGTATAATCAAGGCTTGTCAATAACTGGCATAAGTTACTAGAATTGTAATGTTTTATAATGAGTGCTGTCTTCTTCCAAGGCTTCACATATTGAATAAGATGGTCCTTCATAAGATGGAACAATAAGCAGCCCATCATTAGCATTCTCTTCACATACAAAGGTGTGCACAATTTTATAGCTGTTGTTTTATATAATTCAGGATGAACTCCAGAGAAGGCAATGGAACTATGCTAGTGTAGAAGGTTAAAAAAAAATTAGGCCCAGTGGCTTTTTAAAGAGGAAGGCAGGTCTCTTCCCCAGCATGTCTGCCCCCTGCCAGTGCTGGTCTTCTTTAGCATGTCTCCTCCCAACTGGCTGCTGCCTTTCTTTTGAATCCATCTCTTTACTTCCAGCCAAACCGAAAGCAGTTGGCTGTCCCTCATGCACCCAACACGCATTTTAAAAGCATGTCTGAGGCTGTGTGAGGTCCGTCTGCTGATCCCCTGATGCTACTGGGCTGCTCTCCTCCAGGTAGACAGCTCTAGTGGTCCTTCCTGGGTCCTTCACTTCTACCTCAGGATCCAGAAGTTTTCGTCTTGCTGGTCCCCATGCCATGCTCTCTGGGAGCATGGAAGATGTGCTCCTACATACTTATACTTAGAATTAACCTTTAGGTGGACTTCCTTGTTCCTTTGTTTTTCTGCAGTTAGCTCTTTCACTCTAATTGCACTGGGCTTCTTTCACTCTTATTTCCTGGCTCAGGGGAAAACTTTTGATCTGCCTGACATTCAAGGAAGGGAATAATAGAACTGAAAGGAAACAATCTGAACCTCTAGCCTCCTGTTATTCTGTATGACATCCTGTGCTCACTATTAATATTGTTATTTTTCTTATAAACCAAGGTTTGGCAGATAAAAGGTAATGTGAAAGAAGTCCAGCTACATTGTTTAGCTTGACCAGCTTGACCATCTTGGCATTGCCACCAGGGTATCTGTACAGCAAATACTTCAATGGTTGGATCATTGCTTCTCCTACAACCGATATTCTAGTGACAACATCTGTGTTAGCAGCTCATTGTACTTCTGATGTTAAACACCATGCTATGATTTATTAATAATTGCTTGCTATGTAAAACCAAAATGGTTTGTAACAAGTGACTTGAATCATATACTAGAAGATCATAAAAGGCACTCATTCAGATAGTACTCTGATCCCATGTTTACAAATTATAAATCCTCTCATGGATTTATGACACTATTAGCGTGGCGGCCACTGAGAACTGGGGCCTTCCTCCTTGATTCTTTAGAATAAACTAGAATGGATTGGGTATTCTTTTCGGAAGGAGATGAAGTATCAGGAGCAAACATAAGTTCCTTCTTTCTAGGGCTAGGAACAGACATTCAAAAACCTGAACCTGAATTGATTCAACCTTTTCAAGTTATTCAATCTAGATAGATTAGAATCAGTTTGCAATTACACAGACATTCCCTCTGGACTGAGAAAATGCCAGCACATGCCTGCAGTGGCTCAGCCCTTCCTTCCCTTCTACGGTGCTGAGCTGAGGGGGGAGGGGTATGGCCAGGCCCCGGCAGTACATTATAATTAGGGAGGGGTGTAACCCCCAACCCGGCCTGCACAGTTCTAGGCTTTGCTGCTCATGGGCTGAGAGTGTTGCCAAACCCTAGGCCCCCACCTAGCACTCTGAGGCAAAGGATGTGTGTGCAGTGTATGCATTTGTTGATGATACTGAGCTTTTCCATTTCCTTCTTCCTGCTTCTTCATACTGTCTGTAAACCTGACAGGTGAGAGAGCCAGAAGGGAGCTGATAACACAGTATTTATTAGCCCAAGCCTCTTTCAAGCTTTTCTTAAACAGCTTTTTCCAAGGAAGAGATGGAGGGACATTACCAGCTGACCTGTTGATTAGCTCCAAAAAGCTGTAGGTAGATACTGTTCTGTCTGCCTGTCCCAGTGAAACTGGAGACACAGACACCTCTCAGCATTAGCTGGCATACCCCATGCCTAGAGTCCATAGGGCTGGAGTCTGTGCTGTGAGAGAGAAGAGGGAGGAAGTGGAGGATCCTTGCTAAAGCAGTGAGCAGCAGGTGGGGGGGGAGGGGGGAGACAGGGACCCTCCTGTACCAGCAGTCTCTGCCAGAGCTCTGGCTAGGAAGCAGAGGGGCAGCACCATCCCTGTTCTGTGGAGCAGACAGTCCGGCCCAGGTAGGGCTGCAAAGCATATGGGATGCTGGGGGACTGGTTTAACTTGAACCAGGAAGGGTTCTGGATCAGACATTACATAAACTGACCCAGATAAGTTAAGTCTGATACTGTATTCAACCAGGTTTATCTTAAACCACTTTCAGCCATTTTGAAACTGGTTTATGTGCACTGAACATCTCTTTTAGGTTTAAATGAGTTTCTGATCCCTTAAGCCAGTTTATGTGTAATGTCTGTCCCTAGCCTAGAAGAACACAACACATTGGCTAATGTAGGAAATGTACAATTTTGTGGTAATTATTTGAGAATGCAGCTTTACATTCACCTGCTTCACATTGTTTTAACTTTCTGGAATATTTAAATCAGGAGCTAACAACGGGGGAACCGGGTGCATCATACTTAGTCTTTCTTTTAGGAAAAAGTTTTTAGCACTTCTAAAATCAATAAGACCTCAGTTTTTGTCATATTAAGACCCTCAAGAAGTGAAATATAATTAAATGTAAAAGGCAACTAACGGTTTAACCTGGAGCTGAATGAATTCTGTTATTTAGATGTCTGAAGGGAAATGGAACCTAAATAGGCGAACTGGTCCGGTTTTCCTTTACGTGGACAAAAGACGTCAGGATCCAGACCTTGATCCAGAAATGCATTTTTAAGCACCTGTGGAACTTTAAGCACATGGACAATCCCACTGAAATCAATGAGACTAATCACCTGCTTGCAGTTATACATGTGTTTAAGCGGCTTGCCATGTCAGAACTTTAATCTTGCAGCGACAGGTCTTTCCCAAGAGGTAATACATTGTGTTTGCACACACAGTCTTCAATGTCCTCTCATTGTAAGAGGAGCCTGTGGCACATTTACCTACTGAATCAGACATGGTGTAATTATCTCGGAACATTTGTCTAATGCCTTGTGCTTACAAAGATTGTAGACGATCTCCCATACTTCCTTACAGAAGTATGGATTCTTGGTGGGACAAAATCTGACCTTATCCCCATATAAATTCAGAGTTCTTTAGATTATGTCAGTAGAATTATTCTGGATGAATTTACACTCTTGTAAATGAGCATACTGTTTTTCCCCTGTCTCTTTGGACTCTGTCTGACAGAATTTACCTCTCCTTCGACTCTATATCAAAGAGAAGCATATGAATTCTAACACTTGTGTTCGATTTGAAGCTGTCAGGTGACTACGGTGCTAAAAATACAGACACATACACAGAGAAGGGCAACTTCAACAACTCTTTTTCGGCCAGAAAAATAACTGAACCAGTTGATAAAGCTCTCAGCCGTTCTTTCCTTGAAAAGCTTCATGTTCACCTTCTACGAGTTCCCTTTTCTGTCTTCCTCGACTTCAACGCTTTAGAGCAGAAACTTTGGTTCTGCTCTCATTTGGAGTGGCAAGCAAATGCTGTAATGAAGTTTTTCACAAAGGAATTGGGTCCATTTATCTTTAAGATGATATAAAAATTAATAGGAAATTAAGAAAATGATTATATAGTAAACAGTGCTGTAGCAAGTAGAACTATGTAGTGTACAGTAAATGGTAAACAGTTAATACAGTGACCAATGGAAGTTACTCTATCAATTCTTCTTCTCAGGCAGGTGTTTAGTAGCTCACCAACAGATGTTAGCTGAAGGCTTGCTAAAGCAAATCAAACCAGGGAGGCAGAAGAGTAAGTAATAACAAGCAAAGGAGGAAATGGCATGACGCTCCACAGGATTCTCCACTTGCAGAGCTTGTTGCTAGCAGAGCTAGGTTGGAAAGCGTTTCCCTGTTCCACAAAAAATTGAGAGTTTGACATTTTTTTTGCATTTTGAAGGGGGCTAAACAGTGACACCACCACCAACACCAGTCTCACACAATAGCTGTAAATTTAAAATGGAAAAAAAAATTTGCTCTGATGATTTCACAACGTTTCATTGACTTCAGACCTTTTAACAACTCTAATTAACTTCTATTTCTAAATGAAGTGTCGTTTTATGTAGGAAAACCGGAACTTTTTGTTTTGAGAATGGCAAAGTACAACATTGTGGTGTTTCAAAATGCTATTGGTAAACATAGCCAGAGATCAGAAATTCATTGAAATTGATTTTTTTTTTTTTTTTCTCCTTAAGGCAAGCAACTATATTATGATTCAATAGATGGACTTCCATCATGATTCAGTCAAAATGTATTATGATTCAGTAGATAAGAGGATGTGCGTGCATATGTGTATGTGCAGTTATCTTGGAATAATTATCTGGATAGACCTGCATATCTAGGTTTGAAATCAGTGACAGGTTTAACTATTTTCTGTAATCCCCCGATAGCTAAAATATTATTGGAAAATCGGGGAGCCAGCAAAACCCACTTTTCAACTGTCATCTGTATTGTTTAAAAGATGCTGAGCGGAGACCACATATATTGTTTGGGTCCCAAACAATATAATCATGTTTTAGATTCCTGTCCAAATGAGAATTGTAATGGGGTTCTGACGCATCTCTGAGAAATCATGAACTAAAATCAGCAGGAATGACCAACTAAATCACTACGTTTAAAAAAAAAAAAAAAATGAAATTCATGTCTTATTTTGGACTATGCTGAAAATAAATACTTGAAAGGTGGCATGACTGAAAAATGTAGAACTATAGTACAATGACATAGGCAGAAAAATAGGTCAAGAATCATTGTTAAAGATAAAAGAACTGTTACCGAAGAGAAAAAATTGTAGAAATCAATCAGTTTTTACAAAATCTAAGGAATTATATCTTTAGTTCTACACTGAAAATAACAGGGCAAAATACCCTCAAAGTGACTGAGCTTGCTATAATTTCCTGCTATTCAGTCAGTTTGAAGTGCAGAAACTGATTTGCTCTCTACTGGTCCTGTACTTCAGCACATATATTGCTATACTTGGGTTCTTCATAAAGAAATAGCCACATAAAGCCACAAGGCTAAAATAAATCTCCTGTGTAACCATTATGGATTCAATACTTTCCAACAACTATATTGACCTGCTAACAACTGTGTTTTCCTAAATATGGGAGAATAAAGAATTATAGTTAATTTCTGACTTCTGGCCGCAAATATAAATGGCAAGTAAGGTGCAGTCTCTTATTTTCTCTATTGGTATGCATACCGTCTTCTAGACGTTCATCCGCAATTTATTAGCTCATTAACGTGCACTATAAGAAGAAGGTACAATGGGTGTTCTTTAATATATTCTTTCCATAGCCAGGGTATTATACTTAAAGACAAAGAAGCAAAGTTATTAATCCTTTTCCAAAAAACTAGGTGGATGATGAGAATCATTTGTTCTTAAGTGCACAGATTAAGCCCTTCTATTGCAGCAATAAAGTCTGCGCTAAAATAAGGGTACATCCTAAAAGTAACATGCTACCAGCTCAGGTGTACACCCAGAATTCCTGGGGGGGTGTGGCAGCACACGGCGGCCGTGGTGGGGCCTGTATGGCACTGTCCGCAGGGTCTGGGGTGGTATCCCCATTTCACACCCCCTCCAGGGACTGCCCTTGTGGTAGTTGTGTTTCAGGCTTAAGCCAAGATAGGTCTGACCTTTCGTTCAGAATTTTTTTTGCAGTTTTCCGCCCAGCAGAGCTGAGATTAGGACCAGGAATTTTGGGGTGCAGTATGCTGACAAAAGCTGCAGATAACCCCTCAAAATCACTATGCGGAAGTGGAGCTTGGCACTGTACCATGTCTCCAGGAGCAATGGAGTCCCTCGCAATGTAGAAGGAGGGACTCCATTGCAGCACAGTGAACCTAAGGAGCAGCACAGGGCTCTCCAGTGTGGGCCCCCCTCTCCAGCCCATTGCTGAAAGGCAGATATAGGGGTGCAGGCCCCCAGAACTAACTGTTGGGGTGCCCCAAGTCCCAGGCTGCCAATAGGGTGCCATCTATAGTCTTTGCCTTGTAGTAATGATGTTTTAAAATTATATTTAATGTTTTCTTTTGTTTTATTTTATTCTCCGTAATAAATTTGGGTGTTTGTGTTTATACATTTGTGAGGAGTGGGTTTTTTTATGCAGGATACCCTAGTAATTCATTTCCCAGGTGGTATGGATGGGGGCTCAAGCCAAGTTAGAATATGTTTTAGTGCCTCAAAATTGAACCCTTGTTGCTGCCAACTGGTTCCTGGCAGAAGAGTTACATGAGCTTTGTATTTCTACCAAGAGCACTGATGATCTCAAGGTAGAAACTGCAACTGTACAGATGTTCAAGCTGTTTCTCCTAGAGCAAAAATGGCAATTCTGCAAGAAAAATAACCTATCTCCAACATGCTAACGGTCACTCCCAGAAGAGTTTCTCTTGGGGAACAAATGCCTGTACTCTTATTACACCCCTTTCAGTGTTCAAAGCATTTGGTAACTTGATTTCATTTGTATTTAATCACAAAGCATATTCAAATAGGACTTTCCAGTTGGGCTCCACAATTCTGAACATTAAGTAGGAGCCATGTGAAAATCAACATACAGAATAATAGTTTTAAGGTGGGTCTTCACAAGCAAGAGTACGGGTTGCTCTGAAAGGTATTAGTCTGTTGGAGTTTTAAGTTGCAGTCATTTAACTGTTGCTCCTCCCAATGGGAATCATACTGTTGCACTAAGAGGAGTCCAAAGGCCCTTTGTCTTAATTTATGTGTTTTCAAAACCACTGACTCAAACCACCCCAGCAATGTCTCTCCACACTTGAAGCCCCACTGACCTATACTATCTTCATATTATTACTGTTATGATTGTAATACATTGGAACATATCATAATTAGTTCTATGATAAATATATAAACCATTAAAAAGAACATTAACTGCACTTCAAGTATCAGCAAATACTTTCCCTGTGTTCCCCAAAGCAATGAGTACTGATTAATGGGTTTCATTACCCTGTGCAGTAGCGTAACACAATAGCCTCCAGCATCTGCCCTTGATGGTATTAGCAGCCAACAGATCCTACACTGCTTTGCAGCACATATTAATGAATCACACCAAGTTCTCTGTTGCACTTGCAAATTTGTAAGAAAGCTCCCATTCAGAATGGCTCTGGACAAAGTGAAAAGAAATCAGAATGATGCAATGGTCTCTCTCTAGTCCTGCTTGAAGCCTAGTTTAAGTAATTAGAGGAGGGATCATTATCTCAGCATGGCAATCTTTCTGTATTCAGATAGCTAAGTACTAAGATGAGTTAAAAAAGCGGGAGAGTAATAGATCTCTTACAATATGTCATCACTTCTTCAAGCTGTTTTATTATAAAGAAACAGTATTATTCATAAGACCTAGTATTAGTATTAGTCCTAAATTACACTTTTTATTAAGAAGAATGTCTGCTATATTTTTATTGGTTTTTTTTCCCCTAAAAACTGTTAAGTTAAAGTGACACCAAACTGTACATACTACCAAGTGAATGCATTTCTAAACTGGCATGCACAAAGTTACTGATGGGACTTTGGCACACAATTCCCATTAATTGTAATGGCAACTGAGCTCCCCAAAATGCATTTGAAGGCAGCTTTGAACATCTTAGATTTAGCTACTGACATTTGCATTCACAAAATCCCAAAATAACTGGCACTGTGTTCTGAGATCAAGTAACTTTTCATAGACATTAGGGCTGGAAGGGACCTCAGAAGATCATCAAGTCCAGTCCCCTGCCTCAAGGGCAGGAAGTCAGCTGGGGTCATAGGATCCCAGCAAGATAAATGTCGAAATATCTCTTGAAGGTGTTCAAAGTAGGTGCTTCAACCACCTCTGGTGGCAGGCTATTCCAGACCTTGGGGGCTCGGACAGTAAAGAAGTTCTTCCTTATGTCCAGCCTGAAATGGTCTTGGAGGAGTTTACAACCGTTCGACCTTGTCATCCCTTGGGGGCCTCTGATGAACTGTAGAAGTTCTCACAAGCGTGAATAACCTTTTTGGGGAGGGGGGAAGGAGGGAGATTTACTAAAATTAGATAGAAATATCAATTAAGAGCTTGATCCTAGTGCTCCTTTTGGACTGATTATGGTACTCATATACACACAGCTGGGGTATCAGTGAGGCTCTGCAGATCCAGGGGTCCACTCATGCAGAACACTTTTCAGGATTGCAATTTTTTTTTAATTGAAATTTGGGCCTGGTTTGGGGAAAATACTGGTGCAAGTATTTTGTACCCATCTGGTACAAGACTTTGAAACAGATTTGCATAGAAAACAAGGTCAGCAAAATGTGTTTATTTGATAGATTTGTGATTTTAATGTGCATGGAAAGAAAGGTTAAATAGTGTTTCTTCAACAAACTTAAAAGTATCTTTTCAAAATGTATCTAGAGAAGTGTAGAACTTTTTCTGGGTATCCAGCTCATGAAAAAGCCTTAGGCCTTCTCTTGTTTATCACTAGCTGTACAGGCATATTACGTTACAAACCCAAATAGTTATCAGGGGCCTTTTTCTCCAAGTTGACAAGCCCTCCTGAGAATCTGAGTATCTTCAACTCCTATTGATTTTGTGAAGATCCATGACACCTGATAGACACAGGACATGTGCCAGCTCTCCTATTCCAAGCAGCACTGCCTATAATCACACTGCTCTGGAGTTGTTCTGACAAGATTTGTCTGAAAACCCACTTTATTGAAACTCATTGAAGCTATGCCAGAAGGCTGCATTATACTGTCCTAATAGATAGTGATATGATCGTTTGCAGCACATTTGGGACTGGGACTAGAACAATAGACTTAGCAGTTTGAATATGCTATAATTTATCATTCCACCTGACTCGTAAGACGAGATAAAGGGCTCCCAAGGTTTCTGCAGTTTGTTTGCTTTTCATATTAGAGGCTTGCTAACCTACAAGAACCAGTCCTCGGGGTTGAAATTACAGAGCAAATTATTCACACATTCTTTTGAAGATAAAGGGAAGAAAAAAAGCTCACCTCTGTCTACATGAATGATTTAATATTTTCACATATGGACCATTATCAGTTCATCAGGGTAGAAGAAAATTCAGAATTTCCCCCTTTGATATCACTTAACACTTGATCCATCTTGGGGGAAGACATGCAAAAATAAGTTAAATCAATTTTTTTCACTTTGTTCTGTGTGTGATTAGCGTGAGACAAAAATGAAGAAGTATTTCAAAGTTGTTTTTATTTTTCAGACTTCAAATGCAACCCATTTTCTGTTTTTCACTGAATCTTCTGACATTTTTTAAGTGAAATTTTATTGTGCTTTCAATTAAGCTAGTTTTCAAATCGCCTTACTGAAATGTTATTTTTGGTTCCAGCAAGAAGTTGTAAGAAAAGATGATTTTCAGTAAAGGAAATATTTTAATATGGATTCTTCAAATAATTTTAATAACATTTCAATTTAAAAATGTCAAGAACAAAATTTGCAAAGACTCATTGGAAAATGTCTGTTTAACTCCAAATGTTTTGTACATAGATTTATAGATTCATAGATGTTAGGGTCAGAAGGGACCTCAATAGATCATCGAGTGCAATCCCCTGCATAGGCAGGAAAGAGTGCTGGGTCTAGATGACCCCAGCTAGATGCATATTTAACCTCCTCTTGAAGACCCCCAGAGTAGGGGAGAGCACCACCTCCCTTGGGAGCCCGTTCCAGACCTTGGCCACTAACTGTGAAGAAGTTCTTCCTGATGTCCAGTCTAACTCTGCTCTCTGCTAGCTTGTGGCCATTTTTTCTTGTAACCCCCGGGGGTGCCTTGGTGAATAAATCCTCACCAATTCCCTTCTGTGCCCCCGTGGTGAACTTATAGGCAGCCATAAGGTTGTCTCAAGCTTCTCTTGCGGAAGCTGAAGGGGTCCAGGTACCCTAGTCTTTCCTCGTAGGGCTTGGTCTGCAAGCCCTTAACCATATGAGTGGCCCTTCTCTGGACTCTCTCCAGGTTATCCACATCCCTCTTGAAGTGCGGTGCCCAG
>JAGPOW010002742.1:12690887-12712779 GCA_030014935.1 Caiman crocodilus | reverse complement strand
TTGGACCGATACTCTTCAATGTCTTCATCAGTGACTTGGATGAGGGAGTGAAGTGTACTCTGTCCAAGTTTGCAGATGACACAAAACTGTGGGGAGAAGTGGGCACGCTGGAGGGCAGGGAACAACTATAGGCAGACCTGGACAGGTTGGACAAGTGGGCAGAAAACAACTGACTGCAGTCGAACAAGGAGAAATGCAAAGTGCTGCACCTAGGGAGGAAAAATGTCCAGCATACCTACTGCCTAGGAAATGACCTGCTCAGTAGCATGGAAGCAGAAAGGGATTTCGGAGTCCTAGTGGACTCCAGGATGAACATGAGTCAGCAGTGTGAATAAGTCATCAGCAAAGCTAACTGCACTTTATCCTACATCACCAGATACATGACAAACAGAGCCAAGGAGGTGATACTTTCCCTTTATCGGGCACTGGTCAGACTGCAGTTGGAGTACTGTGTGCAATTTTGGGCGCCGCACTTCAAGAGGGATGTGGATAACCTGGAGAGGGTCCAGAGAAAGGCCACTCATATGGTTAAGGGCTTGCAGGCCAAGCCCTATGGGGAGAGACTGGGGTACCTGGACCTCTTCAGCCTCCGCAAGAAAAAGTTGAGAGGCGACTTTGTGGCTGCTTATAAATTCATCATAGGAGCACAGAAGGGAATTGGTGAGGCTTTACTCACCAAGGCCTCCCTGGGGGTTATGAGAAATAATGTCCACAAGCTAGCAGAGAGCAGATTTAGACTGGACATTAGAAGGAACTTCTTCACAGTTCGACTGGCCACGGTCTGGAATGGGCTCCCAAGGGAGGTGGTGCTCTCCCCTACCCTGGGGATCTTCAAGAGGAGGTTGGATAAGCATCTAGCTGGGGTCATCTAGACCCAGCACTCTTTCCTGCCTATGTAGGGGGTTGGACTCGATCTATTGAGGTCCCTTCCAACCTTAACATTAATGAATCTATGAACTGAAATCCCACAAATATTCCACTCAAGAAGCACCAATATGTGGTGTGTATGGTCTTGGGGTTCCCTGACGCATGCTGCCTGGAAATGACTTGTGCCTTTTCATTCTTAATGGTTTCAGACCAGTTAACACCACCCACCTCTATTTGGTGGTGGCCGGCAGTTACCGGACTGATAAAATCTTGAATTTAGTCAGCACTTGCAATGCTTCTGGGGTCCTCAACTCCTTGTCACCTGTACAATATAGACTCTCTCAGAATTGAGTGCTCCTACAGTCACAGTCTCAGGGCATAACAACTGTTTAAAGAGCATAGGCTTCAGGATTTTGAGACTCCCAGGTTAGCTGGCTTGAGACTGCCTGGTGGCAAAGAGAAACCAAGGGTTGTGACTGTTAGACTCAACAAAGATGGTTTAAGAGGGGGATAGTAGAACTGAAGGAAAAGATGACCAATCTGTAGATTATAAATTCTGCTTAATTTCTGGTATTCCTCCTCCAGATGTGTTCAGCAGACCATGAAGAGAAGTAGGGGAAATATGTTCTTGGGGTAAGGCTTGGTGAAATGAACTATGATTTGGGAGAGAGAGGGTTAAAGGAGCCAAGACATGAGAAAAAAGGCAGAATGAAGTAAAGCACATATGAAGAATACCTGGCGGGTTCTCCATGATGTCACAGATTATTAGTATTTAAAGTCTCTGTGTTCTGTTTGGCATTAAATTAGTAAAAAGACTGATCAAGTCATTTTGCTTGGTATGAAACACTTGAACTCAAAGGCACTATATTTTAAAAAAATACAGAAAGAAGGATTATTTTCTATTAATCCCTCTGTGACATTTTTTTCCAGCTAGAGAAATCTTCTGCCATTTCTAGTTTTAATTTACTGGCCCAGAAAGGTCAGCAATGGCAAGCTGTGCTGACACAAGTCACTTCCATAGAAATACATAAAAATTCACCTGAAACAAATACTGCAAGTAGATAGATTTGATGTCTCGCCAGCCAGATTTACTCTGTGAAATCTCATTACTCCGCAAAGCAAGATGCATTGGATGAGTCTAACACCTCTTTCTTTGAAAACAATTAGTCAGGGCAGACTATTTATAACAGGGTATCCCTAAAGCAATGATGATTAAAGTGATAGAGCACAGCTCACATCATTTCTGACTATGATATGTGAGGGCAGGAAAGCAGTAAAAGTTTTGCCTCCCTTTAAAGATTGCTCTTCACAGTCTAATGTCTTTGCTTGAGAGTCTGCAATGCTGTTGTGTACCGTTTCATAAAGCATGGAGTGGAATCCGACTGCATATAGTTTACAGAGCACAAAATGCTTTGCACTTCTACAGCACCTCTATCTGAAGATCTCAAAGCATATGACACCTAAGTCTTCTTGTGAGATAGCTAAATCTTATGACTCCCACCCCTTTTGGGGGGAAATCAAGGCACTGCATGGTTTGGTGACATGTCCTATGTTATACAGTCATGAGGGGGCCCAGAAGAGAACACCATATTCCCACTTCCAGCTCTGCTCTTTAAGCACGCTTTCTCCTATCTAGCTTTTTTGGTATCACTGACTCGTGCAAGCTGGAAACACCGGTGTTGATGGATGGACTCAGGAAACATGTTCAAGGTGAAGCAGAATAAGATGTATTTTCTCTTGCAGAATAAACAGATTTTATTGCATGGAGGATGAGGCAAATATGTGGCTTGACCTCTCTAAGCCCATTCAGGAGATTTAAGTAGCCTGCCTGCTGAGTCTCATCTACTCCTGACAGGGGGTTGGTCCAGCCACATCTAACATTAGCTACTGACACCTGCATAGCTACTTCTGTTATTCCTTGCCTCTCTTTACTAGGCCGACCTGTCTCTGAACCTCTTCTATCTTTCCTCTCTCCTGTGATCTGCCTCTATGTCCCATTCCCAATGTCCAGGTTGCACTAATCAAAAATTAAATTAATAGAATGTATATCAGGGGTGTGGTTGTAGTCATGGTGGTCTAAGGACATAGGCAGACAAGGTTCTTTGGGTAAATGGGACATCTTTTATTAAACCAACTAAATAGTTGGAAAAATTGTTTTTTGTAAGCTTCTGAGTACAAACAGTCTTCTTCAGGCAAAGGGAGAGACTGCAGTTGTTTTGTGCACACGTGCAATCTTTCCCTCTGCTTGAAGAAGGATGTTTATACCCAAAAGTTTGCAAAGAACACATTTTCCATAGACCATTGGTCTAATAAAAGATATCCCAAAGGATGGTCTGAAACCACACAGATTCCAGCATGACTTCCTCAGCAAGAGGTAGAAGATGGTTCAGGAGGATGCAGGCAAGGAGTTTCCCTGTTGTGGGCAGTAGGGCAATGCCTCGATACTTTTCATACTCAGACTTATCTCCTTTCCTGAAGATAGTCATGGTAATGACATTCCTCAGGTCCCTGGGGATCTCATTGTTCCAAATCTGGAGAATAAATTTGTGGTCTCAGAACCAGTTCATCACCATCAGCCTTGTAGATTCAGCAGGTATGCCATCTGGTTCAGTTGCTTTATTGTACTTGGTTTCTTTAATGGCACGCTAGACTTCTACTATGATAGAAGGGTTGGTGAGGGACCTCCTTTCAGGGTGCTGGGGGATGGACTTGATGGTGGTATCCAACACCGTTGATTCACAGTCCAGAAGTGCCTCAAAGTGCTCTTTTCATCTAGCTTGGGTAGATTCATTGTTTTAGAGGAGCATCAAACTATCCTGTGATTGCAGGAAAGTAGGACTGTGAGAAGTTGGGCTATAGAAGGCTTTCATTGTGTGGAAAACATGTATGTCATGTTTTTTGGTATAGAGCTGAATCTCCTTGGTTTTATCCTGGATTTTCCTGGATCTCCTTGCCACCAGTGATTTTTGATTTCCCAGTTCCTCCTTTGAGCTTTGGCTGATACATCTCCTCCTTTTGCTAAAATGAGGTGTCATGTTGCCAAGCAGAATGAACCATTCTCTAGCAGTTCAGGAGGGCTTGGATCTTGGTGTCACACTCATTGAACCAGCTGATGGGTTGCACAACCAATGGATTCAGCACATGCCATAACGATGGTGGTTTTAAACCCCTTCCAGAGTTCCTCAATGTTTACTTCAGTTGCAGACAGGGCAGAGAGCTTTTCATGGAGACACAGCTGGAGATCTTTGCACACCTTTGGATTTTGAAGAGATTTTAGAGTCCTTTGCATTGCTTTTGGCTGTTTTTGGTTTTTTGGAGCAAGCTGGATAATGGATCTAATTAGCTGGTGATCTGCCCAGCAGTGGTAGGTTCCATACATGGCTTGTGTGGTATGGACTTTCACAATAACAAGGTCGAGGAAGTGCCAGTGCTTAGAGTGAGGTTGTCTACTGGTGTCCTTTTATTTATTACTTTATCTGAAGATGGTGTTCTTGATGACAAGACCATGCTCTGCACACTTTCTCAGGGGATGGATGCCACTGGAGTTGGCTTTCCCTACTCCTTCCTTGCAAGGATTAATTAATATGTACTCAAGGTTGGTGTAGAAGTCCATTTTAATTTTACAAAAAAAGGAAAGTGGGTGAATGGGTCCCCAGGGGGCTGGATATGCCAGTCTTACTAGTGAGACAACGTATTATAGGAAGAGTTAGTATTAGGCCCATTGCACTTAAAATTATAGGTGAGGATAATATAATGGTTCATTTTCAGACCCTGTAGTTATATGTAATTTTGCAAAACCATTTTGGGCTGAAGTTTTCCATGATGGGTGCCTTGAACAGGCTGAATATTATTATGAACAACTTCAAATTGGGGGAAATGTTATGTCATTATCAATAAATAATCGTCATTGTTTCCAAAACTAAGAGATGAGACATCCACAAAATGAAGGAGGTGGTACTATATGAGTGGTATCTTACGCATGTAGGATATGGGAGACCTCTGTTCAAATCTCTTGTGAGCCAGATATATAGCAAGGATTTGAGCCCTATTCCTCATATCCCTGGTATATATCCTAAATAGAGGAAATGGCAGGGTGACCTCTACATCCATTTTGTGAATCTAAGCTTCCTTGTGCACCAAGTCAGAAAAATCAAAAGTTCAAAAGATCCCCAATACCCAATATTATTGCCATTGTTTTTTCTTTTATTTAGCCAAAATATTGGATGAGGTTAATTTAAACATACCTTTAAGAATCACTCAAAACTTCATTTTTTGCAAATTCACAATATAAATACATAGATGTACATAAACATTGCCCAGGATTATATTCAAATACTCCCCACTCCTGTGGTGGTTTAGCTATGCTAGCCAGCAGACAGGGGTGAGGAAACATCCTTTCCACGCCCTGCCCATCTGCTTTAGGATGTGTCTGCCTCTCCTTGCCTAGAGCATCGATCTATGTGCTCTACAAAAAGGAGTCTTAAACCTTTTCATTACCTCGTACCCGCACACCTTCCAAGTCACAATCTGCCACAGTGACTTCTCCCCTTTTTTAAATGTGATGCTTATTTTTGTCTGCTTCTCAGACCCTTTCATGCCATGCTGCTTTATTTCCTTGTGAAGAGGCTCCCACTCATGTTTCCAGCTATCTGGAAGAGTGTAGTACACGCTACACATTAGAGTAGCTGCGTGTTATTCAAAGAATTTTTTATGCTTCTGGGGATTTTGAGAAATGTATTTTTTTTTTCTTTGTTGTCCCTAGTTTGATTATCAAAATGGCAGAAATGTAAATCGGTTTTCTTCTGACTGTTTAGGTAACTGAAAAGTCACAGTTCTCCCTCACCATTTCAACTATATAAACTCTTTTTATGTTCAGTAGGAGAAGAAAAAAAAGTGAAGCTTAGTTTTTATTCAATCTCTTGTTTCCTTCCAGAAAAATTAATATTAACCTGCTCTCTCAATTATGTGTTCCAAGAATTGTTTAGTAGCCACAACAGGAATAACTAAAATAATAATCACATAGACAAGGATCAGGTACAATTATGCAACTAATTATGTTATACACTAGTGACTGTGGTGTAGTGACAACCTAACCCTACTTTACTCAGCTGCTGGTAGCAGTGTAGCTATGACAGCAGACAGTGCAGTGCACATAAATGAATGTGCAATTAGCTTCATGCTGCTTATTAGTTAATTTAAAGGTAGCTTGGATATACCTACAGTACACTGAAGTCATTGTTGTGTCTATGGTGTGGCCATAGGAAAAGGAAAAATCTCTATCCTAGAGAGCTAACAATTTACATGAGAGATGGGGCACAACTGGCAGACAAAATGGATGGGCAGAACAAAGTAACAGGTATACAGAGTTTACGAAAAAAGTGGAAATCCTAGCTTTCACTTGCTTAAATATTATAACCTGTCTTAATGAAGCATCCAGCTTCAGCTTGTGCATTCACCTGATTTACTTTTCCCCTTCATTTTCATTGTCAAGTATTTCAAGAGGACGTGCTAGATGACTCTCCAGAGGCAGAATGCTTGTGAATACCATCTAAGTGCTGCTACTCAGAGACTTAGCTCTTAACCAATCTATTTCCCATAGGAATCTGCAGCCCTGAGCTAGGTGCCAAGCTTCCCTAAACAATGCACAGGAAGGGTGAAGTGCCCGAGGGAGTCGCAATATTCAGCGAGTTGTGGATGGAGCTACCAACCTGTGCCAAGGAGAGGAGAGGGCTACGTCTTTTTGGGGTGTAAGCTCCGAATTCTGGCTCTCTCCATTTGGAATCCACAGCCAGGTACCCTCTCCTGAGCTAAATCAGTGCCATGTACAAAATAAAGATGTGGAATATGAGGACGTGGTGGCTTCTTTCTTTCTATAGGACTATTTGTTAGATCTTATCTGAGAAGTACAGACCCAGATTCAAATTTCCCTTCTGCTTATTTGGGGATTGGATTTGGCAATCCTGTGTGAAAACCCAGTAATCATAAAGCTATAAGATATTTGGAGATGGATGCTTTAACCATTTCGTATAAATAATTACATGCTCACAGGAAAGAGGGAAAGACAAAGTGAGAGACTGAGTCCACAGCCAGGCGGTCAGGACATTTATGGTCAAAACTGGAATTATGTCAGATATAAACAGCTTTATAGGGGGACACCAATATAAAAGAACTGGGTCTTTTTTGTCATTTTTATTTTGTCATTAGAGGGGTCACAGCCATGCGTGGACCCAGGATTTGGGCAAGAGGGGTTCAGTGACCTGCACTGTAGGGGTGGCTGCACTCTGGCTCCCAGTCTCTCCCCCTCTCAACACAAGGGTGGACAGACTGTGCCATAGAAACTGGGGAGTTTTTTTTAAGTTCCTCAAGCGGGTAAGACTTCCTTCCCTGCTCCCTTTCCTGCCCAGAGCTGCCGCTGCTGCTGTCTCCAAATGACCTGCTAAGAATGGAAGGAAGGAGAGAAGGCAATTCTTACTTGCTCTGGGGTCTTAAAGTCCCTGGCTGGTGTCCTGGCATGGTCAACTAAAATTGGGGTGTGTCCGCACCACTGCACTTCCCCTGGATTTGCCCCTGCTCCCTGGACACTGTCCAGCTGGTGACTCTCTTCTCTGTGTGTAAGACCCCAAATAAAGATTCCTTCAATTTGAGAAATAATGGGAATAGCTAATTTTCCTGATCTCTGTTTTGAGGATTAGAAAGAAAAATAGTCAAAATGCTACAGGATTATTGAAGATGCAGCCTTGGTACAGCATGCATTTTGTCATACGTGTCTACAACACTCTGTTGGAAATTATTGCAAGGGTGTGTGGTGAGAGTAGCTGGATTCTTTGAGAAAGCCTAGAGTAATGGATGATTGCTTCAAAACAAGCCCCAACCTTTGCTGAGTAAATGTGTGGAGAACCTGAAGGAAAGTGATTTGTGATTTCAGTTCAGTCCCCAAAGTCAGCAGATTCACCATCACAAAAAGTGACACCACTAAAAGAGGCACAATCAAAAGGGCACTTTTGTCTCTTGATGGGAGTCTCAAAGCAGGGACATTTGAGCAATTTACTCTGGTGTAAAAGGGGTCGCAGCTTTCCTGTATGTCAGCTATTCCATGGTAACAGACTGTGTGTGCATGCTCTTACACTTGCCCTTTATTTGAGGGCTCATCTGCCATGGTTTTTCTTCTGTCAAGGTGAGGTGCCCAGTGTATGCAGTCCCCATCTGTGTATCCAGAGTCCTGATACCTGTTAAGCATCCCTTTACTGACACTGGTGAAGAGATCCATCCATCAGTCCAGCAGGAAGAAAATATAATGGGGCAGTGGCTCTTGAAGCCCAGAGTTTCTTTGGGCAGCGTCCATTAACTACTTGAATTCCTTTTTGTAGTATTTGGCATTGCCTGGGCTTGCTCTCAGTGCTGCTTCATTCTGGATCCTTTGTCACCTGCATCCCTGTCCTTCTTTTTTGACATTTTTTGTCCTCCAAAATCTATTGATTATTTAGCTAAGTAATCCATGCTTCATGTGAGGGTGTTGCTTTGGTAAGTTTTGCTCACTGATCTCAGCTATCATATAGGTTAGCCCTTTCACCAATGCCACCATTAAAAGTCTATATAAAGACAAAGTAAAGAAAAAGATAGTTTGATAAGCTGGAGATTTATGTGTTAATAGTAAGAAAAACACCAACAAAACTAGGTCAAGTACCATAAATATAATGAGGCAGTTATCTTAAGAGACATATTTGCAGTTTGAGACATTAGCAAATGTATACCTTGGCTCTGACTGCACAATCAAGGCTGCAGTATCTCTACAAGAGCTGCAGTAAAGTTAAACATTGTTATTTTAGGTGATTGAAACTATTGGAGTCATTACTCACCAGCCTTAATACCACAACGTCCAAGAAAAGCAAATGCAGTATGGAGTTTCCCCCTACCTCTTTTCTCAAGTAAATTGCTGGAGAGAAAAAGCAGTAATCTTCAAATTATGCTATCTGTCTGATTTAACAGGTTTTTTTTGAGTGTATCAGATAATAAGAGTCTCATCTGATGCTCAACAGCTCCAAAATGAAGGCAGCTAAGAGCTGATTTTGTTGTCTAGCTTAAGAAACATATTTACAAAAATAATTAAAGGAGAGGCTAATGAAGAGCACTTATCCCATTTCCCTGTGGCCCCTGCTAAGGGATTAAATTACATCAAGTTTGTACCAGATAAGCATGATTAAATTGTTGGGGAAGAGGGAAAGAAAAGATTAAATTACTATCCTCTAAACAATAAATACATAATGGTCTGAAAATAGAAAGGAAAGTAGATATTATAATTGCAGGAAAACAAAAATAATGGAGCTGAAAAACCCAATTATATGCATTCTGGTTTAGAGTCTTGGTTTATTACTGAAGAAGGAACAGTAAAGGTACCTTTGCCTGACATATGAAAGGGATTTCCCTTGATACATCAGGAGTATTCAAGCTGTTATTGTTGTTTCCTGAACCTTAGCCTCCCAAAGGATGTCAGGAAAATATTTGCAGGAGTAAGCCAAACTCTTGAGTCAAACTTTGCTGGGATCAATGGAAAAAAACCTGAACTTTTACTGATTTCAATTTCCATTGATTTTCATGGGCTTCAAGTAGGGCTCCAGAAGAGAAGTCATCTCTGATCTTGCGGGTCCAAGTATTAAATTACACACACTTTTGCCCAGGTTCTTTGTATAGAGGAATAGCTTTATTTAAAAAATGCTTATCCCAGACTTCTGGAAATCCTAGGAGTAGGGAAGAAATGAAAGGCAAGACATGGGTGGTAATGTAAGAAGACACCAGGAATACAGAATGTAACGTACTTACCAGATGACATGACATTCGCTTGGCTTTTTGGAGTGGAATCATCCTTAGAGTTGTGTTTGCACCCGAGAGATGAGTAGGACGTAGACACTGAATTAACAAGAGAAACACGCAAGATCTGCCTATAGAAGAGTGAACAACAGGAGACCCTAGGAAAGATGACTTTGAATATTGACTTGTACTTGCAGCTTCCACACAGGATCATAGCAAAGTGAGTGGCCTCTACCCCTTGTGTTATAAGACAGAAACATCAGTTTTGAAAGTCTCAGTTTTCCTTTTTCCAAGATGACAAGATTTTGCCTTTTCAGGCCTCTCTTATATGTAGAAGCTGTTCCATACCCTTGATTATCTTTGAATATCCTTCTTTATTTTTCCTTTTCCTTCGGAGCTGGCATTCTTTTTGTTACCTGGTTGATAGGTTAAAACCTTTAGTGTAAATAAGAATGATATATGACAGATATTAGGCAATGGAAACTAATATTTGCGTATGAATATTCTTATTTGCATGAGAATGTGGGTTTTGACATGAAGAACCTCCATTCCGAATGCATAATTGGCTGTGAATAGTGACTCAAAATGGGTGTAAAGGTATTTGAGTTGAGGTGGCCTGTGAATCTTTTTGAGCATTGATTTTTTTTTCAGCACTCACCCAAGGCCTTGCTTGCCCTAGCTAGTGTCTCTACTTGCTAAAATAACTCATTCTTACAGCTATTGGCAGCTTTCAGGTTTGCTTTATATTTAGAGTCTAACAAGAAATCAGGAATGAATTTGTGGAATTTTTCCAAGTAATCCTAGAGGGACCTGTTTGAAAGTGTGAATCTCTGGCAAACAACATTTTGCAGCTGTAATTAATAGTAAAGCCAGGCACTTGATACACACAATCACGAGGAAAAACATTTCAGTTGTGGCAGTGTCTTAATAACTACACTCTATTTATGTCAAGGGCTTAAAGGGTTCCTTAAACTTTGACCACTCTGCCCATCATATATTCTATACAGTTCAGAAAATGACAAATGAATGCATTGTTTACAATTTTTGGCATCACATAACAATGGGCACATCTACACATGATGCTACATGACACTACACATGATGCAATGTAATGTCCACAGGCATCTACACATGGCCAGCGGCTTCTTTGCTGTAGCAACGGGCTCTCCTTGTATAGTGCACTGCTACAGCAAAGTAGCTGCTAAAAATAACCATGCTCTGCATGAACAGTGCAGTACGGACTGCTACTGCCCTGTGATTTAGTACTTCCAAAAGTACTAAAGGAAGTAGTATTTTGGAAATACTTTCAAAAGGAAGTACTAAATCATGGTGCAGCAACAAAGTTGCGATAGCGTCATGCCATAGAGACATGCAATATGTCTAACTGACTTTTTAAAAACAGTATTTTTATCTTTGTACAGAGATAATTTTTCTCCCTGTTAACTCAAGCATAGTTCTCATTTTCTACAAATACCACAAAATGCCCATTGTTGGCATATATTCACTGAACTAAATAAATACTTAAGCACTAATACCCCAACATTTATTACAAATGACAGGGCTAAATAAAAAAAATAAAATCAACATCTGTGAAGAATATCTTGTGTATTACAATAGATAATTGTCTAAAGATTCTAGAACTGACCTATTATTACCCACATCACACTATGGCAGACAAACCCATCATATATAGATATTAAAAATTTTAAATTTCCCCATTACAGTTAATGTGCTTCTGAGGGATGTGTCAGTTGTAGGAAAAAATGATACATTTATGAACTTTTAAACAAAAAAAAAAAAGATCAAATCTAGTGTCAGCTTCTTATGTGAGGTTAATTGCTCAGCACCTTTCCCCCTCTGGTTATGTCTGTCTCTGAAAACACAGATCTGTAGTGGGGCTATGTGAACAAAGCCATCTGAATTCATGGAGGAATTGGGGGCCACATTCAAAATCCCTGCAGGTCAATGGAAAAACTTCTCATTACTTCAATGGCTTCTCTATGCGACCTTAGAGCCTCTGTACCTATGTATAGGCTGAAGACCAGAGCATTTATTGAAGGTGATTTAGGAGTCCTGTGTGTCTCTTTTGCAGCTTTTAGGAAGCCCCTTTCTGTGATAAGAGTCTGCTAATTTGCCTCATCTATTAAAGTACATCTCTAACTACACTGGATAGCTTAGCCTGGAAGTGGGAATCCCTTACCCATAATTCCATTCTCAGAGAATGAGGAAGTAGTAATTGGGAAGGGAAAAAAACATCTAAAACAGAACCCTTATTCTACAGATAACATTTATTTAATCTTTTTAGGTGAGCAGTTGACAGATTGTATGTCATAACAACACCTTACCAGGCAAAAGGCAACTGAAAGAAATGGTGGCATTCTCCTTGCCAGATGGAGATGATAAAAAGCACAGATATATATTGCTGATGTGTTTGAGGGTTCATCTGAGATGTTAGGTGGCTGGGCCTGCACATAGGCCCTGGGGGACATCTAGGCATCAGCAGGACTGGGTCAGGGAAGCCAAAACCAGGGTCAGAATCCAGGAGAACCAAGAAGATCTGTGAATATGAGGCCTGCCAGAATAGGCTGGGGCTATGGCAAGGTGTGCTTATAAGGGATGAATGGTACTTCTAGTAGCTGATCCAGTTGTGGAGGACTGGAGCAGGTGTGGTAGTTTGGCCCAGCTGTGTGCTTGATGATGAGTCCTGACGTGTTAGCAGTGTAATAGACTGAATACAGTTGGAGATTTAACAGCACGCCAGATTGGCTTAAATTTAGTCATAGAGGGGGGACAAATGGCTTCAAGTGAGAAGGGAATGAACAGGTACAGAGAAAGGGAAGATGAAGTCAACAGATAAATACTAGGCAGGAGATTATTCATTATATCTTTCAAATCAGACAGTGAGGCCTATGCTAGTCTTGCTCTGGCTGTTGTGGATTCTTCTGATAAGCATGATTTTATGCTATATCTCGGTTATGTCTGAGGTATCACCCAGAATCCTAGCAGTCCCTAACTCCCAGAAGAGCCTCTTGAGACTGTTTTCAGTCACTTGCAAGCTAGGGAACCCTTGAACCTAATTTAAAGTATACCACAGATCAGATTGGTTTCTTGCCAAAAACCCAAGAGTCATAAAGTTACTTTCCCATCCTCCCCTACTGAGCTGCATTGGGTACGTATCACTAGGTGTTTATTCAAGTGCCCTGGGCACTTAAATTTTTCTAATTAAAGCACCTGGATCATCCTGTGTATTGGTGTCCCTGTGCTGAAAAAGGGCAGCAGAGGTGCTTTAGCTAAAGCTCGTCAAATGAGCTTTAGTTAAAGCATCCTCACCAGCATTTTTCAGTGCAGGGACACTGCTCCATGTGACACTGGAGTCTGCTGGAGCGTGGTAATTACCACACTCCAGCAGACTTGATTAATCAAGTCTGTTACACTTCCAGTGCATGCCTTGCTGCATGTGTATAGGTGTCCATTGGGTATAGACTATAGACCATTCAGGACCAGGGACAGCAGCTTAAGTGTCTACAAAAATACTCCCCTTTAATGGCTTAGAAATCTCATGCGAGCTAGTGACATTCTTAAACGTTGCAGCATTTCTATAGTGCTCTGGCAGCCAGTGGCTCATGCACAGCACAACATGTCCCTCTGATGTCTAAATATTGCCTTCTATGCTGTAGAAGTTAGAACATACAGTTGAAGTCCCTTTGCAAACATTAGTTTCGTTCTTTGAGGAGACCACAGACTAGAGCCTTGGAAGGCTTCTATTTTTTTCTTTTACAAGTTTTAATATATTAAAACTTGCAATGGCTTGCTATGAGATCCACAGCTGAGGAATGAGATCTTTACCCTTCCTATCCAACACACAGGGCACATGTCTATGTGTACTTTAATGTGAATTAGCCTACTTTAATGTGCATTGAAGTGTCACTGAAAAAAAAAAAAAGTGCTATTCAGTTAATGCACATTAAAATAGGCTAATGTGCATTAAGCATCACTTCAAAACTTTGGGGCTTTTTTTAAACATGCATGCATCACAGTGCTGAGCACTTTGAAAAGTGCCTGGCACTGTGATGCTTGCAGTTGCATAAGCAGCAAAATGGCCTCAGTGCTGAGAAAATGGTGGCAGCGCGCCTTTGAACTAAAACACCTTGGAGGTGCTTTAGTTCAAAAGTGCACCGCTGCCATTTTCTGCATGCTGACACACATTTTGCTGCTGATACAACTGTACATGGCGCGGTACAGTTTGCCTTAGCTCGCATGCAGAACAGACTCCATTAATTGAGTCTGCTCTGAAGCGGCGGGTCTCCAGCGCATCACTGGAAAAAAAAGTATGTGTGTAAATGCCCACACTCTTTAGTTAATATGCATTAGGATAGGCTAATGCACATTTTCCTAGTACCTCGCAATGGAAGGATCCCATACATAAGCAGTGTGGCTTGTCCAATACACTGCCATTATAGCACATCAGAGCAGGCTCAGTTAATTGAGTCTTCCAGAATGTGGTAATTACCATGCTCCAGCAGACACCAGTATCTCAAGTATAAGCATCCTTGTGCTTAAAAATGGTCAGCTTAGGTAGAGAGACCCTGCCACCATTTTTAAGCATGGGGCCACTGGTACATGAAATGCTCTGGGTGCTTTAAGTAGAGTGTCACTCAGAGCCACTTTAAGTGCCCACACTGTCCCACTCCTAGAGCACATGTATAAGTGCCTCGAGGTACTAGATTTAATGTGCATTAACTAAAGCATCTACATGTAGATGCACCGACTGTCTTTTCTTATAAAAGCACAATTGTCCTAAAACCTTTAGTGAGGAAGTGTGCCTATAGCACCTCTTAGGACATTTTAGGAGTTTAGGCCACTGAGTGTCATGTTGAAACATAATACCCCAGACACTCCACAACTATCTTGAGACCTCGGAGGAACACTGTTCCTTGAAAAATCATGTGAGAAATATGAATAACTTCTGTCACCAGTTTCTACATTGACTTTGATTCCAAATCAAGCCAGGACTACAAAGAACACTTATATCATGTACAAGCTATTTTTCAGTTTAATCTTGTTCGTCCCACAAAATGTCATCAGACTAAGATTGATGCTTACTGTAGCATCGAGTCTATTTGCCTAATTTTTACACTAGGATTTATGTGTGAGCTTAACTGTGTGATTATCCTCTGTATCCTCCAGCTGGGTGTTTGAATTAAGACTGATTAGAATGGATGGGTTGCTAAAGGTCATCCTTCAAGGTCATTAATTCCTTGTTGATGAAGGATCTAAAAAACAAATAGGTGAAAGACATGCTACTTTGTATTTAGTGAGAGACCTTTCTTCTCATGAAAATCTTTATAAATATTAATTCATAAGATGCATTCACTCTGGTAGATGCATAATACCTTTGTGGCTGAACTGACAAGTCATCTCCAAAGACAGCAATATAGGAAGGATGTCTGCGAGGTTTACTCCAAGGTATCAAGAGGCATGGGGATAAAGATTTATAGTGAACTGCAAAACTGAGGATCAAACTGCAGATACTAACTTGGTTAAATAGGAAAATATTTTATTGATTAGGGCCCCGTTCAGACCCTAAATTTCAGGTTTGTTTTATTCTGTGTTACTATAAAATGAGATTCTCCAGAGTGGGTCATATCAATATATGAAATTGCTTAGAAGAAATTAGGTCAACAGAGTTGTCAAAGTAGACATCAGAATGAGTACACAATAAAAACTAGAAAGCAGAGACTGCATGCCTGGTGAGTACAAGCTGTCAGAAAGCAAAGAGAACAAGAACTGTCAGGGGGACACTTCAGGAGAGATCTCTAGATTAATAGTTCAGATAGGAAGTCAGATGATGAGTAAGCATGGGATCAACAAAGATGGCTGATTCTGAATAATTTATCTCTGCTATGAGAAGCTGACTCAAAGCTTTGCTGGCAAATCATCCTTAGTGTAAAGCTAGAATGGGGAAGGATATCATAAAAGATGGACTGAAATACTCAGGGAATTTAGAGCAATTTACAGGGCAATCTAAAAACCGGATAAATATTCATGCTGCAAACTCATGGGCCCAGCTGACTTCTGCTGCAGACATGCAATCTTATCTGAAGCTGTGGAAAGCTGGGCTCTCAGGAATAGATCGTGACACAAGTACAGTACTGAAACATTCATAACTGCACCAACTCATGTTTAGCATCAGGAGAAACAGTGGCCCAGAGAGGCAGGCTTCTGAGACGTATTCTCTCCGGGTGTCATTCTGACTTTAGAGGGGGGGGGACAGTTGAGTCTGTTGCTAGTCTAGACGAGCATCAACACCCCTCATGCCAGCTCATCTGCACAGCCTGCTGGATTGAAGCAGAAGCCAGACTACTGGGGGCTTAAGCTGGGTTGCTAATACTCCTCAGTCCCAGCACATGCCTGTACCCTCCTGCAATCAGACCCTTAGTGTTCAAGGCATATAACATGAGTATTGTTGGTTCAATCAGTTCAAGTGGTGCAAAATAAAACTGTCACTCAGATCAGCTGTTCATACTCAGATACTCTGCTACTTAGTTTGAAATTTACTGGAAATAAAGGCAGCTGATTATCTCACAAACATATACTTTTGCTTTCAGTTGTTATGCAGACTATAAATACAGGATAAACAGTTCTTATAATCTTCCCACAGTGTTATTATGGCTTGCAACCATCTCTAACTTGGAAACGTATGCAGTCAAGCATCTATCACGATCTGGATGTGGGGCTATTTGTAAGACACCCTCCAGGTATAGGTTACAAGAAAATCTCCACAGAGTTAGATCAGTAATTTTTTACAAAATAGAAAGCATTTGAAGGGTTTCAGAGGAATTGTTCAAAACTGAAAAGATAAATGGCTCCATTACCAAAGGTTACCTATTTCAAAGATGTGACTAAAGTCAAAAGGAAATTTTAGCTAGAGTAATCTGTCTGACATTGTCAAAATGTTACAAGGAGATGTAATGTGCAGATGTCAAATGGATCCTCATTTATTATTTTTTTTAATGTTTTTGTTGTGTATTTTGTAAATGCCATATTGTGATAGTCTTGGTTGTTATAATATGACCTTTTTTTCAATGGTGAAGCATTTTTTTGTCATGTGACTCGTGCACCTTTTTATTTCTTGTCAGTTTTCCCTTCAGAAAACATTACTGATTACATGGCAAAAATTATGTGTGATCCAGTGATCCAGCTGATAAATATCACCTATATCCACATGCTGGATTTTTGTTCTTTTGTAAGGATAATAAGGATGTTCTGTCTCATTAGTAGCTACATTGATACATTTTCTAAATGCTTAAAATGATCCAATAATGTTCCTTCCAGACATGACTTAGCATAGGGAAGTTTAGGTTATATTACAGCCGGTACTTGACTGAAAGACAAATCTGCAAACTTTAGCACGTGTAGTTTATAGAAGTGTAGTTTGATAAAGTACAGTGTGGTTTATCAAAACGCAAGAGTGAGTTTCAAACAATAATTACGTTTGAGAACAATCCTGGTCAAAATCTCACTCCCATGATCACCACTTAGTCATGCAGCAGGCACAGTTACTCAGAATCAGCCATCCTTGTTGATCCCGTGCTTACTCTGACTTCTCCTGGGCCCTTTTAGGAAGCTGGCTCTTTTTGTTCTAGAGCCTGTTCACATTGGCTTGACATACAAAATTCCCCAGAGGGTGCAGGATTCAAACCTTCGGCCCAGGCTGTGCAAACTCTTACGCACATGCATGAAGTTAGGTCTGTAAGTATGAAATGAAGGCCTGGAGACACGAGGGTGAAATCAGTGGGATTACCTGTGTGCTGGTTCGGTTTTGTTCTTGCACACCATGACCTAGCTCTGTTGTGCTTTCTCCTTCCCTTCTGCCCTGTTTAGGTGAAAAAATGAAGACAAACATTTTTACTGGCTTTAATTAATTGGAAGTAAATAATGTTGGTTTACTTTTCACTTTAATATTATTGTAAAGTATTTTAGGGCGTATGTAGACTAAAATGAGAGGGGTGTATGCACAACACTTTAAAGCAAGCTAAGTGCTCTTGCAGTGCTTTCATGGTGTCGGTGTTTGCACACCTTGGTGGCGTATTGCATGTTAATTCCAGCCACTGTAGGAAATTCAGCAGTGTAATGTGCCTTAAATGACTTGGGCACTAAGCCCAAGCAAACTAAGACTCCTTCAAGGAGTTTTCTTTTGCTGCCCCTACAACTGTGGAGAGAAGCATCAGGCTGTGTGCAGCTCTGTAGGAAGCCCTGCAGGCTGCCTAGCAGCAGCCCAGGAAAGCAGGCTCCGCTCAGGAAAAGCAGTGAGCCTGATTTCCGCCCCCGCCCCCCCCCACACACCTTGGAGCCTGCCTGCCTGCCTACCTGAGCTGCATGGGGGCCTGGTGCTTCCCTCCGTGGCTGCAGTGCCTCCTGGGACTTCCCATGCTGGGTGCCTGTGGGTGGGTGTCACCTGGGGGTGGGGACCACTGCTGCCCTGGAGGAAGCACCAGCCCCACCTCTGCCCCCGCAGCCCAGGGACCAGTACCCTTGCTGGCAGCTCACCCTCCCCTCCCTGCTGGAGAGGCAGGTAAGTCAGCAGGGTATATGCATGATATGGGGGTTTAATCAGCCCTAAATTGAAGCGGTATTTTTTAAAACCCACCACTTCAATTTAGGACCCCTGTTTCATGTACACATGTTGTTAGATATTTAATTATGACAAGGAACTATAAACAATTTGTATTTTATTGTTTATATTAATCTACAAGGGTTATGTCTAGTGAGAAATAATTACTTCAACAATTCTTGCCTCTTGCGTTTGAAAAGGAGCTGATTTTAGTTGCCAGCTCGAGCAGTTCCATTCTTTGCGGCAACGGTGGCCGATCTGTGGCAGAGGCAGCTTCCATCTATGGCACATGGCAAATTGAGGAGGGGATAGGCAGCACAGGCTGAGACGGGGAAGGGAGCAGAAAGCAGATCAGCAGATCATGTATGGAAAAGGGATCAGAGTAACATTTGGGAAGGGTGCAGGGCTAATTTGTGTCATGCCTTTGAAAAAGGTTGGGTTTCACTGGTTTATAGGGACAAAGCAGGTAAGTATTTGTGCTGTTTTGTCCTTTTATGGAAATTAAAGAAGTTCCAAGAAGCAGAAAGTTGAAGTCACTCTTTCTCTCCTTTTTACCCATTTTTTGTGAGTTCTACCACACTTGGCTTCTCTTTTGTTTCAAAACCTTTCTTCTAGGCGTGGATGAACCCCATTCATTGGAAGACAATCGCAGCCTTTGGCTGTCAGGCATTCCAATAAGTTTTTCTTGGTCTGTCTGAGTTAACATTTGGATATGCCAAAATAATACTGAATGGATTTCAATGTAGGTTATACGAGCACAAATGCATAAGCAAGAATAAATGAGGCAAGTAAAAGCAAGTTTTAAAACGTAATGAAACTAGTTTCAATATATATTATTCATCATGTAGCCTTTAATATTTCATGGCCCATACTTCCTGTTGTAGAGTTTAGTAATCTCTGACATGGTCTCGCTCCCTAGAGGAAACAGCATGAACAGCACAGAAAGCCATATATGGAAGGCCATAGTGGTTGCAGTATCACAGAGTGGGATCAGCTGTGGGTCTGACATGAAAAGGTTTGCAGCAATCCCAGGCTTTGGGAGATAAGCCTTCCTGAATGCAACTTTTAAATATCTTAGTATCTCATTTTGATAGTGGCATTATTATAAAATACACAATTGCTATAGTGATCTATCAGGGCTAGCAAAATGCAGGGAGTCAAGTTTGGATCTCAATTATTTTCCTACATAGCTGTATATTGAATGCCGTTTTGGCATTTATGCTGTGATCAATTCTTGCTAAGCTTCTAAATTAGCTGTTTTCTGCAGTGTAAGTAAATATATATTTTACTGGGGAAATTTGTGTTTATTAAATTTTAAAAATTAAATGCACATTGAGATTCTCAGGAGTTAGGACATTCTTGACTCTGGGATGCTGAAGATGTGTGGGTACAGCTAAGGCATAATTCCTCTCCAAGGTTCTCCAAGTACCAGTCCATCATATTTCAGGCTCCATGACAGTAGCCACTGAAGTTGGTGGATAAGGTAATCGTACAGCCTACCCTGTAGTTTCTTTAATCTTTAACAGCCTGACCCATACCATATGACTGAAGCCAGGAAATATCTTTTAATATCCCTGTTGGATGGCAGGCAACAATGTGACTCATCCTAGATATCCCTGTTATAAAGCTGTACTTGTATATGCAACATTTTGTTTCATAGGTAATTAGCAAGTTTGTTGTTGCCCTAGCGAGAACATTTTGGATGGGTTTTGTTTTTTTTTCAATCTAGCCTCTTTCTGTTTAAAGAAACTTCAAATCTGTCTTACAAACCTTGTTATTTTGGAACTCTGGAAGTTTGCTACTCAAAAGATTTGTTTAAATGGATGCTGTTCAATCCAGCTGCTCTTGTCACTGAAGGAAATATTATTCATGCCAACACGCATGATGCTATTGCAAATCTTTTGATATCTCATTATCCTAAAAGCCCAAGCTCCTGAGGGAAGATCGTAGTCTGAGAATCTTAGTTGTCATTTTCAAAGGTACGTTTCTAGAACTTGAGGTCACAGAGAAGAGCTTTAAAATGTGAGCCCCAAAAGCTCAGGGTCAAAAGCAGCATTTGTTATTTCTAAAATCACAGGAGTTTATAGCCAGTCCCAGGATTTTGAGGGTACTGGAAACTTGGTTCAGCCATTCACTTTTGTAGTGTTAGCTGAAGAAGTAGATTTCTCCCCTGGGGCTGGAAACAGGACAGGAGTCAAATAGGAAGTAGGCAGAGCTGTGTTAGTATCAAAGACTGTCAACATATGAATGGAGTCGCCATGAATAGATCATGAAAGGATGAAGACCAATGACTGACATAGATTTTTAATTTCTGGTAGTCTTAGGGACCAAGCAAGTTGTGTGACAACAACTTGAAGCTAAGAAGGAAAATGTCAGCACAACAAAATAAGTACTTTGCTGGCAACGTGGGTGCAAAGAGTTGAAATCTTGGGTGCTGGGGGCAGGGAGTCAACCAATGTAATGAATGTAATGAGCCTAGTGTAATGAAGAGTTGACTAATAAATGCTGCCTTGTCTGGAAAGACTGCTCTTTGTCACTGCAAATGTCTTTGTCCTCTGCATGGCTCCCAACAAGTGTGAGCACGAGGTTTTTGTTCTTTCAAAGGCAAAGGGAGGTGTCAATGGGACAGAGGCGTTCTACAGTGAGTGACTTCCTGTTGGGGCCTGCGAGGCTCCTGCTTGCAAGAAAACTAGTGCGACAAAAGAGGGGTCTTTCAAAGCTGTTAGGCAAGCTCGCTCCAGAGAAACGAGACAGCCAGGATTGGCAGTAACTAGATAAAAGGAAGCAATGGCACAAGAAATAGCAGCCAATGCAGCAGGCTGCATATTTCTGCCCATTGCCTCACTAATTCTGAGCCCTGTTAGTTGAATTTAGTGAGGGCAAGGATTTGTGTATAGTCTCTGAGTCAGCAAAGCGCTTCCCATTTTTCCTGTTCTAAACATTCAAGGCGTTGAGGATGAAATGATTATCTAACCGTTTAAAACAGAGTCCTGCTCAGTGCTCCTGTCTTCACAGTTCAGCCAAATGCAGGCTATCACTCTTTAAACTGCCACAAATGCTATCCAAATGAGAAGCCCATCAGATCCAGGCAAGGCAGGAGACAACCGATGATATGAAGAAAGATTTTGATGTGCTTCTTTTTGGAGTTCAAGATTCATTTTATGGTGTGAGTGCCCAAGGTCTGGAACAAACTCTCCCCAGAGGTGGTGCAAGCACCTGCTCTGGACTCGTTCAAATAATAGGTGGATGTATTACTTGCTGGGGTGAGGAGTACTGCATACACTAGATATGAAAGGTGATCGGAGCCTAAGGCTGCTATCTAGAGTTCAGACTAGAAATAGTTTCCCAGTTTCCTGAAGCAGTTCAAAGACTTCAGAAAAATAATAATCTTGATTTGGAAAACTCTCAGCTCTTGCTGTTGAGAAGCCTGGGCAACTTTGGCTCTCAGATTTCTGGGGGATTTGGAAGTTGAACAAGTTGACAGGACGCCAGACATGGCTCCATCAGACTTGCCTGGTTTCCACTAAGCTTGTTCACAGAGCATTCTGGTTTTGATGAGCTAGTATTCCTCCAGAGAACAAACGTACCCATGGATAATTTCCAACC
>JAGPOW010002742.1:12679111-12690787 GCA_030014935.1 Caiman crocodilus | reverse complement strand
TTTCAGCCATATCCCTAAATATGTTAGCAAAGCTTCTGCTAAAGCTTATAGGACTGAAACGTGTATTGAAATGAAAATATCTCTGACTAGGTGCCATCCAACATCATGAAGAAAAACTCTCAGTTGTCTTCCTGTCAATGTTAAAAAGTCATTTGGGATACACAGGTATTGAAATCTTACCCCAGTGTCAGATAAATTCCTTTGGCTTTTTTGGGTTTTTTTCCAATACTACAGTATTGTCAGTGGATGAAACAGTAATTCCAGTTGTTCGTTATTGTACTTGCAGGCATCACCATCAGTGGGAACCACTGCTGCTGCTCATATACGAGACACAGGCTGCAGAGCCCTTAGTTTTCATTACTGCTGCAGGAACTCCTTACCTCCTGTTGTTGCATGTTGGTAGCTCATTTTTTGCACTGAAATCCATGGGTGGCGGTGTTACTGTCTCACTGTGGGGGCTGTCCCGCTGTTCTGTACTGCTGTGTAGGGGTTTTTCCTATTGCTAAAATGCATAGCTCCCAGGAGGCAGCATTTTATTCGTTCATCACAATACGACTCCAACAAACTTCTTTTCCTGATTATATGGCAGTGGCTGAGATTCAGATTTTCCAGACCATTCTCCTATATCCCACCCATATAATTGATCTCTGTCCTTAAGGCTTTTTACCTTCAAATGTATTTAGAATAATATAATGCCCTTCTGGAACCACTTAGCAGATCTATACATATTTCACACACTTTCATTTTTCTTTTTAGTCAGTCTGGGGGTTGGCTCATTCAGTGTAGCTAATAGGGTGTGACTGGGACACTAGCTCCAGGTGCTGAGTTGTATATGTGCAAAAACAGCATCTGCTGCACTGTGGTAGGCCAGCCATTGATGCTACCCTATGTGCTGCCACTATCCAGGGTTCAGAAGTGCCTAAGTGTGCCAGCGCAGCTCACGAGATCTCTGCTGACCTGCCAAATGTGAAGATGAATTTTCTGATGCAGTCAGCTAATAGGAATTCGCCTAGATGATCAGCTCATTTGAGACAAGTCACTGAGCATCCATAATATGGGTAATGAATTTCAGAACTTGCCAATTTTTTTTTCCATTAAAAAATGGAGCTTCATTGGAATTGGAACAGGTTGTAGGGATTGAATCAGTTTTTGACCATGTTTTCAAGATGAACTTTAAAAAAAAAATCCTTTGCAGGAATTTTAATCTATTTGTTCAAATTCAGAAAAACAACAAACAACCCTAACGACATAACATTTCAGAATTTCTTGTGGAAGAGAGATTCTGATTTCTGGCCACCCTGCCGGTTGGTTAACTCCCTACCAACCAGATAGATCTGAAATCTGTAACCTAGAAGTGAAGGCACTATACTAATCTGTAACCTAGAAGTGAAGGTACATAGCTTATTACAGCTATCCTGGGTCATTCAGTTCTCCTTATTTTTTATTGCACTTTATTTTTGGTGTAATATTTTAAATGTTACATATTTTAATTCTGGGCCATCCGATGCATGAAATCCAAAACTCCAACTTATGTGTCATAGGCGAGATGCTCACTTAGTATAATGGTGCTAAAATTGAGAGTTATATCAATTAATTCTAACAGGAATTTGGCTCAAATTGTTAATTTTTTCAGTTTAATTCTATTTTATTTTCTATTTAATTTAATCCTCAAATGTGTGAAAGCATACACAGAGAATATTTCCCCATATAGGACTTCCAGTGCATCCCACTCTCTTCTAAAATGTTTTAAATGCCAGTAGTCAGTATTTGGCAACATACAATGATGATAAAGGTACAGTGCCTCTGTAGTATTACTGTAGAAATTGTCAAATCTGGCAGTTTTTTAATCATTACTAAATGCTGACTTTTTTTTATTGGCTGTCATTGCATTTGCAATCTGACTGCTACATTTGTTAAAGGAATGAAGCTTCATCACATGACTGTGCCTACATCAGGTAGGGACGTTACAACAGCCAGCTCTATTTTAAACCTCTAATATGCATGCCAATGATAGTGCCTTTTACAAGCAATCCAATGCTATTCATCTCCAGCTTATTTGCATGGTGAGATGCGTACTGCAGGCATGGATGGTGACCCTTGGTTTTATTCAATGTCTTTGTAGTATCATTTTGAAAACATGAATCATCATTGAAGTTGTATTTTCTTCTACCTGAGCTCATTTTGAACAACCATCTGCTATGAAAGATGACACAGAAGACATTCAAGGCTCAGAAACTGAACGCAATATTTTCACCCCATGTTAAGTGCCCACATTAGGATATCAACATCACATTTCAAGAGTCCCTGCTTCATTGTTATGCAATCAGTCTACTAAAGCAAGTTCATCTTCTCCTGTAGAGAGAATATTTACATTTGGCACACTTTGAAGATAAAAAAGCTTTACATTAGACATGGGGCAACACAAGCACAATGTAAAAGGCAAGGGGCAGCAGTAAAACAATTACTCTCTAAATGAAAGAGGTCTAATTTATAGAGCTTGTGTGTAATTTCACCGGCTATTTCGTTTTTACATTGTTTTGACTCATTTTGAGGTTGAAACAGCAAAATCAAAATGAAACGAAGCGTGTTGAAACAGCCTTGAAACAAAATGAGGCTAGTTGAAATGTTTCTTAAGTCAAAATATTTTGACCATAGTGCTGGGAATGGGAAGGCAGTCCAGCTGGGCTGACTTCTGATTGTCAGTGCTGGATTGGGCTGGGGGCGGCAAGTCAGCTCAGCTGATGTAGCATGGGGGATGGGAAGTCAACCCAGCTGGGCTGACTTCCTGCTCTTGGCGCGATCTAGCTCAGGTGATGGGAAGTCACCCAGCTGGGCTGACTGTCTGCCCCTGGTGTGATAGTGGGGCTGGGGTTGGGAACTCAGCCCAGCTGGGTTGACTTCCTTTCCCCAGCCCAATAGTCAGGCAAAACATTGAAACAGCAGCAAAACAGCCTCACTGTTTCAACAAAGTGAAACAATGAGGCAGTTTGGACTCAAAATTAAATTCGATACAAAACACCGTTCTGTTCAGACCTTGAAACTGAAGTCAGAATGGAACAGTGCCATTTCTCCCAGCCCTAATAGGCACAATTGTGCAAGCTTTGGAAAAGTCTGGATCCAAAACCTGTAACAGGCATCTTTCTTCCACTCTTTTCAGGTGAAAACCCTGCATTTATGGAAAGGTCAGCTCTGATTCTGTGGCCTCATCTTGTGTCTGATATAAATCCAGTGAGAAGACCAGGGTAATTCTGTTAGATGATGCATAACAGTGGCTTAGTCTATTCCAAATGACCAGAAAATCTTGGGACGGAACAAGTTTTCTAGTGGATCAAAATCTTGCAAATACCTCCATTCCTTCCTTTTAATCAAAACACCCAATATTTTCAAATAACTTTGAAAAGAGTTGGGCAAGGTACAGAAAGGTCCCAGCAGAAACAATTAATATGCTTGTGGCCTATTCTAATTAATATGTAACATATTATTGCTCAAGGTACAGTGTATCTGGAAAAGAAGCCAGGCACTTGATCCTGCGAGTGTGAAATGCTGGGAGGCTATTGAGATCTTCCCATTGCCATTTAATGCAGTGGCACTTAAGCAGGTTCACAGAATTGGACCTGGTTCACTGTGAATGGGGAGAAAACAATAGCTCACCACACCAAAGCAATCTGAAATACCAGTTGCTTAGCAACTAGTTAGAACAACTTATAAAAGCAGTAACAGAGTGGCTGGAGTCATGACATTGCTTCCTTGATAAAATACAGTGCAACGAAGGCTTAAATGTGGGAACACAGAATTACCACAAAATCAGAACAGCAGTCTGCGCAGTTCCGTTTCTGACGGTGGCTTCAGAAGAAGGCACAAGATGCTGTAGTAAGCAATTGCAGCCAAATTATAGACTGATTTCTACCCATAGCAGAACTTTCTCCATAAACCCCAGCAGTTAGTGATCAGCTTATGCTATGAAGCATGGTATTTCATCCCTCTTCTCCTTTGAGTCATGCCTATTATAATTATGTAAGGAAGTTGTCTGATTATATTATCATCAAATTTTAAAGCGATGCTCAGAGGATTTAAGTTACTTACCAATATCTCTACTCTTCACTTAAATCACTATGTCTGCCTTTAATCAGTGGCCTGCCCTGTGTGTCCATTAGATAATAAATCCTGACATTTGCCATGCATTATGGATAAGGCAGGGCTGTTCACCAGCAGAAGTCTCTAGGTTCAATTGCATCTTCCTTTAAGGTGTTGTAAGTTAGCTTGAAATCCCTCTTCTAAATGTAGCATTACATGCAGCACAAAATGTAGGAGATCCAGCACCTCAGAATACCGTCTTGTGCCATATCCATATGAGCACGGACATTTGCTTCCCTAGGGACAACTAGCAGTGGGACACTTTGTGCTGCTGCTACTTATCCTCAGGGAGTGCCCATGCAATGTGCCCTCTGGCAAGAAGCAAGTTACCCTGGGTGGGGTAGGGGAGGCTGGGCCCAGCACTGGGCTGGCCCCAGCAGTCTTACCTGGGGTCCTGGGAGCTTCCTGGGGCTGCAGCAGCAGTGAGCCTACCACTCAGAGTCTAACTGGCATCAGGAATGTGTCTTCAGTCAGCCAGGCTCTGGTTCTGGGTTGTATACTGGGTTGTGTCCCCATGTGTGCTGCCCCACTTATTTTTCTGTGCAGGGTTTTTTGACCCTGGGTTCTCTTTTGAAGCATACCATACTAATGCACATTAGCACGTCTACACATGAAGTAATGCAACTTAGCTATTCACACACAGATTTGATACCTGCTTTATGCAGATATCAAATTTAGGCTTGACTAAACTAAAATTGCCATTTTAAAGGGGTATTAAGGGCATGTATGTGACAGAACAGCCCACAAAGATGTTGGATCATCAAAGGTTCAAGAGTTTATGGCCTAGGTCCCAAAACCATTTAAAATTCCTAACAAAGGAGATTTTCTTCACCTTTGCAAAAGGGAACATCTGTCCAGTGTGAAAGGAGATCAATGTGACTTGCATTTAAAATAAGGAAAGAGAAAGGAAACTGCCTGCTCCTGCTCCACTAGGCACTCTCAAGCCACTTTTGCCCGGGCAGTTGACCAGGCTTGCCCGGTCCTGCAAGAGGACCCCAGAGGGTGCCTCAAATGGTGTCAGAAGACCCCCTAAACTCATCTGCCACAACTTTGAGTGGCTCCTCAGTGGAGGAGGTCTCCTTTGAAGCAGCCTCCAAGATCATCATGCGTCTGGCAGGCACTCACGGGGCTCCGACCTCCCCTACACCCCGGCCAAATGTCACCTGCTGCTGCAGGTCTCCTGGTCGTCTTTTCTTACTGGCCCCTCCTCGTTTCTTTCCTCGGACTTCCTGTAGTCCCAGCTCAGCGGGACTTGGCGGCCTAGGCTGGGCTCTGGTATGAGGGCTGAGAAGCCCTTGATACCTGCAGCCTCTATCCTATTCTGACACCTGTGATGCCACCATTGTAAAAATGAAGCCCCTAGGTGGCTGCCCTCTGGGGATGTTGCACCAGCCCCCTGAGGTCCTGTAGCCCCTGCCAGCTCTTTCACCAGTTCCTCTGCCAGCTCTCTCACCGACTTCTCTGCAGGCTTTCTCACCGGATCTTCTGCCGGCTTCCTCACTGGCCTCTCAGCCGGCTCTCTTGCCGGTTCCACTGCTGGTTCCTTCACCGACTTCTCTGCTGGCGTTTTCCCTAGCGTCTCTTCCGGCTCCTTTGTAGTTGCTGCTCTCACTGCCTCCGTAGTGGCAGTAACTCTCGCTGCTTTGGGCAGACAGACCCTGCGGGTGCACGCTCCCGACGTCGAGTTTCCCTGCAGTCTTCCTGGTCTTCTGCCCCTTGCCTGTGCCCCTGGGGCTGCACTTTATTCCCGCCGGGTGATGTCTCTCACTGACGTCACCTGGTCCCAGGTGAATATGAGCACGGCTAATGAATCGCGCAGGTGATTTTCCAGCGTGCGCTCCTCTGCTACCTCCAGCTCCTGAGAGGGGTAAGTATAAGGTTTTGTCCCCTTTGGGTTTGGCCCGGGGTTTCCCTATAGCCCTGGCATCCCTGGGACAGAAACTTTTATGCATGATGCCTCATGATTCAGATATTCATGGTCAAATTTTGAAAATCAAATAGTTCTTGTGAGAATAGGTGTTTTCTTGTAATAGCACTAAGCAATGGATTCCTCAGCCCAATGAGCTGGTATCCTGCAACTTTTTAGGATAGAAGGGTGGATGCATCTACTGCACTACAGAGCTTTTCTGCACTGATTTTAGGACAGGGGTTGGCAACCTACAGCTTACAGGCTGGATGTGGCCCATGGTCATCTGGCTGCTGCAGTAGATTAATGTGGTGCGTATACGGTTTGCACATGCACTAACATGACTTCACTATTTGTGCCTAAATGTAATGTCCTTTAGCATGTCCATATGCAGACTCGTGCCTAAATTGCCTTAAGCAAAGGCACATTAAGTTTAGGCACGGATAAGTACATGTGTAGACACACTGAGTGGCAGTTAGAGTGGTGATATTTGGCCCTATATATTTACTTAATTATTCAAGCTTGAAATTTGTACCGTCTCCAGTTCTTGGTATTTTTCAATCTCATTCTGTGTAATCTTGCAGTATGTGACTTGCTTCTCTCCTGGAGTACCAGCCCTGCTGACTCATCGCTATCGAGTGTTGGATCTGCTGCTGTGCTTTTTGTAGAGTTCTGCAATTACTTTTTAACGTCTCTATAGATACTTGTCAGAGCCTGCACTGTGAATTCACATAATTTATCCAAGTTCACCACCTTTTCCAGATGAAAACATTTTAGGTTTATTGGACATCCATAGCTTTCCTTAAATTAGTCAGTGGATTGCCCTGGTCATCCAAGCTTACTATTTTCCACTGCTAATATATCTACCCATTCTTAATGGCATAGATATTCATTGATCTATGGGATCTCTAATTAATATGTGTGTGCTTTCTCTTTCCCTGTTCACTCATTTTAGTCTTCCAGTGTGAGGTTTTTTTTTTTTAATATAGGCCTATCCTTAAGCAAGTATTAGTAAGAAGGCTATTTAGATCTTTGAATTCTCTCAGTTGCTTTATCTGTTCACTTTAAGTCAAACACAGAGGAACCAATAAGTTCTCAATAACAATAAACCTCAATGGAAGTGAAAATGAGCCTGCTAATATCATAGGTGACTGTGTTGTCTCATTATGCTCTATTTTCATGGTTCTTTCTAATGAGTAAGGGCAACATTCCTCTCCCAAAGCTGTACTGCTCTAGAAATCAGAATATCCAAGATTTGAAGGGAGTGTGTGAAAAGTGAGTTTTACCATTTAAGGGAAAATTGTTAACATTGCACCAAACACCAGACGCAAATTATCCATGTGTGGCAGTGCACCTTTAGTGCCTGCCACTTTAAGGGCCTGAGCAGGCATTAGGGCGGCCAGCAGGTGTGTGCCAGAATAATGAGGTGGTCACATGACCGCAGGAGGGCCTTGGTATTTGAGGAGGGGGGCTGAACCATCTCCATTTTAGATCCAGGCCCTCAGGACTGGGGCAGTGGTCTGCTGCTAGCAGCCAGAAGAGTACTACCCAGCTAAGCTGGTGCTCAGAACTTCCTTGGAGGTAAGGGCAGGAGCTATGGGGATGGCTGGAGGCTCCTGGTCTTGGGTATGACTGAAGACTACACCCTGCTGGGGAAGGATGGTCTGGTGGATCTACCCGTGGCAGAGTAATTCCCCAAAAATGCCAGGCCGGTTGCCTTCCCAGTGAAAAGCAGGTAGGGGTGCCTTATAACTCCAGCCCCCACAACTTGGTGGGTCATAGAGCAAGCAGTGGGGCCAGGCACATCTCCGGATACCAGAGCCTGTGGGAGCCTGGTGGTAGTGGGGCTAGGCACACCTAGGGAGAGGCACCTGAGCCCATGGAGTGTAAGACTCCAAAGCCCCAGCGTAAGGGTGGAGGGGTTGGCTCCATTGAGGAGGGCAGCAGAACAGGTTGCATAGAGTAGGACCTCCCTTCAGGAGGCCTGAAGGGCTACACAGTAGTTGGAACAGAGTAGGGTTGAAATGGGTGACCTGAAGGGCTGCACTAACGTAGTTCAGTGAGTGAGTCCCAGTGAGGAGAGCAAATTGCCCCAGTGAGGGGGCAGAGGAGAAGGTGGGCTTCAGTGAGAGGGCATGCAGTGTGATTCAGGCAAGTAGAGGCAATGGTCGAGGGTGGCCAGTAAGGGACCAGGGACGTTATAGGGTAGCTTGGGGCACAATGTGGTGGCATGGTGATGGTGACCTCCAGGGAGCAGTAAGAGTCCTGTGTGAGACCCTGGAGCATGGGTCACAGTGTGAGGCATGGTGCAATATGGATGCATGGGACATGGTATGGGGACGGTCAGAGCCATGTGTAATTCCCTAGGAGCATTAAATGGACAGCCTCCTGTACTGTACATCAAGTTATTTTAAAATAAGCCATGGCAGGTGAGGCGGGGCAAACTCACCTGGACAGAGGGGCGGGCTGATAGTGACCGGCCACAAGTTGGCTCCTTTGTCACACCATGCAAGAAACATACTCTGATACTGTTGAAAACACGTAGAATCTGTTTCTTGTATTGTTAAAGTCTAGAAATCCATATAGATCTCCCTTGCCAAGCGCTTTCCGGCTATGGATACACGGCTCCTTGATGAGTAAGGATTATGCACTAAATATGCAGATCAGACCTCTAATTTCACCCCACCCTGGTGAGTCCAGAAGAATGTCATAATAGTCTAGATGCAGAATGGTGAAATGGTGTCTCTGTCAGCACAGGGGAAGCCACAGCTGGAGCAGAAATAACAATTCTGGCACTGAATTTCAATACCCTGAAGCTTTTCTGGAATAGACACAGAAATGTTAACTAGCCAGAATTTAGCTCAATGTATTTTTGTAAGAAAATGATTTCTCTGGGTGTGTAAGTCAGTGTTATCCAGTCAAAGCTGGAGGGATTGTAAAGGTCAAATGGTCCATCTTTAATATGTTATAACTGAATTCTGAGCAGCCAGATTTATAGTTTGTTTCTTTCTTGTTAAATTGTTTTCAGGACTGCACTTCACACTTGTGCAAAAATCACTTGCAGATTGACTGCACATAACATTTTCACTGAACAGGAGGCTTTACAAGATTTGAAAGCTTGAAGAATGTCCCGGGCTTTAAGACTAGCAACATGTGGGATCTGTGTCTTTCCAGATAATGTCATCTAACTCAAAACTTCATTAGTGAGAACAGTAGCTCTTTCAGGATACATCCTTATGACTGCAAGAGCATTGCATCTCTGAAGTTATGGATCCTGGGGGTTAGCATTAATGTGGCAGTGGGACATTTAAACACTACTCATTCACGCTCCAACAGTTACAAACTATTTGAAGACTCTAAAGAGCTGCCCTGTTGGATTATCTATGCCTGGGATTGGCAACCTAGAGCTGTGGGCCAGATCTGGCCTGAGGAGCCTTCGGCTCTAACCTGCAGAGGCTTCTGTGGCACTTGGCGGTAGGGGACCCTGCCTGAACTCTGTTGCAGCCGGGTACTTGGGGTTTGGTGGAGGGGAACTCTGTCCATGCTGTGCTGCATTCAGGATGCATGGGTGTCAGGAAGGGGGGCTCTCCCTGCACCCTGCCACAGCAATGAGAAGCGGTAGAGGTGGCCGGGTCCCACTGTCTGCCTCCTTAGGCTCAAACTGCGTCATTCTAGCTTGAGTGAAGACTTTGATGCCCCCTGATATATGCTATTCCTATTTCCTCCAGAGCTATGGCATGGCTTGCGTGAAAGGGAAGAGGTGGATTTCGCCTCATAGCAAAATGTCTGAAATGTGTCCAAGTCAGCAGCTCTCACCTGCCTATGCAAAGTTATCTGGTGTGGAGATGGATCATCACATCTACAATCTGGAAAAGCTGAGTTAAATCCTATATGTCGGGGAACACTGACTATATCTTCAAATTGCAGTTTGTGTCTGAACACCACTCTGACAAAGGGCAGATGATTGGCTTATTTTTCAAATATTTTTTCCCGGGGCACCATCATTAAATAAATGTGCCAGGGATGGAAGAGCTAAACCAATAAATGAAGGACCATGTAGCAACCCTTTGTTCTGATGGGATGCCCTTTTGTTTGCTGTGTCACTTGTGTTCCTTTTCAGAGGATCAAACTGAATTAATTACAGATGGAAGGGTAGTTCCTAAACTTTGAAACACCCCCACCACCTCAACCTCAGGTGAACTGTGTGGATTTTGCTAAGCCTCTCTCTTTTTTTCAAAGTCTGAAATCAGGAAATATTACAGGAACATAAATGATCATTTCAGCCTCTCACCATGTTGCTACTTTCTCTCTCATTTTCTAAGCAATCCCTGCAGAATTAGTTGCGCAAGTCCTGCTGAGGCTAAATGGGGGTCGTGCAGTTTCTTCTCTGCACGGAACTATGAAAAATGAAATAATTATTGTTTTCAGTTGATGATACCACTCCTCAGCTTTAAAATTTCCCCTTGGTTTTAAATGTATTCCACACACTGGCAGCTGCTGCTGTGATGACTCTCTGCTGTGCTTTGGATCTGGGTGAGCTGGCTTTGCCTGCTAAGGGGGAAAAATTACAAAGAGAAAGGAACTTGAAACAAAATTGAAGTTGAGTTTTTAACTGGAAGTTCCTTTTATAAATACTAGGTGACACAGTGGGGACGTTTTCTGTATTATATGCCTCTATGCCAGGAGGCAGCAAACGGCAAAGAGATGATAGTTGGTGCTGTAATCAAGGGCAAAAAAAGGAAGGAAGTGAAATTGGTGTTTTAATTAAAGCTGCTCAGAAATTGGGAATTTTTCTGTTGTTAAAAAGTGTCTTTGATTTATTTAGAAGCAGAGGGTTGGAAGAGATATCGGGGGCCATCTCATGTAAACCACACCACAGATATAGGATAAGCTCTTCCTAAAACATACCATATTTCTATCAAGCTGCTTATGGAGGAGATTTCACAACTTTTCCTGGGCAGTTTATTCTATTGCTCTACACTGCTTGGAGCTATGAAGCGTTTTTCCCCTGAGCTTTGAATCTAAACCTGCTTTGCTGCGGTGTAAATCTTTGCCCCATGTCCTGCCTTTGAGGCAAGGGAGAACAATTGTTCTACATCTTCATGGCTGGCAGCTTTTCAAATAGTGAAGAATGAAATATTTCGGGTTGAAAACACCACATTTCAATTTTTTTTAGTTATTTGTTTTCCCAACAAAAGTCAAAATATTCTACAGAAATGAGACACTCTTTGCAAAGAATTTCACTTAATTGGAAGTGTAATTTTCTACTGAAAAAGGGAATTGACAGAAAATTGTCATTGACAACCTTTAAAAATTAGGATATTTAAAAATAAAATGTAGGTTAATGCCCCTTTCCACCCTTCCCCGCTTCCTGCCATCTTCTTGTCATAATATAACAGCTACCCCACCTGCTAATTCCATGATGCCTTCAGGGAGCAAGATCTCCTCCTCCATCTCCCATATTTACTATCCTAACTTCTGTGTAGAATTCATATTTCTGCAGATACTGTAAAAATATCCTGCGATATGCATGCTTATTAATATTAGTATTATTAATAAATAAATTTGCAGTGATATGACAGTTACCATTCAAACTCTCAACTCACCCTAGTGATGCAAAGTACCTGAGAGAGAGA
>JAGPOW010002742.1:12643387-12660100 GCA_030014935.1 Caiman crocodilus | reverse complement strand
CAGGCTCAGGCTCCCCTTTTTGCTGCCCTCCCTTTTGAGTTGTACCCCTTGCTGCTGTTGGGTGGGCAGGGAGTGCCTTGCTAGGGTGACATGAGCATGGTGGCAGTGGCAAGGAGCTTCCCCGCCCAGCTCTGCTTTGCCCTGGTGTGCCAAATCCCACCTGCTGGGCCTCAGAGGCTCTGGGCAGGGGGAGGGCAGCAGGGTGTGGAGCCCAAGCCCTCAGTGGGCAGCCCACCTCCTCCCCCGCCCCATGCACATATCTGGGGGGCACATGCCCCCCCTGCCCTTCCCAGGAGTGCACACAGTAGTGAGGAGCTTTCTGATGTGTTGATCAGGTAGAATGCCTTCCCTGGAGGGGTCAGATGGCAGGCAGGGAGGTAAAAAAAAAACTTCCTTGTTTTTCTGCAGTGAAGTTTAAAATCCAAAATCAGCTTAAATTCAGCATCTTCCATATTTCAGAGGTGTACCTGGTAGCCATGTTGATCTGAAACAAAAAGACATACAAAAAACTAGAATTTTTGGTTCCAAAATTATACCTGTTATTAGACCAACTGGAAAATGGCAAGAAAAAGAAAAGAGCTACTAGACACAGCTCACGAAGACACTTGAATGGACCCAGAGGGACAGCCCTCCATCTTCAGCTCCCTCTGTGCAAAAAGGAAGTTTCTTTCCTACCTATGGGGACTTCTTACCATCTTGTACCATCTACACTTTTCCCAGAGCCTGACGAAGGGACTTTGATCCCAAAAGCTTGCAGAAAAGGACTGTTTTCTTGCCATTTTCCAGTTGGTCTAATAAAAGGTATCATTTTGGAACCAAAAGTTCTAGTTTTTTGTATGTCTTAATTACTATAAAGGGTTTCATATGACTCGTGTCTTCTTTGACACTATCTCTGAGCTGCCTTCTCACCTGCAAAGTGCTACTTATGGATATGTTAATATGCCAAGAACCAAATTTTGGAAATATAGAAGGGGAAAACATCCCAAGTTAAAAACTGAGACAAAGAAAGGCCTCTCAGTTGCTTTCCAAAACTTTAACTCTGAATAAAAAAGTTGATCTCTAGCCTGAGAGGAAAACCTTAACAATTTGTCCCTACATCAGCTGCTTGATGGCTCAGTGGGTGGGAAACTGGCTACCCAAAGAGTTGTCATGAATGGATCTGGGTCATCTTGGCATGAAGTGGCCAGTGGTGTCCTTCAGGGCTTTGTGCTTGGACCAGTGCTTTTCAACATCTGTATCAATGATTTGGATGGGGGAGTGAAAAGCTCACTGGCCAAATTTGTAGATGACACCAAATTTTGGGGCAGTGTGGCCATGCCAGAAGATAGATTGGTGATACAGGCAGACCTGGACAGGCTAGAGAGTTGGGCCGACTGGAACCAGATAAACTTTAACACTTCCAAGTGTAAGGTGCTCCATCTGGAGGCAAATAACCCTCAGCACACATACAGGCTCAGTGGTGACAGCCTGACTTGCACCATGGCTGAAAAGGACCTATGCGTAATGATTGACCATTGCATGAACACGAGCTGTTAGTGCGATGCAGTGGCCAGCAGAGCAAACGACGCTGGCACGCATCAACCGACGCACGTTGTGTAAAACTAAGGAAGTGATACTCCCACTGTACTCAGCACTGGCGAGACCACAGTTGGAGTGCTGTGTCCAGTTCTGGGCATCGCACTACGATAAGGACGTGGAAAAACTTGAGAGGGTCCAGAAAAGAGCCACCCATATGATCAGGGATTTGCAAGGCAAACCATACGAGGATAGGCTGAGGGACCTCATATGCGTCTTTACCCTAAAGAAGAGAAGGTTGAGAGGGGACTTGATAGCAGCTTACCGCTATATCAGAGGAGTGCATCAGGAGCTCAGTAAACAACTGTTCACTGCAGCATTGCTGGGGAAGACCAGGACCAGTGGATATAAACTCCTGGAAGGATGCTTCAAGCTTAATACCAATAAAAACTCTTTCACAGTCGGGGTCTCCAGACTGAAATAAACTCCCTCCAGAGGTGTGCAGTCACCTACCCTGGAGGTTTTCAAAAGGAGTCTGGACAATCACCTCGCTGGTGTCACTTGACCCCATTTGTCTTCCTGCCTAGAGTAGCGGGGCTGGACCCAATGATCTGTGAGGTCCCTTCCAGCCCCTAACAATCTATGAATGCCTGCCTGAGTTTTCAGAGGCTATAAACAGAAAGCATATTTTTCTTGGAAGAAAGCCTTTTGTTCTGAGATTGTACATGTCCACTGTCCACTGAATAGATGCTGGATAAATGTATTAACATTTTTTCCAAGGCATCTGTCATGGCACGGGGTTCCCGGGGATGGCTGTGATGCTACTAGGGCTCCATGGCCATGCCAGCTGTGCCCCGAGGGCACCTTCTAATCTCTCCTGCCACGTCTTGTTGGTAAAAAATAATAAGTAGAGAGGCTGTCCACAAGTTTCTGTGCAGCCACGGTTCAGCTAAACCCTCTGGGCTCTCCAGCCCCTGTAGCTGTGCCCCTCTGGGCACTAATGAGGCCTCCACCTCCCCTAATAGTCTCATCCCAAACCACCGGTGCAAAGGGCAACACAACCATCAGCCCCTTGACTATAACATAATGATAATAACAGAGTCACACTCTGCCCCTTCAAGAAATCAAACCTCTTCCCTTGTTTAGCATGACACTCAGGCCAGGGTACCTTCTGAGCTCGGAGAACCATATGAGTACTGGAGGCATCAGATCAGCCAACCAAACATCTCAGGGCAGCTCTTTCAAGCCAAAGCTCCTTCTCCTGGCAGCTGCTACAGAACTAACCTCTACCAGCCCCAGCCCTGGGGCTTATATGTGCCCAGGGCCCTGCCTTCTTCCGGTCAGCTGACTGCATGTAGGTGCAGGCTAATTGTCTCATTAGCCTGCTGCTCAGGCAACCTTCAGGCCCCTCTGGCTAGGCTGCTTTTGTCCTTAAAGAAGTGGACACACCTTAGTGCCCTGTGACAGCATCCCGTTGTATGTCTGTACAGTTACTGGAGTTCATTGTAGGGACAAGCTGATCAGGCTGTGTGCTCTCACTGGCCACCTCCTGGGCAAAGAGCAGCAATTCAGCTTGGAAGGAAGAGGTGCAGAAACACTAATAGACATTCATTTAAAGGTGCAATGGGATCTGGTCCATGATCCCCAAAATGATGCCTCCTGCCATGACACACTTGTCCTGGGATCATGATCCTCTTTCACTGGCAATAGGGTGCAATTGGGATCCTATCCCTGCTCCTCATTTGGGATCATGATCCTGGACTCCTGCACCAGCAAGCAGCAAGCTGGGTGTACCCACTGCTCCTGAGGCTGGGAGCACCATTCAACTGGTTACTGTAAGGGTTGCACCCTTAAAGGCGCTGATGTGTTCCTGAGTCTGACCACGCGTTCATTGTAAGGTGTAATGGGAATATTTTGGGTAATAACTTTGTGGCTTATTCCTTCTTTTATCATGCCATTAATGGAATGGATGTGCAACCAGGTTTAGTACTTGAAACAGGATTAGCTGGTTAAACACAATTTAAGTGTAACATCGGCCAGGGGCCTAAGTAACTATGCCACTTCTGTTTTGATGTGGATGAAACCCCTGATCAAACGAGAGATCTACAGTACTGCAAGAACACTCGATCAATACCCGAGAGATGTGAACTATCTTATCAACAGCTGTTGACTAAAATGTCAACAATTTCAAATATTTACATTATTATTTTGTTACTTGTGTAAGAAAGGAGGGGATGCATCATTTTATGGAGATGCAGACCAGTGGTCCAAGTCTTGGGACTATAAAGGATGAAAAGCAGGATTTGGGTCTGTGACTTTAGATGGCTTGTGTTTAGAAACACAAAGCAAGACTGATAATCAGATACAGAAATTACATCTTAATGGGGTTCGGCATTTAACAGTTTGGGAAACATTGCAGCAGATGCTCACACAGTATCTCTGCTCCACAGAAGTGAGCAGACAAATGCTTGATGGCTTGCTCGTATCCATCCACTTGATGATTCTCATTTCAAGAACTGGCAAAGCCTGTAAAAAGCAAGCTGCCCTTTGTAGTTTGTTTTAGGACTGATCACATCAGCTGATACAGAATCTCCATGGGCATTTCTGGTGACTTATTGTTACTATGAAGCTAGCTGATATTACAGGATGAATGCATGATGGTAAATTCCTGTGGGTACATTATTTGGCTGGTGTGTGGTTTTTCTTAAGAGTAATGATGATGTCAAACATCTTCTGGTAGAAAGCTGTAACATTAGTTTTCCATAGTCACCTGGTAAAATGATTTGGGACCTACAGGAGGAAAACAGCATACCTATAGATTAAGTGGGCTATCACTATTAATTGATCTCTCCATTTTACACAATGGGCCAAGCTGCAGTGACTTGTGCATTTTTAAACAAGTACATATATTGTGTTATTAATGAAGCATGAATTCCACTGTCTGGGCCTGAGGACAACTGGCGCAGGTTCTGCCATTTTGGCAGATGCTGCATGTGACATCAGTTAAACACAGCTGGTGTCCAAGTCTAATAATAATTCCCCTTCGCCAGTGTTCTTAGAGGCAGCGTGATAACAAATCAGAACCCGCTGGCTATTCTACACGCCTAACAAAACATCAGCCGCCTCCGGGTCCCTACCAAAAGAGCACGTCCACCGACTGCTGCAGCTGTTGAGTACAGACTTCAGCAGTGGGGTAAGACAAACCTGCAAAGAAAGATTCTGACTCCTTTTTCTGTGACTTGGGTGGGTGCACCAGATCTGATCGTGATAAAATAGGGGCGAGTTTTCCTTTTAGCTTCACCAAGTGCCCAGTTTGAAAACAGAATTTAGATTTCATTCTCATTAGCTCATCAGGATAAGATGTAGAAACTGCTGTTGTCCCAACCGTTCAACAGAAATGCCTCTCCCGCTCTCGCTCTCTCTACAGTAGCATGGACTCATTATTTGGTGATATATAAGGATGCTAAATAATGTGCAAATTGGGAAATAACCAGTTCAGTGCTTAGAACTCTAAGGTATGGCTGCACTGCCGCACATTTATCTTCCAGTCCTGGGAGTGCCTGTTACTGTGCATTCAAGACAGCTATTGCTAACCAATCATTCTGATTACTGAGCATGCACAGTCAATACGCACTGATGCAGAAGCAAGGTATGGGACCAGATTGACTCAAGATTTCATTCCATTGAAGTGAGACCACTTATGTCAGGGGGGAATATTGCCCAGACTTTTCATTCACAGAATGATACTACTAGTCTTACGGCCACGGTTACAGAAATTTGTTACCGGTAGAGGAATATTATCAAATGTCAATTCAAGAGCAAAACCACTGCACTGTATTAAGGAGGAATCCTTAGGGTACAATAACACCTAGCATCATGGCAGTACTTAAAAGGCCCAGCTTTCCTGGCTAGGAGATCATTTAGTTAAAAGGCCAAATGCAGTGCTTATTAAGTTATTGGATCTCATCCTCTCTCACTTCTTCTGGATGAATTCCAAGTGGAGATGGGGTAAAACGGAGGCCTGGGGAACAATCCAATGTTCTGGCTATACAGAATCCAAAATCCAGATTTAATCAGCATCAGTTGCTGTCTGCATTAAAGTGTGCCAAATCAGTTCCCCAAATCTTCGTGGTCAAACTGTATAATTTTGGCCTGTTTCAGAAAGTTTTATTTTATTAGTATCAGCCTTATTTATTCTTGCTTCTCTTATTTTTCCTTACATTTCCTGTTTAGTTCTAGACCAAGAATCATTTTTTGATAAGTTGAGGTTGCTAACCACCGGCCATAGTATTGTGCTGAACAAGTTACCGTTAGGCAGTAGCTGTCAATGCAGACAGCCCCACTGAGGTGAACAGGCAGTAAACTCCGGAGCAATGGGAGTAATTGTATCAAGATTTGACTTTAAGTGAGGGATCCCAATGGGGGGAGACCCCATCCTTAAGAATACTGTAACGCTGCCTACTCTGTCCCAGGAAATTGAGGCCATTGATTGTTTTTAAGAGCTCTAAACCCAGAGCAGACAGCACACAGTGTGTACTTCATTAGAAAACTTGTGAAATGCAATCCCGCAAATAGCCAATTGGCTCCTTAATAAGGTATCTGAATTGCCCAATGGTACAATTAATATATGAACGGCACAGTTCAGCCTCATCAAATTTCACTGCAGTGTAGCTGTACTGCAGTTTACGTGGGTTGAAAATATGACCGTGTCCATCGTGGACAAATAGTGTGGAGTGAGCAAATAAAATTGAAAGCTTTCTTCCAAAAGAAGGCATTCCCCTGAAAACAAATGTTGCACGGAGCTGGGCTTCATTATTAGGGGAAACATGTGACTGTTGTTTGTTAATTGATGATCTCTTGATTGTTTCATTGGCATGTATAAGCACTGTGATATGCACTGGCAGATGCTTTCTGTACCTTTCTGGGTGGATGCAGTGATACTGTCCTTACTGCAGTGTAGTTTTAGGCCACAAGATGGCTCCAAGCACACACATTCAAGTCCTAATAAATTTTCAGCTTGTACACTTGACATAATTTTATTAAATGAGGAGCGTTGAAATACCCTGATATTTTAATGTTCAGAATAAGTGTCTAATTAGGCACAATCATGAGACAATTATAGACTCTGATACAGTAACTAAATAGAAATGTTAACACTTTGGTTCTATAAAGGTTTAAATATGATATTTATACAAAGTAATTAAGATATGCTTGATTACATCAAACTGATTGAAGTGTTTAATTCCTTTGAGTTTTATTCTTTGAAGGTTCTCCCCCCCCCCTTATTAGAGTCCACACTGAGGAAAGAAACTACAGAATGGTAGTTATTTAGCCACTAAAACCTGGAGATTTCTTCTGCCTATATCCAGTTTGGGGAACAAATTATATCAGCTGTGTGTAACTGTCTGGGCATGTGGGAAACGCAGAACACACATTAACTACTTTGATGCTGGTTCTCTTTAACAAGAAGTCCTCCATTACTAGGGGAACAGGGATGTGTTCTTCAGCTGGGAAATTGCACATGCAAGTAAAGTGCAAATTTAATACACGTGCTGGATTTCAGCAGCAGCAATTAGGGGCCTTTCTTTCTGTACAGAGTATTGTTGCTTTTCCTCTCTCTTTCTCTCTCTGTGGGGTAGTTATAGGCTTACAGACAATATATTGGCTGCTTTACCAGTGACATGCCCATTTTAGAGCTATTTCCATAATGTAACTTTTGTCTTACATCTTATAAAACTATATTCTGTGGGCACCTGCATGGGATTGCTTCCATCAGATAAATGATCATGGATTAAGCCGCTCTATCCTGCGGGTATCCTGTACCTTCATAAAGTCTTTGGCTGTTTCATCAGGCTAAATCCCTCAGTGGCAAACTGTGAAGGCAGACAGTTTCAGGTATGATTTCCCTGCTGCCATTTCCCTTATGATACAGCCCCACCTAAGTCCTTCATTTCTGATTGCCAGACATGTCAATCAGCATGGAAGGGAATTATGTCAGGAGGACTCTGATTACGCTCAGCTCAGGGAATCCAAGGATACATGGTACATGGGAGACAGAGAGAAAGAAAGTGAGCGTTTCTCCTTTGGCTACTTGGATATGATTGGTCAAGCAGGCACAAAGGAAACAGTGAGTCAAGTTGAGCGGTCAAGTTCAAAGATAAGTGGGTACAATAGCACTAAAGGAAAGAAACAGTGTGAGAAGACAGATCAAAACACTTTCTTTTCTCCAGGTGAAGGAAAAAGCAGATTGTTTCCTTTAAAGTGTAGATTCTGTAATACATATTCCTCAAGTCAAGCATCTTTTTCAGTCAACTTTGCAATTTTTGCCATTCTGCTGCATCATATAAAATGTGGAAAGTGCCCTTTTCAATACGGACTTGTGCAGGAAAGTAATGACTTTTTCATTCAGTCAGGTGGACGGATGCAGAACACCTATCTGACAACTTGAGGACTTTACTGCATCTGGGCATTTGCTGTGTTTCTGAGCTGCAAAAGCTCTGCAGGTTTTGCTCTCAGTCAGGTGGAGAAGTACTAAACTAAAAAACAGAACTCATTTCCAGTGTTTCTTCTGGATTTGCATGAGAATCAGAAATACTTGATAAAAGTGGAAAACTGCCTAAATTCAAGTTCATGTATCACATTGGCAAACCTTAGCAAATCATATGACATTCATGGCCCGACTGGAAAGCCGAACCAGGGAGACTTCAGTTTGGTTTCCGATTTCAGTCCAATCAGCTTGCATGGTTTTATAGAGAATTGATTTTGTTTCTTCTTTTTCCTATAGAGCATAGCGATCACTTATAGGTAGCAGTGAATTGGAGCAGAAGGCAGGCCTTGCTCAAAAATTGTGAACGCGATTCTTCCATTTTAAAACTGTAACAACTCCCATTGACTTTTATCAAAATAGAATCAGTGCAAGTAATGTAGGAAAAAACGCTGCTCTCGGTTATGGCTGTGTACAAAGAGAATAGCTTTAAAGAGTGATTTTCATTTAGTTGCTTCAGCCGAATGGAGTAATGCAATGGAAATGCTCGGTGGAGTTAAGTCCCCTTTACATACATGGAAGGGACAGAGCAGAGAATGGTCCAAAGGGAGCAGTCTAGTAATATTCATCTGTCAGACACCTCCGTTTCTATTTCTGTCTTTCCATTCTGCAGAATCTCTTTCATATTTCATATCTTCTCAACAATCGCGGACAATAACTGCACATGAAATTATTTAATTAGTTATTTTTTCTTCAATTAACATTGGTCCAAAGTATTTGTGTGGAGCTGACAAACTTACCAAAGTATACTATATAAATTGTATATACACTTTCTGACCACATCCATCTGAAATGGTGGTTATGCCAATGTATTCTCTACCTTAGAGGTTTACAACCAAAAATAGAAGCTGGTTACTTTTGACGTGAACTCTGTAATTAAAGAAGGACCTGTGCAGGCCTACAAAGCTTTCCTTTGTGGTATTTATATATATATACACACACACACAAAGATGTAGACAGTGCACAAGTATATTACACATTTCCCCAACTCTTCACTGCTTTTACTTTTATTACTAAAAATATGCCAAAAATGTTGATATGTTGAGTTGAATTACACAACTACAAGACCCCAGACAAATTTCAGTTCAAGGCTGTGTTAACAAAAAGCTATTAGTGAAGTATGTGAAATGAGTTGATGGTGCCCGTTCATTTTCTAATGGATTGGTAAACACATCACTTACAACCACCATTTCAGGCCCCAGCTTTGTTCTCCAATTTGTAGCACTATAGATCTTTTCCACCAAACTGTTTGGTGGGGAAAGAACAACAGACAGAAGGTGAATTGGAAAACTGCAGTTTGGGTTTGTGGAAAAGGGTTCATTTAAACACATTTCCTTATTTGCAAAAAAAAAAAAGTGAAAAAAGCTCAGAAATTGTTGAAATGTCTTATTATTGATATTTTCTAAATAAGAAGTTGCAGTACTTTGGTTCAAACTGCTCTTTATTTTCAAATGTAGGTTAATTTAAAACACCACTTAAAAAGAAATCAAAAGGATGAAATAAAAAGCCAATGTGACATACTTTAGAACTTTGGGTTGACAGAAATTTCCAAAATTGCAATTTTTTGCCCCGATTCGGAAAAGGATTAAAAAGAATAGAAAAGATTCTCATGAAAAAGAATATTTTCCACCCAGCCCAATTTAGGATTCACTTTTCAATAATGTCATCAGAAGTCTTCATTGTTGTTACCTCCCAAATAGGCAGCCAAGCAATGGGAACAAAGAAAAGATAATTCCTTTTTGCTGCTAGGGAAATGAGGAAGCCAGATTTAGCTCGTTCCTCTCCAGGCATAACGCTATTGAAAGCAATGGATTTGGATCTGCTAATAGCAGAACTGAAGTTAGCAAATTATCTCATGCTGCCATCCAAAAGTAAAGACAAGACTAGTAGAATCTGACTTAAATATTTAGTATTATACATGAGTGATATTTGAATGCTTTTAAACCTTCATCACAAAGAGCTTAGCCAGTCTGTGATATCATTAAACAACTGCTCGGTGTGGTGCCTCCAATATAGAAGTAGTCTATTACTGAGAAACAAAAAACCTTGTCAGCTAAGAAAAGTGAAGTGAAAGAATATGGAAATCAGGATATTTGCATAGCCCTCAACTGTAAACACTGCTATCCTTTTTGTCATTGTGGATCATTCCATTACTTTTGATTCTGGTGAGAGGTTTGAGCACATACGGGAAATCCTCCCTTGAAAGAATTCTAATTGTGCCAAAATCATCCTTTCCTCTAGAAGTGCAATGAAACCAGAAGGAACTGGTGGGATCACAGCATGGAAGAAGCGGTAATAGTTATTCCATTCTGAATTTTTATCTCACTTATATATTAATAGTGTCCTATTGGAGTTGAACTATCTTATTCTTGGTAAAAGCTGATTTCATTTTCCTTTTAAAAACATTGTTTATTATTTGAACTCATGGACCTGGGCTTCATGTTGCGGAGCACTGCACAAACACAGAACAAAGAGACAAAGAGCATAGAATCTAAGTAAACACCCTTGTAGCATCTCTATTCCTGGATTATAAGAACAGGTTAGAAAACATTTGTCTAAGGCAATTCTGCCTTGAGCAGCAGGCATGGACTAAGTGACCTTGTGAAATCCCTTCCCTCTCTGTGTGTCTGTCCTCCTGTGAAAACCATTGAATTGTTTAAATTTTGCAAGCTTGAAAACAAACTGCATTTTATAGTTGAAGACATTTTTCCTTAATATCCATCCCTTCATTTTTGACCCTTTTTAGATAGTACAAAATGTGCAATCCTATATCATTGTATGAGATGGCCTTTATTTTCAGTATGATAAGCCAGTGAGACATACTTTAGAACTTTTGGTTGACAGAAATTTCTAAAATTTCAATTTTTTGCCCCAATTTGGAAAAGGTTTAAAAGCAAACTACCCTGTGATCGGTACAGACAGCCAACCCCCCCCCGGCAAATCGATTCAGTCTTGCAGGTTAGTCTAAACTGCAGAGATTAAATTCCAACAGAAGTGAACAGACAATTACCTTTGCTTCAGGAAATGCTACCACAGGCCTGCAGTGGCTCAGACCAGATGCCAGGGGGTGCTAAAGCAGGCCTTGCTGGCTGTATGTTCACTTCTTTTTTCTTCTGCCTGGAGGTGTCTGGGATTTGCAGTCCAGAATTACAGCAGCAAGACTCTGCAGGGTTGCTCATCACTTCCTCTTCCTGCTTCCATGTGCCTCTGGGATTTGTAGTCCACAGTTGCAGCCAACAATAAGTTTAAGTGGAGGAAGGGGTGTTTAACCCTCCTCATCCCTTCCCTGGCCCTGGACTCCAGCTGGGGCTTGCTTGGGGGAGTGGGGCAGACCCTCCCCTGCACTGTAGACTGCGATGTATCTCCAGCTGGACTTGTTCTTCCCCATCCCCATCGTTAGCCAGCCCTGATCTCTGAAGCAGATAGCACAGCTTAGGGCTGAGAAGCATCCTGGGGTGCTGGGGGACTGTAATTTAACTTGAACCAGGAAGGGGTCTGGGACAGAAGTTTCATAAACCAGTTTGACCCAAATCAGTTAAGTCTGATACTGCAGTCAACCAGGTTTATCTCAAACCAGTTGCATGCATTTTGAAACAGTTTATGTGCACTGAGCTTCTGTTCTGTCACAGGTTTAGACCAGTTTCTGATCACTTTATGTGTAACTTCTGTCCCTAGCCCTGGTGTTAAAGTGGAACAACACCTTTGGCAGGCACAATTACAATAAAAAAATACTTTGTTCAAGATGCTGCTGACAGTTTTGATATCTGTTCATTCCAGAGCCAGTCAATAGAAAGACTCCCGTTGACCTCAAGAGACATTAGATCAGGCATTCAATCTTGAAATATTAGTGAAAAATTTACTTTGTACACCTCTTCCTCCACCCTCACAGACTTACCCAACTTAGGTTGTGATCTGTGAAAGACAAGTTCTCACCTTTATCTTCCAAAGGTCAGTAAGAAATTTTTCATTGATTATCCTTTCTCCAACTCATCAGACCTGAGAGGCTTGTTGTTCTTTCCTTATATTTACATCCCAGTACTTCCCTTTGGCACACAAAAAAAAGATGGGATGGTATAGTTATTACCCAAACATATCAGACACATTAGGTCCATGGTCTACTTAATGACTACCAGTGTTTAACCAGCTAACTATGTAAGAAAAATGGGACTTTCATGTAACTTTTTGAAAGGATCTTGGATTTTTCAGAGCTCATCTGTTTCCTATGGCCATCAGTCAAGGAAAACTCTATAGGCGTCTGAGTCTTTAGGACCTAAGAATGTTATATTGTACTCTTTCATTAAGAAAATATTCCTTTTTGGGGACCTAGTCCTATAACACCTACTCAGGTCACAGTCTGAATGACTAACATTAGAATCTATGAGCCATAAATATTATGCTGTATAGGTGCATAATTGAGGGAAGGGCACAAGGACCAGGTATAGTTAGGTACCATGGTCTAAACAAAGGGACTGAGAGGGCTAGCACCTCTAGAAGGACTGGTAGTCACCCCAGAAGAAGCTGAGAGATGGGAAGGCCATAATTGTATCTCTGCAATACCAGTTGGACAGCTATCAAAACCTCATGTAGCATTCCTTTAATGGCTGTTCTTCCACTGCAAGGTGGGACATTTGAGAAAGCTTTGTGCTTTTAGGAGCGCCGGGAGGGTGATTCTGCCCTGCTCCTACTGCAGGGCTTCAACTTAATGCCATAATAAAGTCTTTAATATATTCCCCTCCAATTGTCCCTATATCTAATTTGCTCAGTTGAAAAGTCTAAACAAGTTTTGTCCAGCAGCCAGCTGCAAACTCAATCTGCTATCAGAAAATCAATCTAAGGTCTTTATGCTCCATAAATCACCAGCAGCCAATACATAATTTGGAATGAGAATTTAGCAAGGAGATAGCTGCAGTGGGATAGGTTTTATTTTATTTTTAATTTATTATTTTAGAGTCAATTAAGAGTTAAATAACACCAAATGATGATACATAGGCACTAGACTGATGAGGAAAAAGCCTCTATGCTGTACTAGGGTACTAAGCATCGTAACAAAACTGAAGGAAATGAAGTAGCAAATGCAATGGATACGTTCAACTGCAAAGGAAAAAAAAGAAATGAGGAAAAAAAAAAAGAGGAGGAAAAAGTGTTTGTTTTTGCCCCCAAATCCTGTCCAACTTGGTTCAGATGCTCAGCTGGTGTAAACCGTATAACTTCATTGAGGTAAATGGATCTATCCAATTTCTACCACCTCTCATTTCAACATCTTTGCAGAATTGGGAATTGTAATATAGATATGAAATATTACATGACACTCCTGCAGTCCCTTGCTCATATGAATCATCTCTTAGGGGCGATGGGCCTGTTCTCATAAGTAAGGATTGCTCGTCTGAATAAGGTTTACTCGTAAACACCCCCGGCAATAGCTGACATATGCAAAACTTAGTATGTTATCAATCACTTAGTAGAGGTTTGACTTTTTGACAATGGAAGACAGAACAAGTAAGACTTTGCAATGGAGTTGGGGAGGAACATTACCTGGAAGAACAGCCTGCTGTACAGGTCTCAACAAGACTCCTCATATAATTAAATAAAAAAAATGGTTAAATTTGTTAAATTAGGACTACCAGCTTAAAAAAACCAACCAAACAAAGAAGGAATGCGAAAGACAAGCCACTAATTCTTAAATCTTGTCCTTAGCCATGCAAGGGACACAGTTCAGTGTGTGACTTTGGATGCAGTCTCCCTAATAGATCTGAATAAGTTGCGTGATTAGACACAGGTGAGTACAACATCTGTCTGTGCAAGATAAATCAAAGAGGGAAATGTCAGCACAGAAGAAGCCTAGCAGTGTTTTTTCCCTCATACCCATTTGCTGTTTTTATTGAAAATCATTACAAAAACAGGGGGAGACAATATAGTAAAATATGGGCTAAGTAGCAGAAAAGACTGTTTTGTAGCAAGAAGCAAGGTGGTTTAGTAACATCTTTTATTGGATCAACTTCTATAACTGGGAGAGATGTTAGATAAGACTTGGGGCACAAAACGCCCTTCCTTGGATCTGGGAAAGAAGCATATACAGCCAAAGCTAAGCACCAGGGAGAACAGTCAGTACTGTTTAACTCCATTGTGTAAATGAAAATGGTTATTTAACAAAAGGTGGAAGAGGGCAAGTAAACGTGGAGAGTAAAAAGAAGTTATTACAGAGCAAGTCAAGAGCAGCTGAAATAGACAATCTGAACTACGGAAAAAAATAAGACACAAGAGCTTCTGTGCAGCCGATGAAAATTGCCATGCTTTGTGAAAGCAATTCACTGTCATTCAAACACTTTGGAGGAGCTGTATGGCTGATGTCCATTAGTAGGAATGCCAAGCACCTCCGTTGCTCCTGAAGGCCTGTTGCTATTCTAGAGACTGCCATCCATTGACTGGATCCTCCCCAACTCTGGTCAACAGAAACTTCACTTTAGGGAGCCTGAAACAGAGCCACCTCCGATGCGGAAATGCTTAGAAGATGTACTCAGTAAATTCACTGCACAAAATTGCTTATCTAATTATTTTGTAAGCTATGATGAATTGATGCCATAATGTTGCATCGATTGTTTGCAGTAACGACTGTGATGTGCAGTTTCCTGAAGGATGTCTTCAAAGTCTGTGGTGAGTTTAGGTCATGCAAAAGTAAATGACTCATTTAGGGTAACTGTCTTGAGCCTGAATCTCCAACACAATGACTGTCTATTTGGAGAGGGACCCAAAGCCAAAACCGTACGCATGCATCTCATCTCGGGTATTAACCAAACTGATCACTTGCAGAAGGAAGTGAGCAGTCCTCATATTAACAATAATAAATATGTTTAAACAGGGTAGAAAACCATTTACACATACAGGTTTCCCTTGCTTTATGCAGGTGCTGTCTGCAAATTCGCTCTTATGCGATGACCCTTTTAATGCCAAAAATGTGTTATATGCGAGTTAAATTCACTCTTATGCGCTCGCTCGTTGTCTGCTACACGTGTTTCTGTAATTGCCATCCCCATTACGATAGTGCCTTGTGCTTGTGTGCGCTGTCTGCTGTTGGGGGGTACCAAAATTGTCTTGTAGAAGTGGGTCTGGGGGTCAGTACAGCCAAGGTTTTGGAACATATCCCCATTTGTGACATTGTAAAGTGGGTTCTCATTATGCGAATTTGCATGATGCACCATTTTCCAGGAATGAATGCACACCATAAAGCGAGGGAAACCTGTACTCAAAAAGATGCAGTGGCAAATACATACATAAATAAAATGCAAAGGATTTTGTTTTAGCTGCTGCTAACTTGTGTAGATCTGACAGCCCAGGTTGGCTCTGAGCCTGGCACCATTCCAGCATCGATATATTTACATAAAAGATTGACATTCTTCACTCTATTGAGTACAGGTTTCCCTTGCTCTATGCTGTGCATGCCTTCCTGGAATATGGTGCATCATGCAAATTTGCAAAATGGGAACCCACTTTACGACGTCACAAATTGGGATATGTTCCAAAACCTTGCCTGTACTGACCCCCGGACCCATTTCTACCACTTTTACAAGACAATTTTGGTACTCGCCAACATCAGACCGTGCACACAAGCACAGGGTGCTATCATAATGGGGATGGCAACCACAGAAGTGTGTCACGGACAATGAACAAATTTATGCAGCGGGTCCTCCAGCGGAGGCTGCAGCAACAGCAACAGAGAGGGCGCTTGAACAGAGTAGGTGATCGTGGAAGCGGGGCGAGGGTGGAAAGGAAGGCAGGCCTGGTCTGAAGGACCAGCATGGACTTAGTTTATTTTGTGTGTGTTCTGGGAGTGTTTGCAGATATCGTAATGGATTTGGATGGCCAGCAGACCTTTGTACCGGTGCGGATTTCCGTAACGGGAAAAGGTTAAAAATCCTTTTGCGGTGTAATAAGTAGTGTAGATCGGGGGGGGGCAATTATGTCAGGTGGAGGGCCACATACTGAGCTTTGGCAAGCCATTGGGGGCTGCATGACAGGCAGCCGGGGCAGATATATATTAATTTATATATATTAATATTCTACGTTTTTTAGAGACCCTGTGGGTCAGATAGAATGGTATCTGGCCTGCGGGCTGCATTTTGACCACCCGTGGTGTAGATATATATAAGTTTACCATATCACAGAAGTAGGGTCGGAAGGGACTTTGTAGATCATCAAGCCCGGGCAGGGGGAAAAACTGGGCTCACATGACCCCAGCCAGGTAGGCATCATGCGGCTTCTTGAAGACCCCCCAGGGTAGGAGCCAGACATATACCGAACCAGAAATATACAGAGATATATATTTTTTACAAAAATGAAAAAAATTGCCACTGCATCTCTTTGGCCTATTCATCATCATCATCATCATCATCATCGTCATTAATTATTATCGTCATTCTTTTTTTTTAATTTATTTTTGGTGGGCCATTGAAGACTGTGCCATCCTTTCCCAGCGACTAGTTGCAAGCAGAGAAGCTCAACTCCCGATGCTTGCTGCTACGTATTGAAGTCGGTCCGGGAGCAGAGGGGCAGGTCATGGGATTCAGGCTGCGGGAGCGGGGCTGCCTGCTAGAGGCTCGCATCAGTTGTCTCCCGGGGGTTGCAGGTTGCGCGCCGGCAGGCAGCCCGGCGGAGGAGGG
>JAGPOW010002742.1:12621257-12643287 GCA_030014935.1 Caiman crocodilus | reverse complement strand
CCGCCGCGGGAAGCCGGCGGCGCCGCCGGGCGCGCACCATTCGGGATCTCGCCATCGAGGTCGGGATACGAGCGCTGCTCTTCGGCGTCTTCGTGTAAGTAGCTGCCCGCGAAGTTTCCTCTGCGCCCCCCGGGGCACGTGCCGCCCGCCGCACCGCACCGCACCGCACCCCTCCTGCAGGTTTAGGGGAGACGGGCTGCTCCGGGCTGGCACGGGCCAGTCTCTGCCCTGGCCCCGGGCTTGGCTGCTTTCCCTTCTCGCTGGCACGGGAGCTGGTCTTCACCGCGCATTGCCCCGCCCGGCTCAGCTGTTGCTCCTCCTGGGGGACGGCTGCAGCGCCGGAGGGGTGGCGGTGTCAGGGCAGGTCGAGTCGGGCATGCTGCCTGGTGTGCCGGAGCCATCCAGGGGCGCTTGTGTCTGCTGGGAGTAGGGGACGTGTCTGGGGCTGAGTGTCACCCTTGTGTCAGCATCGGGAGAGAGGAGCGCTACCGTGCCGTAATGCCGTGATGCCCGAAAGGGAGGTGAATGCATAAGCGGCTTGAGCCTGTAGGCTGGGAAGCCCGGTTAAGAGGATGCCTTGAGGAGCTGCGTGCTCACATTACAATTCCGTCTCGAGCAGGGTGATGAGCAGATGTGTAGTAATGCCTCTCCCTTGACTACATGCATCCAGTGGCCATGGATTAAATTAAAAGAAAAAAAAATCTGTTTTTTACCGTTTGCCGCTGCTGTGTGCACTTCACTCTCGAGGTACTTGAAGAGTGAAAAAGTTTAGGATTTTAAATGGGAGCCCATTTCAGCGGCTAGGTGTTTGAGGATGTGCGCTCTCAAACTTTCTCGTCTGTCTCTAGTACTATGGATACTGCTGCAGATTCTTTGATCCGATAAAGGTTTTGGTCACTGGATGAATTATCTCTAGAAGTCCTGTTTATTATAGTACCTACCTCCCGTAGCCAGTTTGACACAGACCTGTACAAATACAGTATAGGATACTAGTTATGCCATGATACTGCTTTCTCACTGGTAGTGGTTTAGTCCTTTGATTATATTTCTACCTGGGCCCTCTCTATTATAATTTGGCCAGTGTACTTCTAGTTGAAATTTTCTTCAAAGCTCATTTGCCACGAATATTGATGCAGGTCTTTCTATGAGAAATGCAGTAGTTTTGATAACTATATCATCTTCCTCATTTTCAGATAACTTTCAATAGCTTTTCTCCCAGTACTGCTTTGGTCATTACAGTAGAGAATAAATGACTCAATGTGAATGCTAAAGTGTCAGCATCTGGCCCTTTTAGTCTTATTCAATATATGGCTTTTTACAATATGTGATCACCACCATGAGACCTTTTTTGCATAGCAAATCATGGCTGATTGTAGTATTCATATGACACTTGTCTTTCCAGGTCACTCTTATTTTCTTCCTTACCTTTCCTCTCCAAAAAATGTTTTATTTCCATTTGCTTTGCTTATTATTTAATAGCTTTGAAATTAATTCCCAGGTTTGGCTGGATAAAGGAAGTCAAGTCTCCAAAATTGTAAAATGGAGAATGACTTGTTAGACGACCCCTAGCCTTTTCTAATGGCTAAGCCCCTACTCTTACATGCTTGGATCCTGGGAGCTATCTTATGAAACCACCAAGTAATTTTTAACACTCATTATCAATGCAGAGAACATGACATCTAAAATATTTATCATTCCAAATTCACATCCGGGTGGGTATTTTGTTTTATGAAGGGTTGTACCTTAGGCCATAAGAATTGCAAGGCTATGATCCTCAGACAAGGAGACTTACTTTACGTTCTGCTAATCCTAGCCCCACATAAACCGTTCTTTTAGTAATGATGCACAAACAGTATTTTTCAGTTTCTAATGTTTCCCTTAAATCAGTGGCACTCAATTTTTTTGGATGCAAGGCACATCTCATTAGACCCAAGTCTCCCCTAGGAAAATCCCAGCGATTAGCTTTCACCCATTTCTTGACTAAAAAAAAATAGAACAATTCTTTCGTTGCAAACAACTGGGAGAGACCACAACGAGTCAGGACGTTCTTGATGCTACGGATTCAAACTTGAAACTTCTGGGTTTATCTTTTGAATCACGTGTAGGTGTTTCTATAGTGTGGCACCCTGCATGAGAATTGCTGCCCGAAAGCATGCCAGGAGAACCATTTGTGCTCTCGAAACTTCTTTTCTTTAAAGGTTTTTACGTATTATTGGTAGGGTTTATGCAATAAGACTTGGTGTGCAGTAGAATTATTGCATCTGAAAGAGATGCCAATCAGATTACTTTCAGGGAAGAAAAAGTCATCATTCTACCATTATTAGTGAAAGCTAGCCAACGGCAAGCTGTGGAATCGGAGGCTCCTTGGGATCTAAAGCCTCTGGCAGCAGGAATACAAACTTTCCTGGCTGTTTGGGGTGACCCAGCTCTAGGACTCAGGAGGCAGTGTCTTCATAAAGAAAGAAATGTAGCTGACTTCGAGAAAGGCCCCGGAAACCTCTGTATCTTCATTGCAACTGGCAGCCTTAGTACGTGTCCACTAGGAACTGGTCTGAGGAAAACAAATTCATTTGACAAAGATGTTGATGACTTTGGGTCTCTCTCTGCTAACCTTGATAAGATTAGAGGTTTGTCCTGGAGGAGAATGGTTCCCTAGCTTATTGCCATCCTGTGTGCCATCTGTTCTCCCCAGATGCCCTTGTAGGTTCAGAGTTTTGCTTCGTATGACTGACAATCCTGTTGGAGCAGTTTTCAGTTAGACACAAAAGAGAAAGATGCACTTGCTATAATTGAATACCACCACACAGTTTGATGGAATATGTACAAATAGTCCATTTGATGACTCCGTTAAAATTGTCCGTATGGCAAGTTTGAATGAACAGTGCAGCAACTATATCTTTTTTACTTAAAAGCTTCTGTCAACTTTTCTTTTCTTTGTGGTGGAAGCCATCGTAAATTGTTCCAGGATAGTCAAAAAGCTATTCTGTGGAATGGTTTCAAAAGATCTTGTTCGAATAGGTATGAGAAGTCACTAAAATGTATACATTTATATGACAGCTATGTGTACTAGCAGAGAAGAGGAATCATTCTCAAATTCTGGAATGATAGAAATGATTGTAATTGAAGTAGTTTGAAAAATCTTTCATCATTATCTGAATACTAAACTAGCAATTTAGGAGCACTTCAGATATTAAAATGAGGTTACTGACATGCCTGTGTGTTTACAAAGATCAAATGCTGGAAGTTATTCTGGCCCTCTGGGTTTACAGCTACTGAAGTAGAGATTAGTTCAGTGATACTTATTTGAGGATCTAGGGCTGACTAAACTTCTGAGCCACAAGTTGCAAAATTGTTTAAAAAGAAAAACAGAGGCTAATGCATCATTTTTTGGGAGGGTGGAGAGATTTTGTTTTGCTGCATTCCCTGAAAGAGCCCTGAAGCCACAGCTGAAATGGGAAGAAAGTGAAATGCAGTTTTGTTCTTTCTTATTTTTTTTGTTTGGTTTTCAGCAGACTAATTACGCTGCTTGCTTTTTAAAAAAAAACCAATCAGTGTATTAGTCGTCTTGACTGATCCTATGCCTACGAGACTAGACCACTGAAGTGGTAACTTAATCAGGAGAAAAAAATGGTATGTGGTTTATTAGTCAAATTAAATGTAAACAAAGTACATACAGAATTGTGGGGGAAAATAGGTCTAAAAGAAACCATCTAGTTTCACCCCGAAATGCCTCTCCTTTTGTATCTATATGTTTGCGTGTATATATATATGTGTGTGTGTGTATGTATATGTATATGCAACTGGATTTCCCAAGGTGAGATATTTAATTGAAGAATAATAGTAGATGGTAGGTACATTAGGCTCAGTGTTTAGTTTGGAAACTCTGAATTTAAGTCATTAATGAAAGAGTAGCAAATCCTTGATTTAAACATATTGTTCACTTTCTTCATTTGTAGTTATTTCTGTAACTCAAGAGTTTTTTCATGATGTTGGAGTGATACTACAGCATGTTAAATGTAACCTTTACATTGGTGCACGATGGCGGTGGCTGTTGTCAATCTCTGAAAATTTGATGAGGCAGACCTGACTGACACCTTTTTTTAGCAATTATCAGCTATAGAAACAACGTGTTTTCCTTTTTAACCCAGGAATGTTGCTGTTCTTAAAAATGAGAGAAAAGGAAAGCAATGAAAGGAGTATGTTTCTGATACTGTCAGGAAAGTGGAGCATGTCTGTGATACTGCTTTTGATTGCAAATAAGTGTATAAAGCAGTTGACAAGATCACATTTTGTTCAGTCTCAGAAGAATCTGTAAAGGGAATGTCCTGGACGCTTCACAGCATTACAGGATTGCCTTGCTGTGAGGATAAAACAATTGGTACTCATTGTTAAAGATGTAGTATTATGACTTTTAGTGTCAACAACCTGTCCCCAATGTTTCTAGAACTGTCTAATTGATTAAAATGGTAGTCTTTCAGGATTGCTTCATCAAACCTTGAACTCTTCAGTGAATGTGATGTAATTAAAATATAAGTGTCATTCAGGGTAATTAGATCTATTTCCTACAGCACAATTTTGTTAATAGCTTCCCTTGAAGATAAATGTTTACCTGCAGGCTAATATCTATATGTGTGTGTGCGTGCGCGCGTGTATTATGCACATGTATCTGTGCAGTATTAATTAACATTGGTATCTACAGTGTGTGTACTCTGCACAGCAGACATCAAATCATTGGCAAGGGCACCAGTCTCTCAATAACAAGGATGATGATTTTTCAGTAAAGAGGGAAGTCATTGGGCAGTCCATAGATGACTGTGGAGGCCTACCTGAGACCTGCATGTTCCAGTGCAGATGTAGCAAATAATTTCAGGAGGAAGGAGTCAGTCCTGGTGAAGTCAGGTCGCTGCTCTTTCCCTTTGTCTCTGTTGTGTATTTGCCTCCATAGGAGGCAAGCTTGCTCAAAATGATCTTTTCCTTATGCACCTCTGCACCACTGGGGATGATTCTGTGCTTGAGTCTCCCAGGTATTGACATGAGTATTGCATGTCCTCCTATTAGCTTCCAAGGTGTTTTCCCATGTCTTCTCTTGCTCACCTCTAGAGTGGTGACCACTGGGAAAGTGAGAGTATAAGACCTGTTAAGGAATGCCTCAGGAAGACCTCACCAGTCTGGCTGATATCAAATGTATTTGTAAATAAAGACCAAAACCTACTGCTAAACTTAGGATGATTTAATTGTGTGGGATCAGTTTCTGTTTACAAATATCTTATTTCCTATATTCAGACATCAGACATTTGTAAATGGAAACATATTCTGTGCAATTCTGTGTTTTACAGTAGGCTTTGCTCTTTATTTATAAATATTATATCATCCAGACTGGTTAAGTTTTCATAAGACTTTCCTCACCATAGGATGATGGTGATTGTCTGCATAGTCTGTTTCCCCTCTCAAAAGCAAGAGCCTCACAAACTCAGCAGTCCATAAGGCCAGGTAGGATAAAATATTCAAGCTTCTGTAGTCCATGGTACACAGTGGAACAAAGTAACTAGCATGACATTAAGCCATTTTTGACACCCCAGCCCAAATGCCTAAGGTCCCATTTATATTTGGATTGAATCGGGACCAGTGAGTGGCACACATCTGAAGACACGTGACAAGTATCCTAACTTCATATTTTCTGATTTGCACAGGTTTAAGTTTTATATTACATTCAGCTCCTCTCAACCTGGATCCCTTCCCCTGTCTCTCCAACGAGAGACTGGGTTTTCCCAGATGCCAGCTCATATGCCCTCACACCTCAGGAAAGGTAGCAAGGCGCTCTGCCTTTATATTTGTTGAATCATCTGTATAAAAGTTAGATTCTCAACTGAAGGGAAAGCAGCTGCTTTACATTTCCACTGTCCCTTACAATGTGTTGCCCACCCCCACACTCTTTGTAGATACTCTTTCATGCATTGTGCAAGGGACCTGTTGGGTCTGGCTTGGTAGAATCTGTTAAGGAGTATGTGGGATTTTGTGGGATGGGAGGAGGGTGGTGAGGAGTCAGAAGTGACCAAGTAATTTAAAATGGAAGAGAATTGATGAGAAGAACAGTTAAAGTACTGGCTTGAGACCCAGGGCATTTGGATGTAGTACCTGGCTCTGCCACAAATTGTCTCTGTGACTTTGATTTTGGTCAATTCGTTTAGGCCAAGGTTTTCAAAACCAGGAGTGTAAAGTAAATTAAAAGGTGGGATATGGTCATCTTGTTCTTCTAGGCTACAAAATCCCAGACCTAAGGCTTTATGTAAGCATCTAAATGAGGGACCTTATTTTTAAGCCTTCAACATCTGGTAGCTCCCGTTGACCTGGTATGGGAGTCTACCTGTCTGAAAATCTTGGACGTCAATTGCTCTGTCTCATCTCTCAATTGATGAAGTGAAAATAATCCTTCTTCCCATCATTGGTTTGTCTTGTTTGCTTAGACAGTGAACTGTCTGGAGCAGACTGGTTTTTATTGCATGGATGGATAGTGCCTAGGGCTGTGGAGTGCTGTTACCGGTCGGAGCCTTTAAGTGTTACACCAATTAAATATTGCTGATAATAATGGATTGAGAGAAGGTCAGCAGACAGTAATTACTATTACAAAAAGAACACACTGCATCTTAATCCATCATTTATACTTTTCTAAAGGCAAGGAAAAAGATTAAGTTTTCTTATCCCAGGTTGAAATCTTGTTTTCTAAACTGATTCCCTGATATGACGTAACATGGGAGATCATTTTAATAATACGCAATAATTGTGCCATGTTGGAAACTGGCGTGAACTTTTAGTCTTAGCCTCCCTGCTTCCCAATTGCTCTGAACCTACCAGAGCTGACATGCTGAAATCCTGAGGCAAGTGGCAGAGCTTTACGTTGCTTACAGAGTCCCTGGTTGTGTCTACATGAGATGCTGACTGTGTAGTAGCCTAGTACTACTGCACAGTAGTGTCACATGGCAACAACTGTGATGTGATGATACTATGCAGTAGTATTAGGCTACTGAGCTGTAGCATCACGAACACGGTGATAGTCGGCGCTGCTGCGCAGTCACTTGGGTTACTGTGCAGTCGTTTAGCACTACATGACTAAATGCTTAGATTAGTACTTAATGACTGCAGTGACAGTGAGGTCAGCATCTCATATAGACACGGCCTCTTATCCCTTCATGGCAGTCAAATTATTTCAGAGCTTTGAAGTTACAGTGGCCTGTTATACCACAGAGTATTTTGGATACTGACTTCTCGCAGTTCTGTCACCTTGAGAGACTAGTGTACTAACCAGAGACCCTAAATACATGTACGTAGTGGAATGTGAGAAGTCCTGTGTGCTGGTCAAGATATTTAAGAAATATCACTGAGTTCACTAAGACGTTCAGTAAAGAACATGGAGTTCCACTGAGCTGAAGCTCCTGTTTTTTTGGTTTTTTGTTCTTTTTCTTATTTCTAATTAAAACTAGGTCAGGATTTTTGTGGCTTTGATATAAGGGATAAAGGAAAGGATAAAGGTGGTCGTTTTGTATAGATTAGCACTGCTTTTCAAATGCTGGAACCCGTTTTTTGTCGTCTTTGAATTCTGAGAGTTAAAAATGTTGTAATGACACAACTGCTAATCCTCCTGTTCACAGTACCTGACTTTTAGGTGGTGCATATACTGAAACTCCCAGCTGAACTCACGATAAAAGGGATCTTTTTTTTTCAAATGCCAAGCCTTCTGCTTCAGCTCTTTGAGTGAGTTAAATGCTCACATTCTGTTTCTTTTCTTATTTGACCTTATTTACTGGCTGACTTCTGGCACAGTAGAGTGATCTGCTCCCAGCCACTGGTTGAGGGCTTTTGTAGCAGTGGCGATGCTATGAGGCTTGCCAGGGAAAGCATAAGGGAAGTCTTTATTAAAAAGTTGTGTCTCACATTTTGATCTGAGCACAGTCGAGCTTAAGCAAAGCCTTATCTCTTTTGGCACGGAGTTTCATAAGAACTGTGATTTTTCTTAGAATTCCCTAAACCTGCTTTTCTCTACCTGCATCTTCCTTTTGAAGCCTACTTACACAAACTTGTGGAGAGTGAGGCTGACTATTATCGGAGGTGTTCTGAAATCAATTAGTAACCCATGGAGGTCATCAGGCACAGATCCTTTTTGTCTATGATGGCTTGTGTTGACAGAGTCCCACGGCATATTGTATACATTTCAGCCTTGTTTGGCAGCTGCTCCGGATCCCTGCTATTGTGACATAATGGGGAAAGGAAAACTAACAAACTAGGGCTACATCTGCTGTGTGAGAAGGAGAGACACAGGTGAAGATGAAAGAAGGCATTTCTTACCTTCCCTACTGTGGCAACCTATAAGGCTAAAATGAGTGGCAAGTTTCTCCTGACTCACCAGTTTGGCAATGTGCAGTTGATGTTCTTGATTACTGGCAAAGCTTGAATCCTGACAAACGGCATAAAGGTTAGATGGAGACATTCAAAATGCCCCAAATGGGATTAATCTAAGTTGTAGGGTTTTCTGTAAGCGGCGTAGTTTAGGTTGGTAGCAAACAGAACACACGTTCACCCTTCTGGGGGCAAATCTTAGACTGGGTTTAGCCCTTTTTAAACCAGGTTGTATGTGCTGAATTTCTCTTCTTTTATGCAGACAAGTTTCCTTAAGTGAATTTGATATCTTTTATTAGACCAGCCCAAATGGTTGGAGAATAGTTATTAAGCAAGCTTTCGGGTTCAAAAACCCTTTGTCAGACCTTGCTTAATAACTATTCTCCAACCATTTGGGTTGGTCTAATAAAAGATATCAAATTCACCCAAGGAACCTTGTCTGCCTGTATCCTTAGACCAACACGGCTACAACCTAAACCCCTCTTCTGTTAAGGGTATACACCAGTTTCCAATCACTTATATCAGCAAAAATGTAATGTCTGTACCTGGCCAAAGTGTTATCCTCTTCTAATTCTGCCCGGATTGTGACTGCTGCTCTTTACCAATCAGCCTTTCCAGGCACTTCACGTTGGCTAAGAATACATTATTATGAGGGATCGTATACCTGCCTTTCCTAAAATGTGATGTAATCTGATCCAGTGCACCAAATGCCCAGTTGGTAACTACACAGGTGAAATTAGACAGAACTACACCCCAGAATGAACTCTCACAGAGGAAATATAAAGGACAGAAATGCACAAAAGCTGATAGGACCACATTTTTCCCAGAATGACCACTCCATTTCTGACCTTTCTATGCTTGTGGTCAAAGGAAAGTTACAAAACACCTTCGCAAGGTGAACCTCAGAAGAAAAAATCATACGTGGCTAGACACTAAGATGTAACACTAGAACGAGTCCAAGAATGCCATTGATTGGGAACCGGTTCACAATTGTCCCTGGACAGAAGCATCCATACATACTCACCTTTTAGGGATGGCACTGCTGCCGAAATGCTACCCGGGGTGGGAGAGTACCCAGACCCTCATGTCTTCCAGGGTCTGTGCCTGGAGTTTTCTTTTTGACAGGGAAGAAAACCCAGACTGGGGCAGGGAGTTGGAGTAGTATAGTTGCCAAGTGCTGGGGGGGGCTTTGTGGTCCCTGCTTGTGACTCTCAGGAGGGTGGATAATCTGGGATCTTCCTCACCATGAACACCCAGGCTTTTTAAGCCCTGGCAAATTCGACTTCCTACTATGGATCCTGGCTTGGAGGATCCCAGGCTGTGTGGCATGGAGGGGTTGATGGGGTCACCAGCTTTTTTTTTGCCCCCTGCTTCAGGGCTGCTTTTTACCTACCCCACAGACGGTGCCTCGGTTTCCCTGCATGTCTCACCTGCACAGCCCATGTCTGTACTTGCTACACACTTAAATTCTGTGTGTTGGTACTCAGACAGGGGGTGACTAGATATGTGTGTGTGGGAAGGGGCAGAGTTGGGGGCCCCTGCTTTTTTACTCTAGGGGCTGGTTGTTTTGGGGCTTCCCACAATCTCTGCCTCACGCTGCACTTTTAAAAGGATTTTCCCTACAAAGCTGCTCCAGTATGCTGCATTGACAGCAACTGCATAGAGCTGTGTGTACAGGGAGGAACCTGCCTGGCTGCAAGAATGCAGCACAGAGGTTGAGGAACAATTAACACGTAATGGGCTAATGCACTTCACATTGAGTATGGGATTGACAGCCCTTCCGTTTTAGTGCCCACTGTACAATGGCTCCGTTTCCCTGCAGAGCAGTTGACAGCAGTTTACTGTTACGGGCATAACTGGTTAACCACCTCCTCCCTGCAACCTGGCTATCCCCTACTACCTCCAGTAAGCCTGGGACCCTTACCCAGGGTCTCTAACAGGGACATAAAACTAACACTGGGGCTTTCTGCTTCCCCACCCGTGCAGACTGTGGTCTCTGTAGACAATAGACTGCTGGGCTTTAGCGTCCTGGGCTCATCCCAGAGCTGCCCCATTGCCCAGCATCAGGTCTCGGGGTGTGAGGAGTGGTGCAGCTTGGAGTACTTGGAGCGCTAACCAGGCACAAAATACTCTGTGTCCACACATAACGCTGAATTGATTCACAGAGAACTAGCACCTGGTTGAGAATTGCTGATCTTGTCTCTTGGGGCATTTATACACATGTGCCAGGAATGGGGTGGGGGATTAATTAAAGTGCCCCGTGTCATGTGTATCAATGTCCCCGTGCTGAAACATGGCTGTGGGAGCACTTTAACTAAAGTTCGTTTGAGTCCACTGGAGACAGCTGGAGTCTGCTGGAGTAATTACTGTAATTACAGTGTGTTGGAGCAGCCTCTCTGCATGTGTATGGGTGCCCTTGGGGTTTAAAGTGCGTTTAGGACGTTGTAAGCATGATGTCTGTACACGCCCTGAGGACCAAACACGGACATCGACTTAAAATGGTATGCTATAACCTACGGATTCCTGCAAAATCTTTCTTCGTGCTACAGATAATGACCCTCTTCCCTTTTAATCTCTCACTAGTCAGCTATCTGTTTTTCCGTTAATTGTTTGTCTGTTTCCCCCGAGGAATTTCTCTAATTTTACAGCCTTCCACACTATATTTAATCGTCCATGTGCCTGCTTCTTCCTTCATGGTCCATTATAATGTTCTTGATACTAATCTCTGCACTTCACAGGTGATAGCGATCCTCCTGAACTATCTTGTTCTTTCATTATCAAGTTTTTTGTGCATGTCTCCTTGGCTGTTGGCTACCTGGTATCTTCTCTTATGCCCTGCTTTTATTTAAATAGATAGTTTTACATGAGCTTTTGTTCCAGCTGCTACTTAGCTCTGCTGTATCTGCTTGTCTCCCAGAAACCTGAGGAAGAGGACAGGGATAGCTCGAAGCTCATCTAAATCTATTCCAACCATGTGGTTGATCCATTAAATAATATCACCCACAAAAATGCTTGCCTTTTATCACCCACAAAAATGTTTGCCTTTCAAATCATTACAGGAGACGCATAGAAGAACATCTATAAGGTGGTAGGACATAAGCTTGTGACTTTTCGGACTAGTGTCTTGGAGGAAAGAGGAGAAATTAAGGAGCTTTACAGGACTTTATATGAAAGTGGGTTGGGTGACAGAAACAGTTACCTGTCAGGACTCAGGCTGCGTGTGGTGGAAGTGCTATTGAATGCTGTCTCATTCAGTGTCTGTATGTCATCATTCCTAGTGGACAATGACATCAAATGCTGGAGATACATTGAAAGTGTTGCTGAGCAGAAGTTTGGACCACGAGCCTGGACGGAAGCTAGTCCTTAGTGCCTCCCAGTGCATTTCTGTGCTGGGTCCCGTCTCTGACTGATTGGAACAGTTTTGATATGCCAGCTGACGGCACGTGGTGCTGTGTTTGGATAATACCACTTTCTCCATGACTTTGGCAAGAAAAGTAAGGTTAGAAACTCAGAAGTAATTGGCAAGATCAACAGCTCTGACAGCTTCCTCAGAATGAGATAAAATACTGCTTGGGGAAAGGGGTTGGTATTTTCTCTCCAGGGGATGTACAAAAGTGGTGCTGCTCTAGAAACAGAGGGAATCTGAGTGCAACACCCACATCATCAAGGATCTGTGGAGAAGGGCTAATTGCTGCACATACAGCCCTTCCCAACTTGTTAATCATGCTCCATTAACGTGGCGTTACAGTTCAAGTTGGTATGGAGAGCTTCAGTGACTTCTACCTAGCGTTAGAGTGACAGCTGCTAAAATTATTTGAATATAAGTGTCTTTATTGAAGGAACAGAGAGGCCATGAATCTTTTCTGGCATTTGCAATGTATTTTCAATAGCTCTTCACACTTCCAGGTTTTTCCCTTTTAAAGCTTTTTTCTGTACTCCAGGTAGCCTATGAGTAATAATGACACCAGTGACCAGATTCATCACAGTATTTATAGGCCTCATTTCTATGTATCGCCACAAACGAAAATGGTAATTTGGTGCATAAATACCTTTGTAAATCTGGGCCTAGGTAATCAGCCTTTTTTTTCTTTCTTTCTTGACTCTTTCCTTTGCCGGAAAATCTGCAGTTGAGAGAAACTAAAAAATGTCTGTAAGGGTAATGAATGATTTGTGGTTGTAAATGTTATAGATAGTTCATGATTTAAATACCTCTCTGCTTTACATAACACTTCAAGTTTCAGCAATGAAGGAGATCAGATAGCCTGTTGTTGAAATAACATCTGTCCATGGGATTTTGTTATAATGCAATTGCATGCAAATAAAACTAAGCTTGTTATGGTGGGGAGTAGGGGCAAAACTGGTTTTAAGATGTAGTATGGTTTGTATTAAGATTACTTGTGCAATGAAATGAAACAAGTGGAAATACGGGTGTGACACAGAAGTGTGTCTCCTTCCTAATAACTTTGCAGCTGAGCTGGTATAAATTACTTTCAGTGGACTTTGATTTACAGAGCCTGAGAATCCAGCCCAATGTTTCAGGTATAGAAAACCTAAAATTACCAGCAGCTTCTTATAAAAGAAATGTCATTTATAGTGATGGGTAGTGAAAGGCAAGGATTACATTAATACATGGTAACAGAGACCCTTCTTGGGATGATGCTGGTCAGGGTCAAGAACTAGGCATGAACTGACAGGCAGGTCTCCTTAGATACAAGTACATTGCTATAGTCAGACATTGTCATGTAAATATTCTGGAGCTGGAAGTTATTGTGAGAAACAGAAATACTGGGCTTAGTAAAAGCTCCATCTTATCTTGTAAATTTGCAGGGAAATGTTTATTGCAGTATCTTTACTGATCAAGAACTTGGCTACTGTCCTTGGACTTTAAAGGCAGGGAGGAGATGTCAGCTAAATGGTATTTCACATTTGGATGCAGTTTGAGGATGTTGGTGGGACCCTGGGAGGTATTATTAAAATTGTACATGTTTTCTGTAGAAACCATAGGTTAAATCTTTGCTTGCTATACACTGACATATCTTCATGCACCGCTGATTAACACAAATGGAGATCTGGCTTAAAACTGAACAATGCTCTGCCCAGCCCATATTCTGATTAATAATTTTATTCACATAGAATATGAGGTGCTTTGTCAGGGTGGCTAAGTATTGCTCTGTTACTTTGCTGACTGCTGCAGAAATTTAAGGCAGGAAAGCATATTCGGTTTCTCTGTGCCCTTTCTTATTTACTAATAATATCTCTAAACACGCTTATTTAATAGGCGGCTGTAGTCCAGTTGGATTTGGCGATGACCTTTAGCTGACACTGTTTATAGCAAATAGTAAGTTCAGTGAAAATATTTGACAAAGGTTGGGATTTTTTTTTAAAGGCTGAATACATTTATTTTGCAATTTTTGAAACAAACATTTTGAGTTTTCACTTGGAAATTATATTTGTAAAAATTAAAAGACTAAAAAGGATTGAACACTGAGCCAATATTTCATTTCCTTCCTTTTTGGCTGAATGGCACGTTCCCGGATGGCCTGAACTGAAATTTGTTTTTTTGAAATCAAACAATACCTAAAGAAATTTAAAAAAAAATCCTTTTTACTGTTCTGTGTGAACCAGTCGTAGCATAGCAATCAAATGAAAAGACTCTCCGCTCTGCTCTAGTTCTGAACAAGCGCATTTGTTATTCATTATCTGCTGTTTCAATCGTCTGATGAGTGAGTTGGAATAATAGTGTGTTTAAGTGACCAATTACATGTCATCAATAATGAAGCATGGCCACTCATAATGAATATAGCACTAGAAACTGCTAATTTGAAATTGTTTGGCCAGTGTTTAACAGGCTATGCTCATGTCAGCTGAGTTCAAGATTTGGGGAAGGGATGGACTTTTAGGCTAGATACAGACGTTCAAAAAGCCCAAGGCTGAATCGATCGAAGTTACAGTTTTCTGTAAGCAGAGTAGTTTAGATTGGTGGCTACGGCGCACACGTTCACCTTTTGAGGGAGGGGCGAGGGCACGTCTTAGGCCAGGCTCTGCCATTCTTAAGCCAGTCTGTGCATGCCGAACTTCTGGTCTGTCATGGTTTTGGACCGGTTTTGAGTGCTGAACTCAAAATGGCCAAAGGTAGGAAGAAAACACCAAGTGGTCAGAACTAGACTGTTACTTCATGCTTGTTAAGATGGGGGTGAGTTGCTGCTGTAAGCAGTTTTTTTAATTTGGATCGATTCTAGGTGAGTTGCCATGTTCCTGAAAGGTAGTGATGGATTCGGCGTAACTTGCCTACCAGGCTGTCCCTTGCAAGCGCTCGGGGGTCTCTCGACTGCATCAGGTTCTTTTTTTGTTAGCGTTCACATGAGGTTTCTTACAAGCCTGTCTCTGCTGGTTATTATTTACATCATCTTGCAGAGTCTGGCGTGACACAGTTGTTCACTGATCCTTGTCATGGCAAGGATTTTACTTGTCTCTTCTTATTAAACAATTATTCCGGCTTCTGATTTGCATCTCTCATGGAGCAGAAGAGCACAACCTAAAGGTGTAACAACAGTGCCATACTTTATCATCCACTCAAATTTATGGTTGGGTGCTAGTCAAAGCTGCACGAGGAAAAAATATCATGGGACCAAAAAGGGGGGTGGAAAACCTAATATAACAAAACCCAAAGGCAGTAGATGGTGCTGTAGAGCAGTGTTTCTCAACCTTTTAAGTAGCAAGTACCCCCTAATTTCTGAAAACTTTAATAAGTGCTCCGACACTGAATTTTCCAGGGGATTTTATATTTACAAACCAATGTGTGCTATATGTTGGAAGAAGGGCTGTGTATATAGGGCCGTGATATGACAGATGTCTGATCTGGTGTGGGTAGGGTTGCCACCTTTTACACCACGGGTGCACAACTCAAGCATGTACCTGGGCTAGAAGTGATGTTGCCCAAAGCTAGGAGGGGTGAACCCAGTGCCGTGCAAAGTGCAGCACACCAAATTATTACTGGGGAATTTTAAGGCGCGGTGCACCCAATTTTTTGCCATAGTTTGAGAGGAAAAAAGGGTGAGAGAGAGGGAGTGTTGGGGTATTCACGTACCCGTTGCCTGTGTCTTGCATACCCTCAGGGGTATGCATACCACAGGTTGAGAAACTACGCTATACAGCAATCTATGTGAAGAGCCATAGGAATCATAGGAAGAGCTTTCACAGGAATCATAAGTGGCAGTCTTTTAATTTTTTTCTGGTTGAATTTCCTCAAGATTAATTGACCTAAGTCTTGAAATCTAGAGTATGTCTGCACTTACTTGATCCTGCTTCTCCTGAAGGTTTTGCATCCCACAGTGAGCTCTGGGCCACAGCAGCTGCCCTTACCTAAGCAAGCCAATTTAGACGTATTTTTACTCAAACCTACCTTCTGCTCTCTGGATTCACGTGAAAAGCAGAACAGACTACGACTGATAAATAGAACGGCCCCTCAACAACAACACAAAGCTGTAAGTCTCGACTATTGGGTCAAATGTGGCCTTCAATATAAATGAATCAGTGGTGAGACCAAACAGACCCTTAGTCCCAGCCACTGGAGTTTAAAGAATTGTAACGTGTTTATCAGCCCGAGGGTGGCTGAGTATTGCTATATCAATATAGCACTGATGACAACGGGGGCCTTGACAAGGTGATGGGAAGAAAGAAGAAGAATTTGTGCTTCCCCAATAAACTGCTCAAATATTTTTGTTCATCTCCCTTTAACTATTTTCTTTTATCGCCCTATTGGAGCCACCAAGATGGTAGTCCAGATGCATAGAAAACAAATGAAGTATGCTCAGTCTTAAGTAAATGTCCTTAGGGGCTTCTGAAAGTAATTTGGTTGAAAACAGTGTCTGCTTGAGGTATAAAGAAATTAAACATTAAGAAGCATCCAAAGCAAAACTTTTTGGCTGTCTACAGTGGATTAATTATTCATGTGCTTAGGTGATTTAAGCCTGTAACATGAATTTATTTTTTATATTCCTCAGAATAAGTAAAACTACCTGCTTTGTATTAATCCAGTTGCAGAACAGTGTCTCAGGAAATCTTACTGCCATTTCAGCATTCAGACTGTTTAGGGGCTTTCTTTTTCCAGAGATTAAAGGACATTATTAAACAGTTTGAGCGCAAAATTAAGTTTAGTCCAAAGAAGAGCATGTGGGCAACATTGCATAATGTGCATCGAGCCTTGATGAATGAAAGTGATGATTCAATAAAAATAAATTAGCTGGTAGGGTGAGAAATGATGTTTCCCTTTTTTGTTATCTGGGCTGCTATAAAACTACCATTATTATTAATTATTTCTAATGCCTCACTGCAGGCATAATCTATTTTGCTAGGCATTGTATATATGCATTGGAAGAGGCACTTCTTATAACCTAAGTAAACAAGATAAATGGAAGAGCTACCTGTATATCCACTGGAAGACCTGTATGTTATTTCTCTGTTTCTGATGGATTTGGAAAAAGTCAGGTCTTCCAGAGACTTTTTGTAGTGTGGTATTAGGATGAATGGACTACACTGCAAATCCTTGAACCTATATACTATCGCACTAAGGACCAAGGACATTTTGAGGTATTTGTGCTTATTGTATATCGGCACTTTATATGTAATTTTACAGCTTATAGGCTGCTTCCAGACACGCAGGCACATGCGGTTTCTGGCATCACAGACTACTTTGTGGTGTCACAAACTGCACGTGGGGAATGTTAAAAAGTGCCCCCCGCAGTACATTTGTAGTGCAGGGCCAAAATTTGCTACTGGGAAATCCTGATGGCAAAAAAAAGTGCTGTGAAAAAAGTGACGTGGTGCACATAACAGGAGCATGTGCCAAAAGCCGTGGAGGTCCAGTCCTTCAGGGAGACGCTATGGCTGGTAGCCAGAACGTCTTCACTCCTGCAGTTGTGCCCTGGTTCCTTCAGCGTGCCAGGAGCTGGGAGGAGTCGGGCAAGGACAGTTTACCCAAAGCAGGACAATTTGTTCCCCACCAAAGTGCATTTGCAAGGGCGTGTGCTGTAGCAAAAAGTAGCGGCACAAATTTGCGCCACTACTATTTTTGATGCTGCAAATGCATGCCCCTGCATGTGGTGGGGACCCACTCATAGAGTGCAAATTTGCATAATATTCAAAAACTGCAAAGAAGTATAAAGAAAGGTGAGAAATGAATAAAAAATGCCATAGAAAAGTATTATGCAGTACAAGGGTTTAGGTTGTAGCTGTGTTGGTCTAAGGACATAGGCAGACAAGGTTCCTTGGGTGAATTTGATATCTTTTATTAGACTAACCCAAATGGTTGGAGAATAGTTATTAAGTAAGTTTTCGGGTTCAAAAACCCTCCGTCAGGCTAAGGAAGCTTCAGCAGTTGGTGTGCAATGCACGTGTATGCATCACCTCTTAAGCAAGCTAGCAGGTAGTGCTAAACTCCAGTCCACTATGAGACTTTATGTGAGGCAGATCTCTACCTGATTTTTATCTGGCACACTAATACCTATTTAGAATAAACTTCATACATGCGCCTCTTAAACATATTTAATAGCAATTTACTTGCTTTTTTGTCTTTTTTTTTTTTTTTTTGGCCTTTATGCTATAAGTAACTGGTCAAGTTGCTACATTTTTCTTTCTAATCTGTAACTGCTTACACTACTATATATTAATATTTTAAAATATATACTATCGTTATTCCTACTGTGTACACAAAGAATATTGAAACAGAAAATACGCCAGCAGGATGCTCACCATCACACAGATGGTAAACACTAAAAGGTTGGTGTGAAAGTCAGCAAAACAGACAAGCTATTGCTGAGTATTATGAAACCAAAGAAAATAGCTTGATGCATAATGAATCGTATTGTACAAGCAGGCAAAAAGGAACAGAAGAAGAGCAAGTAAGATATGAAGGTGCTGCTAATATGCATTTAAAGGATATAACAATTACACAACAAAATTTTCAGAGAAATCAATGCTCTCTAGACAGATTTGGTTTTGCCCTGGACTGAACATCGCTGTATTTGATATCAATGATAATTCTTTTATTTTACTGTAAGGGCAAAATACTTTATTAATGAGACTGCTTTAGAAGAATGTTGCCACAATGTCAAAGTAAATACCAGGTAGGAAGCTGACAAGACCTGAAGCCAGGGTTTGAATTAGTGGGGAACTCAGGGAGGCTGAGCCCCCCCCCATAAGAGATGAGTCCCCCTGTAAGATTTGAAAATTATAACCTAAAAAGGTCTCTGATTTTATTAGGACATCATGGTGGGCAGCCCAATTTTTTTTTTGCAGACTCTCCCAAGAGTCGAAGTGTAATTTGAACCCTGCCTGAAGCTACAACAGTGCAATGGTGTTCATATTATTTAGAGCAAATATACATTTAAGAAATCCAGGGCTATACTGTGTCAAAAGTCATTAATTATTACAGTATTAGAGCTCTATATGCATAAAACAATGACAGGCCAAGTCATGGGCAACTTTAAGGAGGACTCAGTGGTTAGGGGCATATATTACACAAACTGGTTTAAGTGATCAGAAACTGATTTAAAGTTGTAACTGAACAGATATTCAGTGCATATAAGCCAGCTTGAAAATAGCTGAAACTGGTTTGAGATAAACCTGGTTGAATGTAGTATCAGACTTAACTGCTTTAGGTCAAACCAGTTTATGCAATATTTGTCCCAGACCCCTTGCTGTTTTAAATTAAACCAGACTCCCTCAGCATCCTGGCATGCTCTCTGGGCTGGACTGGGCAGGGGTTTTTGCTCCACAGCAGGGCTGGCCCCTCCCCTCTGCTCCCTGGCTGGAGCTCCAGCAGAGACTTGCAGCCACGGCAGGGTCTGCCTGGCTTCCCCATGCCCTACCCCCACCTTGCTGCTCAAGCAGGAATTCCCTTCTCCCTCCCTCCCTCCCATCTTCCACAGCAGGGACCCCAGCCCCAGAGACCCTAGGTATGTGGTATGCTAGCTAATGCAGATATATGTGTGTGTATGTGTGTCCAAGTTCACTGGGACAGGCAGACAGAACAGTGATCCCTTAGCGCTGTTTGGAGCTAATCAGCAGGTCATCTGGTGAGCTGTTTAAGAAGAGTTTGAAGTAATGGAGAGAGGCTATTGTTTTCCTGATCAGGTGGTAATTACTGTTATCAGTCCCCTGCTGGTTTGCTTCCTAGTCAGTTTGCTGCAGAGAGGGAGATTAAAAAGCTCTGTATTATCAACAGATGCATGTGCTGCACAGCCTCCTCCCACCTCCGCCACATTGCCTCAGAGAGCTAGCAGGGGACTGGGGGCTGACAACACTCTTCCCCTTGAGCAGCAAGTGGGGAAAATACTGGGATTGTGCAGGCAGACCTCCCTAATCAAAGGTCCTGCCAGGGCCTGACCATCCTCCCCCCACCCAAGTTCAGTATTCTGCAAGGGAAGGGAGGGCTACTCTAGCACCCCACCCCAACCTTTTAGCCTGACCCATGGCAGGCATCTGCCTGAATTTCCTCAGTCCAAAGAGAATGTCTGTCCAACTAGAAGCCTGTTCATCCTAGCCAGGTTAAAGTAACCTGCAAAGATTGAATCAGTTCAGGCTCAGGCTTTTTAAATGTCTGTCCTTAGCCAGTGAGAAGATGTCAAAACCTGGAAATGAACTCCAAAAGCTAAATTTACTGCAGGACTTGAATGGAATGCTTGAAAGCTGTAATCTGTATGTCACAGCTTAGAGATAACTGCAAGAAACTGAGCAGGAAGAACACGCCAAAGCAGCTGCTGAAAACAGAGAACCAAGTTGATCAGTTACATGATGCATTTGATTACACCTTGCCACCTGAAACGTCTTTTAGTTTTAAGACTTTGCAGAACTTGCAGTTGGTGAAGAAATTTAGTGCAAAGAGTTAGCTGAGTCAGACTCTTAAGTCTAAGGCAAACGAGGATAATAAGTGTTCTTAATGATAATTTACTGGCTATGCACTTGTAGGTTACTAATCCAATGCACTAAGCAATTTCTCTCTTGTTGACCCCAAAGATAGCATGCTTCATGGTAAGCATCCCCATGCATGTAAAACTATACGTCACTAGATCAAAGGAAAAATAATTAAGGATGGTGTGCGGACTGTTCTGTGCTGAAAGTGCATCAAGATAGCATACAATTCAGGAATTTTTGCAGGAAATTTGAACAACAGCCTACAAAAAAACCCAAGGGAAAATCCTCAACTTGAATGGTTTTTTAATCTTATTTTTGCTTTTAAGATGTAGGTAAGAAAACTTCTGTTATTTTAACGCCAAGTGCATAGCCTCATGTTCTAACATGGTTTGTCATTTCTTTAGTGCTTATTTTGTGTATGGGGTGACCCTGGTACAGTGTGGGTCCTACGGTAAGTCTGAGGCAAAGAAAACAGCACCCAGCACAAGATTTCATGCCTTACGCCTTAACTGTTGGACAGTTACTGAGTGCGAGAAAAGATGTCAAAGGTTGTGTGGCATTTTCACCCCAAGAAAAGCTGTGTGTAAGGTTTTACTACAAAATCATTATCACCCAGTCAGATGATAAGGAAGCAAGTCATGCTTCATGGAAGAATTCAATATTATTCTAAAAGAAAGGAGAATACAAAATCTGAGTTGAACCTGTTCTGCAGTGTTTGTCTCTGTTTAATGAGCATGATCCTTTCTTCTACTCCCTTGTTCAGAGCTGCAGTGCAGCATTACCCAGCTTTCCCTAATTCATCCTCTTATTTGATTACTTCCCCACGCCCCACCTCTGTACGGGTGAAATGGCTGTGAAAAGGTCCTAGTAAAATTACTCTAACTCCCACATCAGCAGTCTCTCTCTCTTTTCATCGAAGTTTTCCTGGTTCAGTAGCTTTTCTTCCCATACCCTGGCAATAGCAGTTCTTAACAACGTGCAGTGCTGGTCATGTTCCGAGTGCTTCCCAAACGGTAGCTAATTTATAAGAAGAGATTCTACATTTCAGCCAGTTACATTCTTTTGGCACATGGAGAACAAGCATTCATGCCTGGGGGAACTAACCTGCTGTATGTATCAGACATGCGATTCGTGCGTGGGACATACTTGTGTGATCCAAACATGTTCAGTTAACCAATGCCTCTTAGGTTTGATAGGACTGTCTGATGGAGGAGAATGATATGATCAGATTGAGCTCATTTCCAGTGCTTGAAAAATCAGCGGAGATGGTATGTGGTGTTAGGACACTTCACATTAAATGATTAAAATTAAGGCTGACTTCCTTCCACTCAGAAAGAAAAAGCATTCATTTTGCTCTGCATTAGTAACCGAAGATGTATTTGAGGTGAACTTTGTCCAGTCTGGAACACCCCCCAAAACCTTCCAACTCCCGTTCTCTCTTTGTGCAAATATTCACGCAGCAGTTTCTTGCAATATAAAAATGAGCCATGTTATGCACTGCCCCTTGCGCCCACGGACCCCCAAATCATATATTCTTCCGCCACTGCTGATGAGTAAAAAAGTAGTGTAGATACAGCATTATACTTTTTGTTCCAGAAACATTTTACTTGATTTTCCTAAGTGATGATCAACAAGTTAAGGAGGATCGTTGGGGAAGCGCTGAGGACCCAGAGGGGAAGGGAGTCAGATGTCCAGGGTGAGTGGTCGCTCCTTAAGGAGATGATCC
>JAGPOW010002742.1:12594546-12621157 GCA_030014935.1 Caiman crocodilus | reverse complement strand
CCCCGGTGCTCTTTCCTGCCAAGGCAGGGGGTCGGACTAGATGATCTGCCCAGGTCCCTTCCGACTCTAGATACTATGATACTATGATACTATGAAGGGAAGTGTGAGAATATGGTGAACAGTAATCAGAAAATGTCATGAAGGCAGGAACAAAATTCCTCTTTGACTCCCCAGCAAGTGTGAGAGCTGTGATATTACTGAAATAAAAGAACTAAACTCCAGACAAAGATCTAGATGCGATTATCATAGATGTATATTCTGTCAAACAAGAAGAGCCCCAGGGTTCATGGCAGTTGAGGGGCCAGTAGCTAAATGTACATGATAAATGGTGATTGCATTAGTGATTAACAAAGCCACTATCATTCACATCTCCTGGATAGAGAGTCCCCTTGGGTGGCATTACTGCCATGTCAGTGCTTGTCCAGTGCTAATACAGCTCATCCTATTGGGCTACTCAGTGAAATGCTAGTCCAGAAAGCCGAAATGTGGAAGAATTGCCATCGTAGTACAGAAGGGACTCCATCCAGAAACATACACCTGATAAATGAGTTGAGGAATATGATTAATTTGGAAAATCTGTTGATAAGACTGCCCCAAATCCTGGTGATTTCCAGCCCTAGTCCAACTTCTGAAGGCTGGGATCTCTAGAGGAAGTGTATTTAGGAGACATGGCAACCGCAGTGGAAAAAGAAAACCTTATTTGACTCATAATCCAAATGGCATTTTGTAAATGTCAAGATCTAATTTGTGGTGGGGTTACACTGATGAAATTTAGCATTGCAGTCTCTAATTTAAAGCACCAAAATAGTCTTTGGCATCAACTGCTACCAATTTATCTAAGGCCATATACATCCTAAAGAGCAAATGCTTTTGATAGTCTTTGGCATTAAAAAGAGAAGATTATAAGGAAAGAAAAAAGATTCCTAGGAACATTCTTATCTTCTGATCATTTAAACATTCCTGGATTAATGCAAGGACAAATTGCTTTTACCTCCCCTGACCTCTTTTGCCCTGGTATTCACCTCTCATTTACTTCATAATTATTTGATGTATTCCATTGATTTCCTTCAAACATCTACTAGGCAAAAACATGCTGAATTTTTTATGTTTTACACCAGGCAAAATTTGGTGTCACACAGGGGAGACCTTGTTAATTTTGTATAAATATTGCAAGGCTAGCACTGCTTATTCCTTCAGGATACCCAAGAGAGTGTGAGGACTGCAAATTAAGGTTTTTGTAAAAGTCTGAATAATAAACAAACCCTTGTAGGGATGGGGAAAGATCGCTAGTCTCAGGGGGCTGCTGGAAGAATTTACTGGTGTTAAAAGCACTATCTCTACTAGTCTGCTAGATGAGCTCCTATGGAACTGCCTTTGCCAGGGTTGCAGCAGCAGTCTTGCTATTATTTATTCTATAGATAGTGAGAGCACTAAGTCTACCGAGTGCTTACCAAGTACAGAGGAAGTTATGGTCACTGTCACAAAATCACAGACAGGTGAAGGGAAGCTCGCAACACGAGAGGCTCAGGAGGAAGGGAAGTGTCCAGCCTGGATATTCTCCACCTTCCCATACCCTTGAATTCTGCCACCTCCTTAAGATTAAGCTGGGCGTACTTCAGTCCCTCCATTCTCTTGTCATAAATAAACCTCCCATTTCAAGCATTTGTCAACCATTAGAAAAACTAAGGTAGTTTCTTGTCACAAAAGATGTGAACGTTGCAGGGGGCTGTAAGAGTTCAGTTTTGACAGCCACGCTCTGGCACGGATGACTCTGAAGCATAGGCTTTATTTTATTTTAAGCCCATGTGTCATTCCATTGCCATTATTGAAACTACTCGCAGGTTTGATTGCTTTGCTAGATTGAAACCAGAGTTGTCAGGGCCTTTAGGAACAGCCCTAAATAGGGAGAGGACTTCCAGACCAGCTCAGGAAAGGCATGATGGATTGGATGCAACTCCCGCACAAGTCAACGAAAGTGTTTCTGCTACCTTCAGTGAAAGTTAGATTTACCCTTAGAGCAGGTTTCTCAGCCTGTAGGTCACGGCCCCTGGGAGCGATGAGAAGAAGCAATCAGACAAGAGTTACAAAGCATTCAATGGTTTAAGACAAAGAGAGTGTTGTTCCTTCATTCCCCACACACGCTGGTGCACTTTATAGTCAAGTACTCTCTCTCAGCATCATCAAACAGAGGAATAAATTGCATAGGCTTACCGTTATCATTAATACATATTTTACTCTTACTTGCACAATAAATTTAGGAGGTGGCACAAAAATTAATATAATGGGTCACTAATCTGAAGAGGTTGAGGCTAACTGCCCTATAGGCATAGCGTAGGATTTAGAAGTAAGAAATTGTGGAAAAAATCAGAATCAGTAGAGTTAAAAAGAAATGGCCTGAAGTATTTGCTTGTAGACCTGGTTTCACACACAATATAGGTCCTTAAAAATGCCATCCACCTACACCGTTCCCTCAGTCTCGCAATGCTGTATTGGGCATTGATTCAGGACTGATATAGTAAGACTTACGCTCTTTTCTGCTGCTATCCCTATCAGTCTTAATAAAAACAAGTCCATAAACACAGGTTTACCAGGAACAGATGGAAACACCAGGCTTTTTCATTTCTGGAAGAGTAAAAACAGTTTCTGAATTATCTTTGTACGGTGTTTCTGGTGACTATTTACTCTGAATGGCGCAGGACAATCAAAGCTAATAAAGCTCCACATTAGGATTATGGACTGTAAATCAAAAGTGAGAGGTACACACTGCATAACACTATATTTTCAAGTACATAATGCAGCATTTTAGTCATTAAAGTGAAGGAGACAAAACTTCCTTTTTATTGATACAGCTGCTATTTTATTTCCTTTCAGCACAAGTGGAAACTATATATTTATTTAACCCACTTGTTTTAGTGTAGCTATAACATGAGCAGCTATAATAATAATAATTTTCAAGCAGAAAAATCCCAGCATACTTGAGAAACATTACTGAGTCCTCTCAGCATCCTTGTTATAGGATAGATATAACCATCTGCCCCTTCTACTTGTGGGGAAACAGCAGTACGTGGCAGTTGAGGGCACCACTTTTATAGTCAAACGCTAGCCTGCTTGTGCATAAACCAAACTGAGATGCTTTGTTTTATGCACCAGGAATTGACAGTGTTGCCTTAAGTGATTGCTCAAGGGCACACTGAATATCAGCGAGGAGCCAAGATCTTGACTCCGAGTCCTGTGCTCTAGTCGTTTAAACGAGGTTCTATTTTTGCTAACAAAATAAAAATTGTAATGAATTAAATTTATGACTAAGTATCAACTTTCCTGTAATGAGATTAAGGGCCATCAGTAGTAATAACAATGCCTTAGCCATTTCATTGCACTACCAAAGTATAATTCCTTTTCGTTCTTCCAGCTCAGGAATTACGAATATCCAAAATGACTGCACAAGAAAAAAAAAATCTAACTAGAGACAGGCCTCTCTCCTTATAACCTTTGTGCTAATACAAAGCCAGCTTATCTCGTGAGCACAACCGGTCAGCGGCGTTCGAGCAGGTTTAATAGAATTCCTCCCGTTTCCATGTGGTTAGCAGAATGGCAGTGATAAACCACAGGCATCATTTCTTATCTCACCTTACCTGCTGCCCCAACTATCTGCATCCGCCCTGTGAAGTTAGCTTCGTGTTCTAGCCACAGTCCATCTTTGGCATTTAATACTTGGTCTTTATTTACAGAGGTTCCCAAAGCGGCTGAAAAGACTTGTTTCCTCCCATGGTGTTAAACGAATGGAAAAAATGATAGCGCGTTGGTAGATTTTTGTCACGACAATAAGTTATTCAACAGGCAGGTGTGTGCAGGTTACGTTAACTTTTGCATTACCAGTTGGAGGGTGTAGGGGGCTATACAGTGCAGTTGGGAGGGATAATTGAGTTGAGCCTCAAGTTCAAATTCTGTCAACTCCTCCCTTATGTTGCAAATAAGTAGACTTTGTTACAGTTCAGCAACACAAGGTCCTTTCTGCTCTGCCAAAATCTTAGAGATCTTGCCACTTGTTTTAAAAGTAAGAATTGGTCCTGGCATTTCCAGCCAAGATTTTCATTCCTTCATAGTTACTATATCCTGTGATTTGTCTGCACCTGACCTCTGTACAAATCGACTGTTGCATTACAGTGGTGTGAGAATTTCTGTGCGTGGGCACGTGTACGTGTGTGTAAGTCCCTTTTCTCCCCATCATTTAATCAACCTGTGTAGAGCTACATCAACTTCAGTCTTGTCTGTTTTGCCCCCCCGAATGTAGGATCAGGGCCAGAGTTTGCACAGCAGTGCAAGAGGAATGATTGGCCTTAAATGCTTTTATTATTACAGTCAACTAGTGAACTCCATGGTGGCTGTAAAGGTATTCTGAGAAATAGAGGTAATAATCGTAACAATATTCTGGTAGTCTTTGCCAGCAAGGTAGGTTAGCTGAAGCTGAGAGGTCTTCATAATTTTAGAGAGAGGCAAATTGTTATTACAAAGTGAACAAATAAGTTTTATTTTAACTGAAATCAATCCAAGTTATGTTCCTCCCCTGCCTTTTGACCAGCCTCATTCTTGTTTTATGTAGGATCTAGGGTTTCCTACGATTTTGGTGCTTTCCCTACCTTGCCTCGGTTAGGCATTTAAGGGAATGATTATTTAAAGCCAATTCAAATTCAGACCCACTTGCCCAGAGGGCAGCACTTTTGAAAGCAGAGATAGCTCTTGCTAATTGCCATGAAAGATCCATAGGTAATAAAGTTCCTTCAGGACAACATCTTTATTTTCACATGACTCCATTTTTTACTACTTTTCCTTTATTTTTTTCTCTCAGCATTTTTAGCAGGCCTCTAAGTACTGCCACTGGTTGCATCCAAGGAGAGGAGGAATCTGAACATTTCAGCTTAGTCCTCTTCACAAAATAAAGGCTATCAAATTGCAAACATAAAGCCTCGTACTTCCTGGGTTCAAGATCACATATCTCTTATTTTACCTGGCCTCCTCAAATTCCCAGAGCCAAATCCTTCTGCTGTGTTTATATCTTCACTCTCTAGGAGCCCAGTTACTGTCTGGCAATTCCCCTTGTAATTCCCCATGTGTTTTCCAAGATGACTGCTTAGGCCCTAGTTGTTGGTAGCTGTGTGTCCTTGAGTTAGGCCAAATGCTTAACTTTTCTTGTGAGACCTACCATTTCTTCTCATACTACTATTAATGCTCGTAATACTATGAATGCTACCAGACTGGTATTTCTATATGCGCTCATACAGGGTCTTTGCCCTTCTACTAAGTAAAACTATTTTGCTGGCGTAGCTTTTGTGATGTAGATGCCTCTTTGTAGTCAGTTTGCAATACTACTATTTCCAGACATTTGGGCTGCTTGTACATGCCACGGGGTTTTAATTTGGTTTAGTTCTTACCTGCCTCTCTGATGGTGGGGGAAGGAGGGCTAGCTGCTGGTGGGCCAAGCGGTCCCTGAGCTGCGTGGGGGCCCCCCAGGTGGCACCTGCCCACTGGCACCTGGCCTGGGGGGGTGCTGCAGCCACAGAGGGAGGCACCAGCCCCTCTGCAGCTGTGGAGGGAAGCACTGGGCCACCACACGACTCAGGCAGGCAGGCTCCAGGGAGAAGAAAAAATCAGGCTAACCTTTTTTTTTCCCCTTTACTGGAGCCTGCCTGCACCGGCTGCTGCTGAGTCCTACAGCCCCTGAGCTGCACGGGGCCCACCAAGCCCCAGGTAATCAGCTTCCAGGGCCCCTTGCATTGTTGCACTTTGTTAGGTAGCGAACTAAAACGCCTCAGAGGCATTTTATCTTGCTACGTACCAACGTCATTTAAAGCAGACTACACCAGCAAGTGTGCAAACAGCAGCGCCATTAAAGTGAAGTACACCACCGAACGTACAAACAGCAATGCTATTAAAGCGGTGCAAAAGGGCATGTAAGATGCTTTAAGGGCCAATTTGGTGGCATGTACAAATGCCCTAGATCTCAAAATATGGAGTCAAGGCAACTAAGGTCAGTAGTTTGGCATATGGCAGCATTATTCTCAAAAAAGGTTCCTTCTGTTTCGGCTTCTGAAGCTGAGAGAGAATCTGTGTTTGCTCCTCTTAATGTTGTGCTCTTTCAGTTGTTGTGTGGGAAGGTGTTACGTCTGTCAGCACAGGATGGCAAGTGGCAACGTCCTTTTCACAGGACAGGTTGGTGTCCATTGACTTACCATTTGCGAGAGTCAAACCACCAGATTCATTTAACATGGTTTATCAAATGCTATGCAGCCTCTTTCATATTTTATCTTCCTCTTTACTGGCGGCCCCTCTGCCTCAGCTCTCTTGAGCGTACATTAACAACCTTTTACAGAAGCAGGATATTGACTGCCATGCTCCTTTTGCTTTACCTGTTAGGGTGATATGTCGTGTGTTGTGTCTGTGTTGACAGTAGTTTTACTAAGAGGTTGGATTATGGATTGTATAGGAGGGATGATCGTGCCTCAGGGGTTGGGCTAGATTATCTATGGAGGTCCCTTCCAGCCTTACTGCTCTATGATTTTTATCATTGCTAATCCTCTGTACCACCCACTTTGCATTTGAATATTTTTCTTATTCAGTTTAGTGGTTTTAAATTACTCTACCTTAACTCCTGTCCGTTCCTTCTGTCATCTCAGATGTCTTTTTGTGCAAAGATTTTTCTGGCTGCCTGTCTCACTGTCATTGACACCGGAGAGCACTGCTTTTCTTTGCTGCTCTTTGGTATTCTCTTTCCTGCCTTTCTTATCTCACCAGCCAGCTCTTATTTTCTTCTTTTTTTCCTCCCTCCATTTCTCTTCTCCTGTATTCCTCCACTTTTTAGGGTTAGTCATTTTGCTTGAGTCCTGCCTTTTGCTGCCACTCGCCACCCCGCTTTTTACCTGCTATCCACCTGACTTCACACTGAAATCACTCCCTTGAACGTGGCAACGTTACAGCTGGGTAAGTATAACAGTTTCACAAAAGACATGACTTTTCACATAGCTAGTTGCCGCTAATAATAATTGAGAGCGCTCAGTATCGTGTGGGTTCTGATCCAGATTCACAAACATTTTGGGGAGTGAGGTTTTATTTCCAGGAATATTCAAGCTGAGCCAATGCCAGTCCTTGCAGGAGTAAATATTTGTCAATGTTTTCATTCTGGAAGCATTCCCAGTTTTCCCCCTGGCCAGCTTGCAAAGTCTTTTTTCAAAGTCCCAGGAAGATTTGGACAATTTATTTTTGAATTTTTGCTATATTAATTGTGCGTGTGTTAGCTTTGGCTCTGTAACTGCCAGCTGAAGATGCTAAAATGCATTTTTCAGAGTTGTCAAGGTGCTACTAGAGCAGAGGCATTTGATAGCTTGGAAGTTTATATTAATCAAATTAAATGCAGGTATCATCAGTGAGTACATTTCTCAAATGCCTAAGCAGTTTGCAGGTGACTCACGAATAGAGACTTCTTCTGTTTATAATGCTTAAATTCTCTAAACCTCAAAATAACAGGGACAGAGTTTTCAAAAGCACCTGAGTGACTTAGGCACGTGTCTTTTGTGGGACCCGCGTTCTTGAGTGAGTTTGGCACTTGTGTAAATGGTATCCCAAGTGGCCAATCATGGGATGGAAGGATAGAGAGCAAATATGATTACTAATCCAGGACAATGCAAAACTGGCCCCACTCTTGGAATATGGTATGTAATCAATGATCCCCTGAACTCAGTCCCCTAAGCTACACATTTCCACAACTTCCTAACTGGTCCTGGAAAATTTGTGAACAGAAGAAAAGTGTGTAAATTCTTCATATGATTCATTCACAAGAAATAACCTGACCTATGCCTTGTGTATATCCTAAAAAACCCTGGCCCTTATGTGGGAGAGCTCAGAAGAGTGGTGGTAGTTAAAAGGAATTTGGATTCCTAAACTGCTTGTGGGTAGCACTGAGATAACCAAGTTTCTCATGCCGTAATTCAATCCTCATGAATGGCTTATTCTGGCAGAAATATTTAGGGCAAAGTTTTCCAACCTAGGCTCTCAATTTTAGCCTCTTAGATCCATAATTACTCAACTGTCTACAAATAGCTTAAGTTTTAAAATGTGTAGCATCTTCTCTACTAGGCTGTTGTCATCCCTAGTCTGTTGTATGGTTGTGAAACCTGGACAAGCAACACCTGAAAGCCTTGAAATGTGACCATTGGTGATGTCTTCAGAAAATTCTCCGTATTATTTGGAAGGCCAGAAGAACGAATACCAGTTTTCTGGCTCAAGGAAACACCACCGGCATTGAAGCCATTTTCATAGGGCACCAGCTCCATTGGACAGGACACGTCATAAGGATGCCTGACAAGTGACTTCTGAAACTGGTCCTATATTCCCAACTCACCAATGGTCACTGCTTTAGAGATGGGCAAAAGGACACCTTGAAGGCCAAGCTGAAGAACTACCCAAATAACATCTATGCTTGGGAGACTTGAGCACTGAATTGTCCCCAGTAGTATGAAGTATGGCAGAGCATTGGCCATTTTGAGCAAAATTACCTCACCATAGAGACGAGTAGGTGAGAAAGACAAAGGGAAAGATCTATAACTGGACATTACCAAGATAATGCAGATCTCAGATCGGGCCTCTTCAGTCATCTCTGGGTGCATCAATGACCTATCTTTACTGAAAGACTTGTCATCCTTGTATCAAAGTGACAACGAGAACAAGTGTCCTTTGATGATGCTGAAGTTAGGCAAAGTGATAAGATGTCAGTGCCGCTGAAAATCAGATCATTTTTATTTAGGATTTTGACAGGAGGCACTAAAGCTTAGATTTTCAAAGGAGCATCAAAATTCGCATTGAATTTTGACAGAATTTAAGCATTTAACTTTCTTAAGGCTTCTTAGAAAATTACCCCTTAAGGGCCTGACGTAAAGGCCACAGGAGTTAATGGAAGTTAATGGCTTAAGGAATTACATTAGGCTATTACTCTTGAATAAAATGCTTGTTTTTCTAATGCTATTAACAAATGTTATGCTTCCTCAAACATCTAAAAATACAGAAAGGAAGACCTGACAGCAGCAAAGTAAAGGCTACACTTTCTTATACTTTATTCAAGCAAAGAAATCAAGTGCCAGATACAATGTGTCCAAAACCCTTTTTTTCCTTATTTAGCACCTGCATCTGTCACTAATACATATAGTCATTTAAAACTTCCTTATGCTGATTTATTGATAATAATAAGCTGCACTTTCAAATTGGACAAAGGCACGTCAATCACAGTGAGGCAACCTAGAAATCAGTGTCTTCTCATGATTGTTTAATAGGTCATATAGGAAATTTAATTGAAAGCCTGTGAATTCTCAGAGCAAGCAGCTCACTACTGATTCTTCAAAAAGAAGTGAGTTGGTCTCTTTAGGTACCCTGGCATGAAATTTTAATTGGCAGCGAGCTCTTTTTATACAAACAAGTGATTTTTCTGGGATGGTCTTTTTCTTCTTACTATTTCTTTATTGCTATCTCTCCATCCTTTTTTCCTTAGAGATTATTTTGAATCAATTCTCACTTCATTTCAGATAATTGCTTTCCTTTTTGTTCATTATATTCCCGTGTAATACTTGACTGTATTTGATAGAATCAGGAGAGAACACAGTTAAAAGGAAGCAACATTTTCCTAATCATATTTAACCAGCTATGTGGCTATAAGATGATATTACTCAATAAAATAATAATAGTAATAGTAGGTTCCGTGCTGAGACAAAAATTACTCTGTCCTTAGAAGATTAAAAAGATATTGAGCACATAATAAACATAAAATTCAGAGTTATGTTTTCCCACTAGAACCAAAGGATGTGTTAACATTACTTAGGAATTTTTTTCTCTGCGTACGTTGTACTTCACATTATTTTGTACCTTTTTAAAGATGTTTAATTTATGTCTGAACATGTATTTGCACTGTGGGTAAGTCATGATTCTTTCTACTTAACCTTGCAAACAAAATTGTAACACTATATTTAGCTTTTAATAACTCCTGACTGTAGTACCCCTCTTTTTTTTTTTTGCAGCCAAGGTGTAAAAGGCTTGAGACTACTTGGCAGTCTTTGGCTTCCTCAAAGTCATGTGTGGTGACTTGAACTTTCATATTGAGGTTATTTCCATGCCTTCTGCAGTCTTTTCCAAAAGTCTCACAACTCAAAAGCGTAGTTATAGCTCTTACATCTACATTTTTTCCTGGGTTTGGCTATGCACATAATTAAATTTTCCACTTAGTGACTGAATCACTTATTGGGGAAAAAAATGGAACTTCAGCTCAATTGCAAACAAAAATATGCAATTCAGGTTGGATTAAACATTTTTTTTTAACTTGCAGTGAAATATTTTGGTTTTGGATGTTTCTCACTCTTCTGTTTGTTTGATTGTTGGTATTTTAGTTTGCCACTAAACTAAGCAAACAGCTGCTTCATAGCTACCCTTAGCGCTGGGAGCCAGTACTTTCTAGAAAAATATGTTCTTTAAAAGTTATCTTGTGTTTTCTATCAGTGGAAGGTATTTCTGGAATTATATCTTTCAATCTCTCTGCTCATCATAGGACACTAGGTTTTGAATCTCAAACTCTGGATCCTGGGACTTGAAAGCCTGGATGCTATAAATAGTCAACTAGCACTTATCTTCTTTTGTACACAGCATCTACTATCCATGAGTTTCTGTTGTAGAAAATAAGTATGGCATAGCAATTTTTCTTCTTGAATGAAGTTTACTGTATTCTTACAACAGTGTAATATCATGTTCAGAATGATTTTGCTGAGTGTATGTTTATTACAATAGTAGTACTATAAAAGTGCTGTGGTGAAGTGTAGAGGTGCACCGATGCATTTGTTCGTATTGTATCGGCACTGATAAAAGGAAACTTGACCTTATCAGCAATCAGCTGTTTTTGGCTGATGTGACTGATAACGTCCCTGATAAATGCCATGTGTGCGCGCACAGCTGCAGTATGCACGTGGCCAGGAGTGCAGCCCAGCAGCTTGGAGAGCAGCGTCTGGCTGGTAAGTCTGTGAGGGGGAAGGAGTATGGGAGAGGGAAAGGGTGTGGGGGCACAGATCGAGGACCCTGCAGTGTGGGAGGGAGTGGGGTTGTGCCTGGGCCAGGGGCAGAGGTAGGCACTGCCTGACTGGGGTGGGGCACGGGACATAGCTGCCAGCTCATCCTAGGGGTGTATGGGGGGCAGTGGCTCCTACTGCTGCACACACCCCTGGGGGACGTAAAGGGGGCATGTGCCCCCCGAATCTATGCATGGGGTGGGAGCAGGCTGCCGCTGTGTGCCCCCTGGCAGGTGGTGGCAGTGCCACTGGGAGGGGAGACTACAGAGGAGCTAGAGCCTCCCCAAAATTTGCCATGGCCCCCCTCTCAGCACTGCTGTCGCTCATCTTGCCCTGCCCCCCCCCACTCCTTCCCTCCAATAGACTTACCAGTTGGACACTGTTCTCCAAGCTGCCGGCTGCATACTGGCAATCAGATTGGTATTGACCAATATGGCCAATCAATAGTCGGCTGTTGGTATTGGCCCAAAAAATCTTTATCGGTGCACCCCTAGTGATGTGAAATGGCAGATAATACATGGATATAGCTGGCAGGATCTGAAATGTAGGCCTATCAATTTATATTTTCAAAATGGAAAACAATATCTTTTTATTGTTATGTTTAGTTTTACAGAGTTTTTGGATCCATTCCATCGAGTTATCCAGCCAGAAGAGATCTGGCTCTATAAAAATCCTTTGGTACAGTCAGACAACATACCTACGCGGCTCATGTTTGTAAGTACCGGAGATTTAATAGATCATTTGACAGCTGGATGTATTGTAAACTAAACATGCTTTCATCTGACAACACATGACAAAACCCACAACAATCTTGTCTGCTCTTTGGGTTCCAGTTATGAGGCTCAAAATCACATAAAACTGCATCAGATTATAATGTGAGAAGTAATACAGACCATGTTTTAAAAAGCAGCAGAGCAGCAGCAGTCGTACAGTATAGCCAGCTGCTACAATGCTGATAATACTGTTTAAATTGAAGAAAGTATTCACAAGTAGATGTGAGCAGTGATATGAAGTTTGTTATCTAGGCATTTTGGAAAATCCCATTCAGCACCTATTTAAATCTTTAAGGTGTCTAAGTTCTAAAAGTTGGCTCCTACACTATGAATACTCCATCATACTAATTAACTAGATTAACACCACCTCACTTTTAGAAGGTATATTGTAAGATACGTTGGTCGTTATAACTGAAGACATTAATACAGATTTGTTAATCTTTGTAGCATCCCTATCAGAGTGGTGTTTTCCTAAGGCTAGCGTGATACCGAGGTTGAAACCTGACCTACTGGTTTCAAGGGTAGTTCATCACTGACTTCAGAGGGTCCAGGACTTCACTTGTGGTCTTTGTTTTTAAGATGAGCAACTTGAATTTAGAAGGAAGGCAGAATAAACCTGTGTGGTTTGATTACTGCAATTTTCCAGCAGGACAGTAAAGCCAAAGTCAATAAATATTTTTTGTTATACAGCTAACAACTTGAGGGTGCTTCTTGTTTACAAGGCAATTATCATCTCCTGACCTTATAAAGTCAGAGGCTGAAAGCCAAGATATTTAATCTCCTGCGATATTTTTATTATTGAGTTAGGAGGAAGACCAATTAAGACCAGTTTTACCAACAGGAAGAGGTGACAAATATCTGGTTTTCATTAAATGAAAAGCAGACGTTTAAAAAAAAAAGCACAAAAGGATAGAGCTGGATATAGTTCTGCGCCTAACTCTTCCAGCCTTGCCCACACTGGGTGCATCTACGCATGCAGTTAGCATGTAGTGATAAACTCTGGTGTAGGTCCTGCCAGAATTTATTTCTCTGGGGCCTGACGTTTAGACGTGTGTCTGGGACCATAGCATGTTGAGTTGGGTTGGTGCAGCCTGAGCTGGCAGAGGGTCCTGGGGGTCAGCCTGCCAGCCTGGGACTGCTCCAACCCAACTCAACACGTTGAGGAAGGGATGGTTGGGACATGAGGGTGCTTCTGTGTGGGGCTAGCTGGCAGGCAGCCCCCGCACTGTAGCACCCTCATCCCCCAGCCAGCCCTGGTCGTTGTCTACAAGTGCGTTTCGGTGCATGTGGCTACTCTGCTGTAGGACAGTACTGTCAGGGACAAGTACTATCCTACAGCAGAGTAGCTGCATGCACCAAAATGCACTTGTTATTTAATTTAATATGGGTGCACGTGTAGATGGTGATGCTTTGCTGTGGAGGTAATTAGCCAGCTCTTCTGTAAAGCTAATGTGTAGATGCACTCACTGAACAGTATTTTGCTTCATGAATTCTCAGGTAACTGTATATATTTTATTCACTCAGTTGCAAATCACTGTGTTCAGTTTTGCAGCGGCAGTGAAACCATTTTAAACCAAGTTGAGGGTGAGGGAACCCCATATGACAATGCATTAATCCTGCCTCCTTCTGACGGGAGACATCCACTGGGAGGTACATAGCTGAGGTATAAAGAGGACTATGTCTTCCTTATTTTTCCTTGCCTTGCTAGAATTCAGTGTACTTCATAGCAGCAGTGAGTTAATAACCGTGTACGCTGTGTGTCCAGGTTTATTCAGACTATCTCATATCTGTGAATGGCTCCTTGAATTAATAACTCATTTCTAAACAACATGATCTTATTTCTTCAATATAAAAAAACAACCGTTTAATTGTTTTCTAGTTTTCATTATATAAAGTACTTCCTGTTACCAGTGCTATAAATCAATTTGGAAATGAGTGGATACAGTTTACTAAAAAGGAACCGTTAACATTTTTTTCTGAAGTACTGGATTTATTAAAAAAAGGGCACATTTACACATGCTATTCAATAAACTCTGGTGCAGTTTATGCCAGAGTTTATTGCTCCCAGGTGCCCTGTTGACATGTGCACCCAGGACCACAGCAGTTTGAGCCAGGGCAGAGCAGGCCTGGCAGGCACAGCATCTGGGGGGTCTGCCTGCTAGCCTAGGGCTACTCCGATCTGGTTCAACATGCTGTGCAGGGGCTGGCTGGGGCATGAGGGTGCTTCAGCATAGGGCTAGCCAGTCAGCAGCCCCCCCACTGAATCCCCCTGATGCCCCAGCCAGCCCTGTCATCATCTACGTGTGCGTTGCAGTGCGCAAAATGACACTTCCGTAGGATAGCACCTGCGTTAGGTATTATCCTACAACCACATTTATTAGTTTACTGTGATCTAATAGGGCCGCATGTATAGACACTGAGACTTTCCTGCGGAGCTAATTAGTCAGCTCTACAGTAAATGTCTTGTGTAGGTATGCCCCATGAGACTTTTTAAAGTTAAGAAAATAATCATGAATATTTCCTAAGGCTAGCATGATACCGAGGTTGCTCCAGGTACAAATTAGATGGTGCAAAACTGCATTTGGGCCAGAAGCAAAATAAAAGAGCTGGAAGAATTTTTGTACATTTTGTTTCTCCAAGGACAGGTATGTTTGATCTTGTGAAGTGCTGAATCCCTTCAGGTCTCACTAAATTCAGAGGAAGTTAGGGGAATGCAGCTCTAGCAGTTTCACAAAGCATTACATCTGTAAATCTTTACAGAAAGCAAGTACCAGGTATCTGTTAAGACAGATTCCTTCTAGGAGCAGTACCTGAAAATAGGTCTCCAAAGACCAGCATCAAGAGACGCATCATGACCTGGGCTATCCTTCTGTATACTTCCATAGATGGTTTCCTGAGCAGGGATAAGAGGGATTGGGCACCAGTTGCTTCCCTCTTCACTGAGCGGGAGGGAAAGAGCATTTGCCCCACCCAGTAAACATTGCAGTCAATATGCTAGACTGGTTTGGCATGGAAAAGGATGGAAATTTACTATTATTATGGACACATACTAAATTACTGTCACCTGATGTAAGCTTACATGATTCCTTCCTGCAGCACTTCCAGGACAGTACAGTTACAGAGGGCTGAGTATAAAGGCCAACTTAGCCCTAAACCAGGGGTGGGCGCTTGTCTTGGGTACCGGGCTGCTTGACAAGTCTGGGTGAGCTGTTGGGGGCTTGATTGGTAGCCCCACCCCTGGTTGCCACATTGGGACTGGAAATCCCACTGCTTAACTCCTGACCTTTGCCACCAGAAGTCCCTTCCCTTGACCCCCAGAAATACTGTTTGGGAGGGGGTTGCTGTCTTAGAACCAGAAACCCCCCCCCAGATAATACACTAGTAGTCATAGATTCATAGATATAGGGTTAGAAGGGACCTTGCAGATCTTCTAGTCTAACCCCTGCCCTGGGCAGGAGAGAGAACTGGGCTCAGATGACCCCAGCTAGGTAATCGTCGAGCCTCCTCTTAAAGACCCCCAAGGTAGGAGCCAGCACCACTTCCCCTGGAAGTTGGTTCTTAGATCCTAGCCGCCCTGACCGTGAAGTAGTGCCTCTTGATGTCTAGTCTGAATCTACTCTGTCAACTTATGGCCATTACTCTTTGTTACTCTGGGAGGCACTTGGGAGAACAAGGTCTCTCCCATTCCCCTCTGGTCCCCCCTAGTAAGTTTATCAGCCCTGTTTATAAGTTTAAGAGCCCTGTGGATAGATAGAATGGCCTGGAGGGCTGGATCTGGCCCACAGGCTGTGTTTTGACCACCCCTACCCTAAACTGTTACAAATGCTGTCAAGTAATAAAACAGTACATAAGTGAAAATCAGTGCTTTCCTACACACAAATTAAATCAAATTTGCAAGGGGACTTACTGACGTAATTAGAAAGAAAATGAAGTGCTTTCTGTAGGATATGTGCAACTTCAGTGTAGCTTTAGACTGCCAATATGAATAATGACTGCAAGAGACTATTCCTGTTCCTATTTCCTATCAAAGCAATAGTGGAAGATATCAGCATCAGAAAAGGAAACATTATCTAAAATTGTATGAGGAGGTTGTTATTCTCTAGACCAGTGATTTTTCAACCTTTTCAGACTTGAGGCATGACTTAAGGAGTAACCCTTGTAAATTCGAAATGCCCGTAAGGAAAATCCCAGCTCTTAGCTTTCACTTGTTTTTTAACTAAGGAAAAATAACAGAGCATTGTTTCTGTTGTTGTTTCTGTTGCAAAGAGCTCAGAAAGATCATGGCAGGTCAGAATGCTTTGACATTATGAAGTCCTGTTTGAAATACCTGGTTTTATTTTGTGAATGATGTGCAGGTGTTGGCACATCTAAAAATGCTAATATTGCAATTGCATCCCGTGGTGCCCTTAAAAGGATCTTGTAGTACCCCAGTACACTGGTTGAAAATCACTGCTCTAAACTCTTGGCAAATATGTTGTGGATGTGAGCCCTGAAAGTTCAATTGCAGGGAAAAAAAAATCTTTCACAGGCCAGGCTTGGTTGCACAGAAGTAAATTAACATCAATTAATTCTTAATACTTACTCATTACAAGTTAATAATTGGTATTTAATACCTTTGCATAAGAAAAACGATCAAAACTATGTTATAAGTGTAAACGATTCTGAACTGCCAGCAGAAATCCATTAATCTGTGACGTGGAAATCTGCGCTGGCACCTGATTTCTGAAGACTGAATGTGAAATAGTTTGGAACTAGAGGCTGCTTTAATGCTATCGTGTGTCGGTATCTTCTGCTGCTTCTGCCTGTTCAAAAGCTTTCTAATGCCATTAAGCCACCTTCAGCAATAGAAGACAGATTTGGTTGGCTTTTTTGTCAGGAATTCTTACTTTTAGAATAATAATAATTCTAGGTTTTGCCCATTACCATTTTTATTTCACTGTCTTTGGCAATAGCATTTCACGTCTGTTTTCAGAGACAAAGGTGAAGAGAGAATTTACATTTCTGGGGTAATAAAACTGCTGCTAAATGCTTCTAAATGCTAACTAAAACAGTGAGTATTTTGTACAAGAATCAGTGGCACGATAAATCCAATTTAAAAACAGGAAGCCATCTCCTGGCTTCATTTTTACCTATGTAAGCCACTTAAGTCAATGGCTAACATGGAATGAGAATGGAATCTGTTGCAGGATATATTATAATAGTAATAAATACCCTGAAATTTTGTGCCGTTCGCTTAGTCTGAGGAGTTAAATGAGCTTAAGGCTGTTCTCCAATTATTGAGTACCATTCAGTTTTATAGGAGGGAGTTTTAGTTCGTCAAGTCCTCATAGTCAGTTGGACTACACAAGGAGTAAGATACTAGCCAACCTGAATAAAGGTGGCACAGTGTGGCTGAGAGTAGGCAGCTTGCACACGCTTACATGGGAGGCAGATCAGTATCGTGATGTACAGTCTAATTTTTAGAGTCTCTAAAAAGTCGAAGACATCTAGTCTCACTTTTTTCTCTGCTATATAAAATAATTGATTCCCTTCGGTTACAGAGCTGGCAGAGCAATGTCCCTGCTGAAAGATGTTCATCACAGGAACCTAGAAATGTTCTTTATGATAACACGCTTGTTGAAAACCTGTAAATTTTTTTTAAAGTTGCAACATGATTCATCTACTAAAGGCCAAATGCGTCCTTTAATGGAAACTCACAAGCGATATCAGAGGCCATAGGAGTCATGTACCTTCATGTGAGGGCAGATTTCAGGTCTGATTCCTTTGCCAGTTATAGATGCCATAAACTATGTTCGCACTGTGCTGTGGATGTAATTCCAGAAGTGGAGGGATTTTTTTTTTTAAATTTCCTTTTTTGACCAACATTAAGCAATGTGCTTAATAGACTCCACTTACCTTTCTGTAAAGGGAAGAATCAGAAACTTTCAGTCTCCAAATACATCACTTAACTTTTATTCTGAAAGTTTGCAAAACAGTCTAATCACTTCAAGTTGGAGCCAGACTCTTTTCTCTGCTGTCCCCTTCCTCCTACTCCCACCCGGCCCCTTAGGTCCCATAGTATGTTGCTCTACAGGTTGTCCTGTGGTAGTTAGTGGATCCTGTGATGTGGTTAAGTACTATTCAACATGTGGAAGGCGGCCAGTATTTGAGTCCCTGTGATGTTTGACTCTTGCCCGTTTCAGTTCCTCAGGTTGTCAGTTCTTAAGCTAACCCTCCCGTTGCTAAACGCTCCTTGTCCAGTGGAGTAAAGTGTATAAAAAGTAGTGAAGAATTTCAGCATTGTTGGTACTCCTGAGGTGGGGGATAACGGGACCTATGAAAGAATATGCATTTCACAACAGAGGTTAGTTATAAGCAACGGGACCTTGGGTCTGCTTATGGCAGCCAGAGAAGGACAGCTTTAGAGGCAGGTGGCATGGTAGCACAGTGAGTCCAATTAGAAATATTTTTCAGTCGGGAGGCCATTCAGAGGGAAAAATAGGAGCAGCAAAATAGTAATGAGGTCATTTGCTTTTGTGTTCAGCCTGTTTCATGGTAATAAATAGTTATTGCTTTTCAGACCAAATTACAATATCCTCATCATGAGTTGTTCACCAGATATTTTAACTGTGATTGGCCTGAATGAAAAACAAAATAAGAGTGGGTATAAATCTGACTCCTCTTCTTGCAGGGAGCAGTAGTATCTTGCATTGGGAGTAGCCTAACTAATTTGTTGAATTCAATGAGGCCGCTTGCATTCTGATAAGCTACTTAACACAAGGACAGTAGTTACTTTCCATTATAAGTTGCACAGTATGAGCCTACAAACATCAGGCAGATAGTGTGACTTGATGAATAAAATTATGTTTACAGGATTAGGGCTTCTACCCCAATATGCTTTATGGTATTAAATGTTATGCTGCTGTGAATGATATATGACACAGAGGAGGAAAGGCACTTAAATGCTTCTAGAAAACATTGTAAGCATATAGCGGCGTAGCTGGTGGCGGTAATGAGTCACGAGCTTTATAGACGGTTTCTCCTTTTCATGTATGAATCTGACAGTTTAAATATAGCTCTAAGCAATTACAAATCAATTATAACCCTCAATTATATTACCATTTTTAATATATTCATTGCCCTCTAGGTACAAATACAAATCATCCCACTCCGCTTGAGGTCAGGAGTTCGATAAAGATCATTTAGCCATCTCATCTAAATGGAGCTAAGTGGAACCAATTATTAATCAGTGGGACTGGCAGGAGTGGGCGCTCTCACGAGATTATTTGTTATCTCTTACAGGCAATTTCGTTTCTCACACCGCTGGCAGTCATTTTTGTGGTAAAAATAATCCGGCGGACAGATAAGACTGAAATTAAGGAGGCTTTCTTAGGTAAAGTATACCTGCTTTTACAATGAAACGTTTTTGATCATTTTTCCCCCAAGTTGTACCAAGTTGTAGTCTTAACCATGAGGAGTGCGTGGGTGAAAGCCTGGCTGTAGCAGTCCACTGGAGTTGGCATCAGTTGGGCCACAATTTCACCACGTCTTAAGAAAATCTCTCTCTCGTATGTATCTTTCCAAATACACGAGGATCTCTTTCCTGCTTCTACTGTTTATCTGATCAAGTAGCTCTGATCTTTCTCAAGCTAATTGGCTAGTATCTGTGGCAGAAAGTGTCCCGATGAATTGCTCTTCACTTGAAAACCAGCGGCTTTTTCCACCTTACTTACAAATGAACAAAGTCCGGTGTCAGCCAAAGCACTTCACTTACAGGCAAAAGTTTCAGATATTGGCAGGGCATTTTTAATGAGGCATCCGTGACTCTTAAGTTCTCTTGGCTTTGCTGCTTAAATGTATTGACTATCAGATCATGGAGCCATATGTTTGCTAAGGTTTTTGCCTGAGCAAGCCTAAGTGGAAATGGTGTTTAGGCAGCATAGAGCGTCTGTGGTTGTTTTTTCTGTGCTGATGTTATAGTGGCTGGAGAAAACATATTAGGGACTGTTATTTTGATGCTGCCAGTAGTTGGTAGTATACTGTTAAATTTATTATAAGTGATATTTTATTGATGTGAATGCACTCACTAGAAAGGGGACATGTAGCTATAAGTATAAATACACAGTGGTATGGTTTTTGTTTTAATTTTATTGCTGTTATTTCAAAATAAAAGGAACTGTGGATCTGTTTTTCCATCTCTTTGGCCCAGGAATCTTCTGGACTGCATTTGCTTTTGATAGTTTGGACTGTACTTACCATCAGATCCACAGGATCCAGATAATAAATCTATCTTTCAACCTCTTCCCCTCCTCATAAGCATATATGAAGCCATGGTCTTGATGTAGCCATGAGCCCCATTTATTCAATATTGGCATAAACATAAGACCTTTTGTGGCTTAGCATATGCAAAGAGATAAATCAGATTTAGTGGTTTAATGGGATCTCATCTTCAGATGTGAACTTGTTCGGAATAGTGGTTTAGACGAGGGGTTCTCAACAGGGGTGCCGCAGCACCCTGGGATGCCATGAGGTCCTTTTGAGGGTGCCATGGGGTGCAAGGAAATAAGTGCTCACTTTTCCCTGCCTGGCCTCTATGCAAGGAGGTAGGTGCAACTTCATTTCTGGATAAGCTTGCACTTGTCCCCCTGTGTGAGGAGTTAAGTGCTCTCCTCACTTCTTCCCCATGTGTGAGAAGCTAAGCCTAGGCTCTTCTGTGCAGGCTTCAGTGCAAGAAGATAAGGTCATGATTGTCCCTGCCCTGCCTCTCTCTTGGGAGCTAAGTGCTTGCTCCTCCCTTTCCCCCCTGCCAGGAGGTAAGTGCTGCAATAAATAAATTAGTTATTGAATTGGGGTGTCACTCAAGTCACTGGAGTTCTGATGGGGCACCAAGAGCCAAAAAAGGTAGAAAACCACTGGCTAAAACTAGTGGTTTTCTCCCTTTTTTCATTTTCAGACCCCAAAAAACTTGGCATGGAGGCGCAGACCCCTTTCAACATTTCAAGTAGGTGCAGACCCCTTTGAATTGTAAGTGTGGGTATTCACACACTTTTGATTGATCGTAGTCCTCTTTTGCAGACCCTTTAGACATAGTCTGTGGACTCCCAGGGGCCTGCAGACCACAGGTTGAAAACCAGTTGGTTTAGACCATTCTCGTTGACTTTGATGGAACTGTGCTGTCATGCAATATGAGGATCAGGTGCATTTTATGGAAACCCAAGAAACTGTTATGCTGCTAATACAGTTTCCTTTGGGCCACCTCGACTCTCAGCTAAGGACTGCAAAGGCTGACTGTAATTTCCCCTTGCTTTGCCACTAGTATAGTTATTAAAAATGAAGCACAAATCTTCTATCTACGATAGCATTTTGTACTTGGCTTGCACTTGCTTTGCAGAAAGAGATGGCTGCAGAATGTGAAAGGCTGTGTAGACAATCAGCCCTGTGGTTTTATAGTCATGTTAGAGCTTGGTAGAAACATCAGAGGGTTTTTAGTATATCTTAGAAATGGTGTATCTTCCATATTCCTTTTCTCTTAATAAGGAGATATGGTGTTATGACATTACTAGCCAAAAGCATTTGATTTTTCAGAAAAATTATTGTACAGCCACTACCTAAAGTTGCCATAAATAAATGAAAGCCTAGGTACAAGGAAATGTATGCATGTACATATCTATATATGCGCATGTATATATGTGTTGGGGCTGTGTGTGGTGTGGGGGAGGAGAGAGACGTTGAAAGTAAAAGGTGAAGGTCTATATTGGATAACACACCTGTTCTTGGGATTGACTTGATTTTTCTTTTTTGCCAGCAGCCTTTGTAAATGTCTGGGAATGTCTTTTTTGGTGTTGCTGCTTTCTGAAGGACCTCATTTTTTTTTTTTACCTAAAAAAAAGAATAAAATAGACAAATCCTATGATACGGCAAAGATTCTTATGATAGACTGTGTACTCGGACATTGATTTTATCGATATCGACTGATGAGCGTTAGTGGGGTATTGGACTGCAACAACTGTGTAGCAGTCCAATGAGAACATAGCCTGGTGTGGGTGTCATAATGGAAAGTTATTTCACTGTAACTGCTCTGCTGAAAATAAAAGATCTGCTGATAGGTTTTCCAGGAGGAAATAAAATGCACCAGTTTCATGGTTGCATTATAGCATGTAACAATAAGGTGGATGGCAGCATTAAATCAGTTGAAATCTAACCGGAGAGATATTTATGCCCTGTTCCAAAGCCTGTTAAAGCCAACATAAAGGCTTCCAAGAGATTTAGGTCAGGCTCTTCATGGAGTCCAGTGAATGTTGCGAGTAAATAGCGGGATATTTCCCTACCATAAAAAAAGTCATTTTATTAGAACATTCCTAGTTATTATCCTTGTGTCCGTCCCGCAGCTGATTTCTTTTTTTTTCTAAAGAAGATAGGAAAAAATTTCATTCTGCTCTGTTCAGATGCTAGCAGAGCAGAGCATCCAGGTGCTAAGTGGTGTTGTGTACGAGGTTTCATACAGATAGTTAGAAGAGATGGCTCCGGTTGCAAACATGTTACGTGTTCTTTGGTGTTGAACTGATTCTCCACTGCTTTTCTCCTGGTATAGTAATTTGAACAGAGCAGGTGTATTCAGAAACCCACTCTCCACTCACTTCTCATGCGTCTGAAAGATGACGTAGCATTTCAAGCCAGCATTCAGGGTCCCTGATCATTGTGCTGGTCTCAAATAAGCCCCTCAACAAGTAGAATAAGAAAACCAATGGGGTTATTAAAATCTTTCAGCTATGCTAAAGAATCCAATTTCAATCTGATGAAAGTTTCAATCCATAAATCAAATGCTGTAATGTTACAGTTTTATAACTTGGCAGCTATATTACTATTGTTCTGTTTTTCTTTTTTAGCTGTTTCCTTGGCTCTAGCTCTGAATGGAGTCTGTACAAATACTATTAAATTAATAGTGGGGAGGTAAGTCTTGTCATATTATAAATGATGGCTTAAACAGTCAAAGAAATTAATACAGAGTTGACAAATATCATCTGTCTTAATAAAAAAGATAACCACTGTTTCCAAACACACGGGATTAGCAGAGACTTCTCTTGGGCTCTGCTCGCCCCTGGTAGGGATGGTGCACGACCTCATTACAATGCATCTGGCCTGCAGGATTCTTTGCTGCCGTTGTTCATAGCTTGTATGTTGGAAGATCCAGACAAACAAGAACAGGGCAAAAAAAGGTGCAAATTGAAATCCATTCATTTCACTGATGGCACATGAGGGAAGAGCCACAGTGTGCAGGGATTTAGCTGCCAGCTCCCACTAGCAAAAGTAAATTGAAACCAATTCATTTCGCTATGTGACAGTGAAACTGCATTTGATGTAGTACATATTGCCACAGATGACATCTCCCAGCAGCACCAGGGCTCAATGGACACACCTAGGCTACAAGTCAGAGCCCTGAAGGGCTGTTTCTAGAGCTGTGGGAATCTGAACAAAAAGAAAGAAGAGAACGTGTTTCAGGTCAGCCAGAACGTTTGCCTTTCTGGGCAAAATAGGGGGAAAAAAACCCAAACAAGCCAAACCCTGAGAGAAAACTCATTTTGGATTGATTGAAACATTTAGACTTTTACATTTATTCTTTGCTGAGTTAGGCAGGAATTCACAAATAGGTTTGATCCATCCAAAACTGCATGCCTCAGCAAATAAGCTTTGTCCAATGGATTTTGGCTGGTTCCACCTCTTTCCTAGTGCTATAGGAGTGCTGCAGGCAAAATATTTCTGCTTGTAGTTTGACTTCATTACTTTTCACCCCAAATATTTAGTTCTGGCATTCAGAACACTTAGCCGTCTTCATTTTACAAGTGGTTTTTTTTTTTTTAGAAACTTCAGTAACCAGTCCTCCCAACAGTCTTGTGAGCTCGATCAGGGTCCCTGTTGTATCAGAAAGAAACCACAGTAGCAAAGGAAGTCAACATTCAAGCTGACTTGATTAGAACTTGATTGTTTCTGGATTGGAGCTTGATTGTTGCTTGATCCCAGTCCTAAGTAGCTGGCTTGGCCTCCCTGTTACGGTAACACCTAAGGTGGCTACCAGTAGGAAGGTCAATAAAACCCTACGCTACCCTGTGGAACATGTGAGTAGCCCTGGATAGTCTGCTTGCTCACTGAAAGACATGTACAGGTTGGCCGCTCTGTGAGATATATGAAGAGTAGCCCTGCAAAATCCTTTGTGGGGTTGAGTCTCTTATTCCGCCCCCCTACATAACCTCAGGATTTGAACCCACTAGCCTAAAGAGACTGACCTGTCCAACTCCTGCTAAGACATTGTGCTGGAGGAGTCTGTCTAGACAGGCTCTATGTAAAAGTTCAGCATGAAATAAAACAGCGTATTGCAAAGAGAGACATTTCAATTGCTTCTGTAGGTAGAATAAAACAGAAGGAATTGAGCACCCTCTGTGATAGTCAATACATTTAACAATCGCTTTGAGGTCTGTTTCTAACTACAGCTCTTATGTTTTAAATGTTCATGGTGTTTTTTGTAGACCGCGTCCCGATTTCTTTTACCGCTGCTTTCCAGATGGAGTAATGAACACTGAAATGCACTGCACAGGTGATCCAGATCTGGTGTCGGAAGGCAGAAAGAGCTTTCCCAGTATCCACTCTTCCTGTAAGTTCATTCAAGAAAGCAGTATACCTTTGGCAAGCTTAACCTCATCTATGTTTTAACATTGCTCTTTGTGCCATGCTTTTTCACTGGAGGGATCAGAACCTGTGTCTTGAGTCAGGAGTGCAGAAAGCACAAGTCTTGAGCTCTCTGGTATTGCTGTTTTTAAAAAGTAAGGGTACCGTGCCTCTTTCCTTGAGTACTGCCTCTGCTTCCCAGGAAGTCTGATTGAATTTGGCAGAATAAGTTGCTTGAGGTGCAAGAAGATGAGGAAATCAAGACCTGTAAGAACTTTTTCAGGGGTTTCTAGGAATCTGGATATAAAGCAAATTTTGCTGGGTTTATTTACTGAACTTTGAGAAAATTACAAACCATCTAGTAGTTCTTATCTTTGTAACATGACTTAGTGAACATAAGTTTGAATCACTGAGGCCGCTCAGCTTGTGTGCATCTACATGTGTGCTGCTGCAGAGTTTTTACTCTGCAGCAGAATCATACTTGCATTTACAGTCCAGTGTCATAAGCCGGACTGTGAAGGGCAGATGGGAATACAGGGGAAATGAGGCTGCTGCTTCAGCTTAACTAAGTTCCACCAGTTTTTTAGGTTAAGCATATGGGAGGTAAGTGATAGCTATGTGCCCCCTCTAAGATGGGGGATGGAGAGTGGGTGGTTTTGACAGTGTCCTTACCATGCCAGCACGGACAGTTCCACATAGGAAGTGGTAAATCAGTAGTAACTACTTGCTGCAGCAAGAGGGACCTGGAGAGAAAATTGGAAAGAGTTTGTCCCTTGGATGCTCCTAAAACAGGGCAGTATCCCATGACACCATACATGTTTTTTGATAGTCCACAGTCTGGTTCTTATGTGGGGAGTTGCATATATGTATATAGTATGCAGTTATTTTGTTCATATGTATTTATAGAATATATGCAAAGTCCTCAAATGCTAGTTTTTTACACTGAGTTGCAATCATCTTGGTTCAGTGAAGAACTTCAACTTTTAAATTACTGCATGCATTTGGGTGGTGGTGGGGGGGACATGCACATGGCCACCACTGCCATCCACCACCCCGTGCCACTGCTTCTCGTTCAGCCATGCCCTAACCTCCTCCCCCGCTCTGTGTCTCATGAATATTTCATTTATTTTATTTGTTTCTCCTTTAGTCAGGCCTAAACTTTGCCCTAGGTTCCTTCCTTCAGGATTTCTTTTGTCCCAGACCCTAGCTATGTTTGTGAGAGGGCTCTTCTTACTCCCTCCCATTCAGAGTGGAATAAAATGAGCTGCACCAACTACAAGTTACTGTTGATAAATGTGTACTGTAGCCCAATACCGCTGACCAGGATGGGTTAACTGAATTGTGTCGATGTTGTATAGATTGCACCCTTAGAGACAAATGCTGTTCTCTCACTGTATAATATGGAGTGACTGTATTGACATTACTGGAGTGGTACCATATTTGCACAGGTGCAAGAGAAAATGGAAGTTTATCTTTAATATTACCATACTTCCTCCAGCATTATGTTTGGCTACAGCTTCTGCACTGTAACATAAAGAGTTGGGGAGTTTGCCATATTCCTGGTATTTACACAGCACTAAAGAAGTTTATGGTTTTTTCCCATGATTTCTTCTTTTTATGGTGTCAAAAAAATATAAACTTGCTCTAAGAACAAGACTTGACATGATAAACTGTAGTATCTCTCTGTGAATGATAGTTAAAAGTAGCCCACTGCAGTTTGGTATTTTCTTTTGCATTTGAACATGTGAAGGAAATAAATCACAAGTGAAAGCAACATGCTGCCAGGCACCTGGTAAAGAGAGATTAAAAACCCCAATGCAAGAGTCATTCTTACCATCAAATCAGTGTTTCTTGCGGTATTCCTTGGCCTTGTTGTCAGTCAGAATGCTTTAGATACACGTATCTAAAATGTGATCCATGCAAACCAAGTCTTTTGACAGAGAAGTTTGTTTGGTTGTAGACTCAGAGATGCATGACCGTGTAACAAGCCTGTATTGCTGAGAGGTCACCCGTGCTGGAATCCCGTTTTCCATGCACAATACGTTGCATGTTACCTTCCTTATATTCTGTGACTATCTTGTGGGGAGTGCATGGGGGGGGTCCCTACAC
>JAGPOW010002742.1:12555540-12593746 GCA_030014935.1 Caiman crocodilus | reverse complement strand
GTGAAGAAGTTCTTCCTAATGTCCAGTCCAGTGTATGTGGACCTCCACCTGAAATAATTGGCCACTCCTACAATAGGTCCTTTATTACTGGTCGCATCATTTTCAGTAGTAGTATTTCCTGGATGGATGATGGCAGTACAGTGGCAAGACTGTATGCTGGGCTCTGGTTACTTGGTTGCAAAGCTGGGCCAGTCACTTCTGGTGCTTATAACCCAGCTCAGGGGGGTGGAAAGATTATCAAAAAAGCTCTGGGCCTTGTTTTGGAGGTTTCCTTATTGTACAGGAAGTCAGCTCATCAGGAAAAATGGTTGACTATTTAGCAGTGAAACTCAAACTTTGGCTATGGCATGAATTACAGAGTATGTGCAATCACCCTATTCCCTGCAGGTAATGCTGAGGGGTTTTTTTCAAAGTGCACCTGGAAGTTTTATGCAAGTTGAGTATTTTTTTCCCTACATCTCCAATTTAAACTCTTTAAGGGTTGACCAGCTTTCTCTTTTTGGATACAGGAAATAGTCTAAAAGGACAGTAGGGATCATCTTTTTGAATGGCTTAATGGCGCATAAAGGGATTACCAAGAAGATAAGTATATTTACAGTATGAAAGACTTAGTGTTAGTCTTGAGTCAGGGTAGCATTGCACCATATAGATTAAGAGCCATGCTGGAGGGAGGCCTATAGTAGAATTGCTTGCAGTATCAGAATCTAATTTTGCTACTCTGTGGGTGTGTCTACACGTCACTGTACCCAGGGAGTGCGCCCAGGGAGTGCGCCGCTACAGCGATGGAGCTGGTGATCTTGTGTGATGTGTAGGCACACCCTCTGGCTGTTGTATTAATTCATGAAGAAAGGGGATGTGACAGTCAAGCTGCATTTGATTTAGTTGTGTGGTAGGTGGAACAAGATCTATTTCTAATATCTAAGCAAAACTTCCCTTGCTGCAACTTGAGATCATTGCTCCTTTTTTTGTCATCTGCCACTGAGAACAGTATAGCTCCATCCTCTTTGTAACCACCCTTCAAGGGAGTTGAAGGCTTTTATTACACCCTCCCTCTGTGTTCTCTTCTCCAAATTAAATAAGCATCTCATAAGTTCTGTTCCCCTGCCGTCTAACTATTTTTGTTGCCCTCCTCCTCCTTTGCCCACATCCTTTCTGTAGTGGGGGGGCCCAAAACTGAAGATAGTACTCCAGATGTGGCCTCACCAGTCCAGAACAGAGGGGAATAATCACTTCCCTCAATCTATTGGCAATAGTCCTACTAATGCAGCCCAGTATGCTGTTAGCTTTCTTTGCAACAAGGGCACACAGTCAGCAGTCTGTATCGGTGCATGGGATTTTTCCCATGTCCTAAGTGCAGGACTTTACACGTGTCCTTATTCAACTTTATAAGATTACTTTTGGTCCAGCCCTCCAATTTGTCTAGGCCACTCTGATTCCTAGCCCTACCCTTCAGCATATGTATTACCTGCCCCCCACCAGCTTGGCAACATCTGCAGACTTGTTGCACTCTGTCCCATTCCATCCCATCCCATCCCATCTTCCAGGTTCTTGATGAAGATATTGAATAAAACTGGCCCCAGGGCCTACCTGCCCTAAGGCACTCTACTTGGCTGCCAAGTAGATATTGAGCCGTTGATACCCTTTGAGTCCAATGATTCAGCTAGTTTTCTGTCCACTTTACAGTCCATTAATCCAACCTTTATTTTCTTAGCTTGCTTGTGAGAATATTGTGGGAAACAGTATCCAAGCCTTGCTATAGTCAAGTTATATCACATCTACTGCTCTCCCTGTATCTGTTGAGCCAGTCACCTAATAGAAAGCAATCCATTCTGACTGTTTCTAATTACCTTCTTCTTCTCCAAGGGCTTAGAAATGCATTCCTACAGGAGCTGCTCCATGATTTTTCTAGGGACCGTCTGCGCTCTGAAAGAGAGAAAAGGATTGACTGTGATGTAGACACAGTTACCATTCCCCACTGGGTAGATACTGTAACACCACGTGTGGAGGCTGCTGAAGACATGCTTCAAATCAAGATAAAGCAGCCCTAGGCATGACTTATGTTCCTTGCAGCCTTTTCTGCATAGGATTACCGAGGTTGTGGCTTCTTTGTCCAAAAAGGATTGGAGAAATTCTTAGAGGAAAGGCACATCAGTAGCTATTGAGAATGGGAATTAGAGGTGCAGTCTCTGAATCAGAATTTCCTAGGCCTTAAATGCTGGAGGCAGTAAGAGAGGAACAGTGGAAAAAATGTGTCATACCGTGTTCACTCTCCTTTTCAGTGTCCTCTCTCTACCGGTGTGTGACACGGGATACTGGGCAAGATGAGCCTTTATTCTGACCCAGTAAGTGACAGTTCTTAATGCATCTTTTTGATCTGGAGAACTTTTCACTAATGAGCCTTACTGAAGGCTTTGTGCCAGCCCAGACCCTGTACGAAATTGGACCAGGGAGTCCTTTTGACAAGGAGGTCTACTTTTGGTATTTAATATTGCAAAGGCTCTATATTTTGTTGGCCCTTTTTGCCATGTCAAAACACTTATTCTGAGACTATGCAAGTCACGTGGCAATAAAATAAGTTATAATTCTTCAAGAGGCACAGCTGGTGTAGGAGTGTTGACTTGCAGTGAGGAAGTGGAGAATGGTAACGCTGGTGTGCTTGCCAGCGGCAGAATTTCTCCTCTGTGGTTGATAGCATGTAGTGGCAGTGCTGTTTGCTCTAGCCATCTAAAAGATCTTGCAACATATCCTTTATACCCTTTATGCTTAGCACAGCAGAAGGTAGGACATTGCCTCTACCCAAATAGGCCACATTTCCTCCTCTCCTGCAGCCAGTCTTCCCCGATATGCCTCCTTACAACAGTTTCTCTCTGTTGGTACTAGCTATTGTTTAACTATGCAATGCAAGGTAGAAAAATCAAACAGAACATAAACAAGAAAAAAACCAAAATGGCTGTTCATGTTGACATGATGCTCTGGTATATTTAACACAACAAACAGCATGAATCGTGCTGAAATCAATAAAAGCTATTATAGTGTGGACAAACTGGAATTAATAATATGTATAACATAATGATTACCCAGGGTACACAACAGGAAGAAATACAATGCATCAGTAAAATACACTTAATTGAATGAGATGCATGTGTACTGGCTGATAAGTGACAAATACAATGAATAAATAAAGCACACAACTGAATAAGCCAAATGCATAGTAGTGGGTGATTGAAAAGCATGCTGAATTTGCAGGCGTGCAGCATACTAATAGGATGGACATAAAGTCTCCTGTAATTGATTTCTCCCTTCTTATTACATGACCGGTGTCACTTTAGCGTCTGCGTCAGGTTGACAAGATCTTTCCACAATCCACGTGTGAGCCCAGTCTTCTATTGTGTAATTTATTTGAAAATCGATAATGTCAAAGTCTTTAGATATTTGTTGTTGAAAAGTGACCATCGTACAAAAGTCCCTTGTTATGTTTAATTATTGCCTTCCAGACAGTAGAGTCCAGAGAAAGTGAACGGGAAATAGGCTCTTATAATGCCAGTTTTACATTCAGTAGAGCAATTCCAAGTGAACCAGCTGTCCAGTGATAAAAGCTGGAAATGAAATCAGAAAGGTCGTTTTCAATATCAGTCAGCCCTTTGTTACCATAAATAGCTTTGTGTGTTTACCAATTCAAGAAAGATTTCTCAGTTTGACTTTTTTTTTTAAATGCATTCTGCTTTTGCTGAACATTTTATTTTAGACAGTTTATACTTGTTGGGAGATCTGAGTTTGCCTGGGTGAGAAAATTTAGAAGATATGAGCAGAATACATTTTAAAAATGATTTAGTTGCACCCAATATTCAGTCTTAAAATATAATGGCCCCTGATATTTATGACCAAACAGAAATGTTTGGTTTTGTATGATAGTCACATCCTAAAAATGCCTTTATTTCAGAGTTTTATTGCTTATGGTCACCATGGGAATCTGAAGAATGAAGTCGATTGTCCAGCCCTAGCTTTCCTCTTGAGCTAGAACAAACAGCAAATAGCTTGTAAAATAATGAACTCTCTGCCTTTGCTTTCCTCAGGAAGTGAATTCCCCTTTTCCTGAATTCTTTGTGTGCTTAGAAGATCTATTGACTTCTGTTGACTTCAGTGGCAACATCAGGTCTGCAGGGTTTGCAGTGTTAGACAAGCAAGGTGACTAAATGGAATATAGGGTCAGTGTATGGGCTTAGGTCGCAAGAAAGCCATTCAAGAACATCCCTCGCTTCAGCAGCAAAAAACCTATTACTGCCAGGTTAGAAGCTAGCTAACTAAAGACACTCTCCACCCCTCCTTCTCAAATTAGGGCAACGGGCAGAAGGAAATGCAGATGTTACAGGATATAGAACAAGAAAGAGGCATCGTGACACAGTAGCCCAGAGAGGAGCGAGTCCTGGGTTCTAGGTCCAGCTGCCAGTTATTTTTTTCCTTTTCCCCAAGATCTGTCTAATGCACAAACAGTCCAGGGAGCAGAACGATCAAATGAAATGGCACAAAGATATTGAAGGAGGATCTCATTTCAGTTAATAAGACTGTAGTATGCAAAGGAGCCAGATATCGTGACAAAGATGCAGACAGGGGAAAGAGAAAAGGCTATGCGGGCTAATTTACTTCTGATTATCCAATCGAAGCAATCAGCTGGCCGTAATTCAGTGAGGCCGGATGGAAACAGAAGTGGGAATTCTGTCTTAATTTTATACTTCCACTAATGTATCACAAGAACAAGCCAGTTTGCACAACTGCTAATGTCCTTACATGAATTAGGACTGTACTGTTTACCTCCAACCCTAATTAAGCTATATCCAAAAAGCCCCTTCCTTGAAAATATTTGAGTTTGGATTGAGACCCACTTTTCAGTTTAGGCCCATTCTTAAGCTAGATTCAGAGAAGCTGGAGATAGAACAGCCTTGTTGTATCGTTTTCAGGAGATCGGTCCCTTCCTAGTGCCGGATTGATTGTTCCTGACAAAATATATATTTTAGCTTTTTTCCCAGCCTGATTTTTAAACATCTTAGCTAAAAGGGGTTCCTGCAGTTCTCTTGGAAGATTATTATACAGTCTATTGAGTTCACCATAGGATAAATACTTTTCTCTGATGTAATCTTGAGCCATCTAATTGGATAGTTCTCTTTTGCGCCAAATGCATCATTTCAGAATGCGTCGAATTCGGCGTTTCAATATGGTTCTCTATTAAGCTACACTTTAATATATTAGTTTACTAACTGCTCCAGTAATTTGTTGAATAGCTATGTTTTTCTTCCTATGTAAGTACAGCAAATGATGGTACCATTCATTTCATTTTTTTTTTTTTTTTTTGCATCGTAAACATCCACGATGCACATATGACTAACAGCAGTTCAGAAACTAAGGGATCACTTTCCCAGGGCTGCTGATCCCCAGCATGTCCAGTCTGCTTGCTCCTGTTCTACAGGTATCAAACAGACCAGTGAGGCTGAAGCAGCACCGAGGGCAGCCCACACCACTGCACCCAAATTTTTGGTCTGCAGTGTGCCCCAGAGCAGTCCCCACTGCAACTTCTGTGCTTCATTACTAGTTTTGATGCACGTGGAGGAGAGAGGTGGGACAGCATGTTTGAGATCAGCACTGCAGGAATGCCAGGGAAGATGTTTGACATACCTCAAACTTGCAAATACGGCCCCATGGATCTACTCGGACATTAAGTGCAGTGAGAAAACTGACCTCATCTTAAAGTGGGTAGGAGTTTATGCAGGAAAGAAAGCTGGCTGCCAACAAGTACGCAGACCATCCTGTAATTTTAGATTCAGCTTCAGCCCTTGACATTCTCAGTCTATACCACTGAGAAACAATACAGTGGGCCTGTCTGTACGTGCCATTAGTGTAGAGCAATAAGCTGCAGAGCTTACTGGGGCATGCGAGCAAGCTCCCAGGCACACAGTTTACAATGTGTTGCCCAGACAGCAACACATTGAGCCAGGTCGCAGCAGCCCTGGCTGGCAGGGGTTAGCCTGCCAGCCCAGTGCTGCTCCAGCTGGGCTCAACGTGCTGTGGAGGGACTGGCTGGGGCACGAGGGTGCTTCAGCATGGGGCTAGCTGGCAGGCAGTTCCCATGCTGAAGCAAGCTCGTGCCCCAGCCAGCTGGCTTAATATCCACACATGTACTGCTGAGCACAAAAATACTCCGCAGCAGAGTACTACCTGCTGCAGAGTTTATTAGTTTTCTGCACCCGAGTAGGCATGCACATGTAGATGCTGAGACGTTTACTGCACAGTTAATTAGTCAAGTGGACAGTAAGCATCTCATGTAGATGCGCTCAGTGAGTGATCTTGTATATAGTAGGGAGATTGGGAGCATTGCTTTTTAAGTAGTGCATCATCCCTTTGGGCATATTTTATGCGGCTCTGCTTCCAGGTATTTATGTTCCTAAAGATACACAACACATTGGTGCCACAAAGCATTTTCCACATTGCTTGAAATTTTTGGAGGTTAGTTCACCTGGCCTCTCTGAAAACCCCAGTATGTAGCATCTATACCTTTAGGTAACTACATAACTTTGAAAACATGGGCATTCAGCGTTCGAATTTTATGCTTGTGGCTTCTTTCAGCAAGTTGGAAAAGTAATCCAAGATAGACTCTAATTGGAACTGTTGAGAAGCGGTTTTTGCAGCGTAATTGAAAGGATCTTTTTGTAAGGCTAGATGGAGTTTGGCAAAGAGCTGATACATAGATCTCTTTGAACAGAACAGGGTAAGATTTTTCAAGAAGGAAATTCTTCGCTAAAACCCTCCAGCTTATAATTGCAAAGGATATTCTCTGTATTAATTACTACCGGCTTTTATCTTGGAAGGAGCCTGAGTCAGAAACTAGGTCCCTTGATTCATTGTTTTTCCAAGTTTGTGATATTCAGCTTGGGGATGGGGATTGGAGTCAAACTGAGAAGGGCCAGAGCCCCAACCCAGTGACTCATGAACTCTTGGCTATTTGGTAACTCAGCTCCAAGAGAATGGTTGGAGCGGCCTTTTCAAGCCTGTTCTATAGCTTAGCGGATAGGGTGCTCTCCTGGGAAGTAGAAAACTTGAATTGAAATCCCCTCATTGTAAAAAGGCCTATGACACGGGTTTTTCACTTCTTGGGGTGTACAGTAATGAATTCTGGAGGGCCATTGTGCAAAATGTGGGCATCAGTATCTTTAAGCTAAATTTAGTGCAGGTTAGGTATGACTCTTGTGATTCTACCAGCAGGTGTTTCTATAGGGAATAAGGATGAGTTTTAAGGTATTTTCCACCAAAAATTTGAATTGCAAGGAGCTCAGGAGGGAGTTAAATGCTATGGTGCACATGTGTACATCATTTAAATAATTGGTGAGCATGCTGAGAAGCCCAAGTATAGAGAGCTAGGGAACCATCCTTTCCAGAACAAATGCATCTAATGAGTTCTGTGGCTTTTGGTACAGAGTCCATTTGGATTGCTCTTGCAATTTAGGCAGGTAAACTTTGCCTAAGTCACATTTGGGCGTTTAAAGTAACCAATTTGAATACTGGTCTTTGACTAATATATGAATATCTTTCTATAATGCAGGTACTTTATTGTTCCCTAACACATACACAGTATAGTTACAACACAGCAATCCTTCTGTCTTGGTACTGCCTATGAACTTCATAAATTAAACCAATGGCGAAGATTGGCGAAGATTTGGCATACTGTTTTTGAGAGTTCAGTAATCTAATCACCACTACTTACTGCCTTTTTCACAGGGTTTAACAGTACATCGGGTAGTCATACATTCAGGTGGAAAGAGTTTGCAAAATATCGTTCAAACAGCTAAACTAATGTACAGAGCCAAAGTCTATAGAGAGTGTATAGGTACGTAGGCTAATCTGATGGGTCTGTTTTATCCCAGTTTATCAACTAACCCTACATTTTGAGCTGGATCTAATTTTGGGGTATTGGTAATAAGCACATATTTATTTACTCTCTCCTTTGTACACTGTTATACTTCACACATGGAAGAGTGTTGGTACTAATAGCTAGCAATATTTTTAAAGATGGTGTGAAATACCATGCTAATATAAAATTACTTCATATAGTTCTTTAGCAGGGTGTCAAATACTAAATTATACAGTTAGATCTGATAATACCTGGCAAGTATCTCAATTCTCCAGTGTTTACTTTTTCTAGGTTCTGGAAGGAGGCACTTGTAGGTCATGGACTAATTCCAAATCCTATTGAAGTCAGTGAAAAGACTCTCAGTGACTTTGGTGGAAGCTGGATCAGTGACTTCAAGTTTGTTTATAGGATTGCCAAATATATTAGACTCCTCCTAGAAGTGCCTAATAATAATAGTAATAATAATAAAAATGCAGGTTTTATTTCAAAGGCTCTAGAATGCTTTGCAGCTGACAAGACCAGATTTTGGCATATTTGCTTTCTCAGGAAAAGTGATTGACTAATTCATAATGAATAATATATTTCTGTCTCTCTCCCCTCCTTTTTGTGCAGAACTTTTAGCAAGCAGACTGCAGTTCTCAGAATCTATTAACTGTCCTAATTTATTTAGTGGCTCTTTAAAAATGTTTTATTTCTGGATCAGTCAAGAATGTTCAAATGTTTGAGATGCGCTATAGAAAAGGCAGATCACATTGTTTCTGATCCCTACTTGATAAACACAAAAGGATTTCTTGATTGAACATACAAACCCTCATGTTTGAAGTATTTTGGACCTGCTTCTGCATTCTGTCTCTTCTGTTCTGTGCTGATTATTGGTTCCATGTTTTATGTGTCCAGATTCAGTGTATTGATTGGAGAATCAGGCCCTCAATTTCCATAAATATTCCCATCCTCATCTTTGAAATTTGCAAAAATTCATTCATTTTTATCAGTAACAGTCTATGATGGGGTAGGTAGCAGTTCATGCGTCATGTGTCACACTCTGGACTCTGCTGCTCTAGCAGGGAGTAGAAAACACCCCATTCGCAATCCGCACATTCTGCTACAGGGAATCACAGGTTGACCATGGGCCATCTGGGTCAGCCAGTCAGGTCTGCCCTATATACTGCTGCTATCTGTTGCCAGGCCAACTAAGGGAGCCTACAGAGGCTTCGCCCTCCGCCTCCCCTTACCCTCACCAAACTGTACAGTGTCAGCACTGCAAGTTCTCCATTCTTCAGGGCCTCTGTGTTCAAATGTATCTAAACATGGCCCTGGGAAAGCTTTTCTACCAGGACAACAAACCTGAGAGAATTCTCCCAGATTACCTGAATGTGGGCACATCTACATGAGATGCTGTACTCAAGACTACAATCAATTACTGCACGGTAAGCATTGCTGTCTACACTTGCAGATGCTTACTGCACAGTAATTTGCTCTAATTGTGAGTAAATTTGCTACCTGTACATACAAGTAGCAGATTTACTCTTGATTACTTACAGTGCAGTACAGCACGTGTAGATGGCCACCTGGGAGCAAATGTGCTCCTGGTCAACTGGGCAGCAAGGGGTGGGAGATTGCTCCCTGCCTCTAGGAGCTGTCTACTGTTGATGCAGGATCCACCAGTGGAGCTGAGATGGGGACAATATCCCTTTGCCTTGATAGCAGGGAGCTCCCACTCTGTGGTTGGCGAGAGTGGGCTGGGAGATTCTCATGCCCCTCCCCCCTCACAAGCTCCATGGTTGTAGGACCAGGGCTGGGAGATAAGACTCTCCCAGCCTGAGCCCTGCAACTGCAGAGCTTGGGCTCGGCAGTAAGAATTTCCCAGCCCTTGCTCCATTACTGCAGTTGTAGAATAAGGGCTGGGAGTTTCCTGCTGCCAGGGCAGGGGAACATTGTTCCTGCCTGGGCTTCAGTGGCCGAGCCTGCCCTGGCAGCAAGCAGCTCTCGGATTCAGGGAGCAATGACCCAGGCCTTGCCAGGACACAGCTGTGTCCTGGCTCCATGCTCCCTGCAAGTCCCTGGACTAGCATCCAGGGGGACCCTAGAGCTGCCCCTGGCTGCTGCAATGGGCTGGTGCAGGGCTGGCGGGAGCAGGAGAAGACTGTTGCCATAAGCAAATCTGCTTCTGTCCCCCTGCATGTGCAGATGCCTGCCTGGGGTGGGTTTATTCTAGAGTATGTTACTGTAAAGTAAACCTACCCCAGAGCATTTGCATGTGTGTAGACATGCCCCATGTACACGCAGTCTGAGATGGAGTATGTAATTAGTGTGTTTGGCTGTCGGTGGGATAAAAAGGACTGCTGTGTTGTATGCATTTTGAACTAGTTATTCCCCGATGAATGGAAAGTCTTTTAAATTCTGAAAGGATTTTGGCCTTTTTGGAAATGGAAAATAATTATTTTCTCTTATCTTCTAACTAAAGCATATCATTGTTCCATGACATTCATAGACATGATGGCAGACAACAGAAATAAATTCATGTATCTATAACATAATACTATTAGCTGAACTTTTTTGGTAAGAACACCATACTTTTAAGGAAATTCTTAGAATTGCAAGTAGGCTTTAATCTAGTTTAGGGACTATTACCTGTGATTTCATACAAAAAAAATTTGCCTGATAATATAGCATGACTGCAGTTTCTTTGCTATTGGTCATATCTGTAGGGACTTCAGAGTTTCAATGGGATTATTTTGGGGCAGTTTAGGTTTTCTACAGCCTCATCATTCGGGTGTATATTTTGAAAGATTAACCCCATAGCCAAGTGATGGTTTAAATTTAGTTCCATTTTGGGGCTAACTTCGCTCTAGCTGAGGTCTATGTCAGAACTGTTGAACTGAATTTGAAACTTGCAATGTTTTATTAATCACTGTGTACCTGCCTCCTTTCTAAGAGGTGTTCCAGTGCCACCATTGCCTGGGCCCAAGCTCTTACGTGCCCTGACTTACAGATGGACCCCAGAGGTTACCCCTGCTGATGTCTGGAGGACCCCTGAACTCTCCTGCCACGACTTTGAATGTAACTTCAGTGGGGGGGTCCTCCCTCAGGGTCACCACCAGAGCCGGTGCATTTCTCAGTGGGTCTTGGGGCTCTGTCCTCCCCTACACCCCAGCCACTTGCCACCTTAGGCCCTACCTCCTCCCTCTTCCACGTTGTCCTTGGCCTGCCACCCTTCCGCCCCTGATTTGCCAGCTGTCAATACTGATCTTCAAGCCAGGTGTCTGGCTCACTGGGACGCCAGCCTGGTCCTTCTGCCCCGGTATCTGCTCCAATCCTGCAGCCCGTGATACAGCCGGTTCTTCCGCTGGCTCTTTTGTCTGTAGCGCGACCGGTTACCTCACTGACGCTCCCACCTCCAACACGGCCGTTTACTCTGCAGCTCCTGCCGTTTGTGAGGCAACTGGTCTCCTCGCCCGCTCTGCTGCCCATCACCCAATCAGCGCCTCCTCTGGCTCTGTTGTTGGTGTGGCAGCCAGTTTCCTCACTGGCTCTGCTGTCTGTTACCCAGTCAGCTCCTTCCTTGGCTCTGTGACCGGTACTGCAGCCAGGTTCCCCACTGGCTCTGCTGCCTGTTGCCCAGTCGGCTCCTCTTCCAGCTCTGTCGCTGGTCCTGCAGCCGGTTTCCTCACCAGCTCTGCCAATAACCAACGCTGGCTTCTCCACCAGTGCTGCTGCTGGTTGCTCCGCTTCGTCTCTTGGAGCCGGCTCTGGCTCTGGCTCCGCCTCTTCCTCTCCCTGCCACCACGTGTGGCAGCTGTTCCTCTCCTCGCTCCAGCTCACTCCTCTGGTCTCCTTCTCTCAACCGTCCTGCCGCCTCAGCGGGGCTGCTTTTTATTCCTCCTGGGAGGTGTCCTCCACCCCCGCTGCTCTGCCACAACTGGATAAACACCTGGCTGATTACCCGCGCCAGCGTTCTTGGCATGTGCGCTTCCTTCGGCTCTTCCAGCCGTGCGGGAGGTAAGCGGGATGCTTTTCTGCCCCGGGGTTCTTCCGACGTCCCAGCTCCCCTGGGACACACTGCTACTGTGTTCCAAAAGGAATCAATAAGTGTGTGAAATAATAACTGAAGAATTAGACCTCTAGATTCTTATTTTGCACTTGAAAAAGCCTTGAGTGCATGGAGTAGTAATTAAATTGGGCCCTTGCATGCTATAGATAATTTCTGCCTTCCGTGTATGAGCCACCTAATAGATATTACTGGGCATTTATACCTCTTTGCTCAGACTTGGGAAGAAAGAACTGATCTGCAAGAAGGGGGAGGGAGGGGGGCTAAGAAAGTAATAGAACCATATCTATCTTTTTCTCCTGAAATAATGGAATAAAAATATTTTGGGATAATAAATAATGAAATAGTTATATAATATATTCATTGTTTCAATAAATCATGTCAATAAATTATATTCATTGTTTCAATAAATAACAAAATAAAAACAATCTTGGGATCAGTTTTTAATAGTGATTTTGTGTTAAAATAGCCCAGTTTCCATTGACCTAGAATTCCATCACCATAAGTTGTAACAACCTTAAGTATAGTTCAGTAATAGTTTTCTGTGGAGATCACCATCCCTGAATGGGAAAACCCATGGATGATTGAACAGAAAAATGCCCTTAGGCTCATTTCACAGCACCACTCTCAATAATTCCTTTGAACAAGATTCATTTTCCTGCCAAAATACAGGGTCCCGTAGACTTTGGGATTACAAATGGCTTTCCTGCATACTCCAGGGTCCTTATTGTAGCTTCTGTCTCCCTGATAACATGGCTTTGTTAGTCACTACCCCATAACTTCTATTTAAAAAGCTACTATGTAGCATGGATGGAAGTATATTGAAGAGCTAATGCAGCTTTGGCTTAATTTTGCATTTTGTTGCTGCTTTTCCTCAGAGGATGCAGATAGTTACTCTTGACCTTCCTATCTCACTATGGAGACTCCTTAACTGGCAGTTCAGAGGCACTGCTGAATATATAGACCTATGGAATGGGTAGACTGCTTAGTGAAGCTCTCCTACTTGTGAGGCTCCTGCATGCAAAGAAATTAACTCATACAATTTAATGCTTACTTATATTGGGTAATAATTATTGCTTTCCATGCACTGTTAAGTTGTTGATTGCATTAAACTGATCACCATTGTGCTAAGTAGCTGTAACCTGGTAAATGAACCAGTTTTCTGAAGTCATTCACCTAGTTATCTTGCATATGAAGTAGATGTTACGGCTAACAAAAGGGCATTCTTTTTTCCCCTGGTGTGTAATTAAAGTGTGAACTCATTGCCACAAGATGTTGTGGAAGTGGACAGTTCAACCAGATTCAAAGTGGAATTTGACAGATGCTTGGAAGAAAGGTGCATCAGTAGCTATTGAGCATGGGAGTTAGGGGGACGGCCTCTGAATCAGAACATCATAGCGTTTAAGGCCAGGTATAGACATTACACTTTTTCTAGTACAGTAAAATCCTTGTTTCCCGGCATTCTACTAGCTGGTATATTTTATTAACTGTCACCGTGCCTCTGCCATCCACTACTCCGTGTCACTGCCATGTGCAACCACTCCATGTTGCCGTTACGCTGCTGCCATCCACCACGCCTGTGTGCCAGCCCCCCCACCCCCTCACACCGCAGCCACCGCATGGAAGCCCACCCCTCCCACCCCTTCTTCCCCTTCCAGCTCCAGTCTTTTTAGATAACTGGCATTGTTACATTACCGGCACCCATCATTCCTTACTCCTGCTGGAGATTTTACTGTATAAGTGATAGGAAACTGATCTATACCCCTAACAGAAGTTTGGCACACGTACACTTGTTTAAAAATGGTGGAACCCAGCCTAAGATTTGCTCCTCCCCCCACCAAAGGCTCAAAGCAAGTGCCGTTCACTACTGATCTAAGCTACGCCCCTTTCAGAAAACCGTGCAACTTGAATTGATTCCACCTCTGGCTTTTTGAATGTCTGTACCCAGCCTACATGCTGGAAGCTGGAAGGGGGAGAGGAACAATGGAAAAGACCTGGTCATACCCTGCTCCCTTTCCCTTTCCGCATCACTCTTTTGCACTGTGTGACAAAAGATACTGGGCAAGATGGACATGTGGCAGTAAATGGCGGTTCTTGTGGCACTGGTTTGCTTTTTTATCTGAACCATTTCACAACACGTACCTGTCTACTAATATAATGAATCCTGAATGAAAAACAAAAGGTGCTTCTGTCTTTTGTGAGTTTCTCTGCAAGCAGCAAGCTTGTTTCCAAACCACCTAATAGGCTTTTTATAGTCTACAGTCTGACCATCTTTAGGAAAAGCTGTAAAGCTGCCTTCTTCAGAAAACTATCCACACAGAAATGACACTCACAACACTGACGTTCTCTTCTCCTGAATAAACCCCAGTCCAAGAAAAATCAGTTGAGTAAAACAACAAAATCTTTGGAACAGCTTAACTCGAAACAATAGTAAAACAGGAAAATCTGAAAAATCAAATTGTAAACTCCAAAGAGGTTGTTCTTTTATCCATAAAAAGGAACGTGCCAAAGAATCCAAAAGGCTTATGGGAACTTCTTTAATTTTACTTGGAACATTCTTGGGTAATACAGTAATAATATCACATATAAAACCGTGAGACAGAGGAGAAGGTAGATAATAATTCTTTTTTCTTCTCTCAGAGGAGGAGGATATTGAAACAATTGCTTTTATATGTTATGTGTTGCATGAGAGATACTTACAGTAAATATTATTAAAAATAACACAGCTCACAGCCTTTCCTATAGAAACCTGCCTTTTTCTTCCATCATTTTAGCTCCTCTTCTCTGAGAATGCTTTTCAGTATTATTCAGTTGTTTTCATCTGAGCTAAACCAATGTTTTTAGGATATTGAAAGACTGGGATTTCTCAAATCTGATAAATCAGTCAAAAGCCTCAAAAGGTTGTCTGGGTCTGGTTTGAGGCTTATTTAATTTTATTTAAGTTTGCTATTTCTTGACCTTGAATAAATAAATGGTATTATGTTTGCGAGCTTTCTTCTATAGGGGTTGTCTGAAAAGATACATCTATGAAATGAATTTGCTAATGAAGCTCATTATAAAAATCAAATCAACATGCTTTGCAGAATCTTGTTTGCGTGTTTGGATTTCCACGTACAAGAAAATGTCAGTTTGCATTCTGGTAGCACTCCTTTTTCCCTTTCTAAATCTCTCCTCAACACATGTTAAAATCAGTGGACACATCTACATGGGCCATTAATTTAAAGCAATAAACTCTGGTGCATCATGCTGGAGCTTATTGGTCTGGGGCATGCCATTTGAATGTGCACCTGGGACTGCAGCACATTGAGCAGGTCAGAGCAGCCCTGGCTTGTAGGGGGCCTTGGGATCAGTCAGCTGCCAGCCCGGGGCTGCTCTGACTTGGCTCAACGTGCTGTGGAGGGGCTGGCTGGGGCACGAGGGTGCTTCAGTGTAGAGTTAGTCAGGAGGCAGCCCCCACACTGAGGCACCCTTGTGCCACAGCCAGCTTTGTCAGTGTCCACATGTGTGTTGCTGTGCAGTAAATAATTGTGCCATAGGCTAGTGCTTGTAAATACAAGCACTAGCCTATGGTGGAGTTTATTAGTTTACTGCGGTCTAATAGGGCAACACATGTACATGTGGAGAATTTACTGCAGCGCTAATTAGGTCCCTTCCAGTCCAAATGTCTATGAAATCTATGAAAAGGAAAATTGATATTATTGGCAATCGGCTTTTTTTGGCTGCTGTGGCCGATAATGTCACTGACAAATGCTGCATGCATGTATGCAGCCAAAGCATGCACACGGCCAGGAGTGCAGCTCAGGAGGTCAGAGAGCAGCATCTGGCAGGTAAGTCTGAGAAGATGCATGGGGGAGGCAAGGGACATGAGGGGGGAGTATTGAGGCCCCCACGATGACAAAGGGAGTGGGGCATGGCCAGCTGCTGCACAGCCGGGCAGGGTGGAGTGCAGATTGGAGCTGCAGGCAGTGGGGACATCTGGGGACATGTGGGGAGCAGCTCCCACTGCTGTGTGTATGCGCTGGAAAGGCACTGGGGACACATGCCCTTCCCCCCCAGATTTGCGTGCGGGACAAGGGCAGACTGCCTGCTGTGTGCTTGGGGTGAGCTGTGCCAGTTTCTTCCGAGCAGGGGTCCTGAACCGGGCCTGTGCTTGGGGCAGGTGGTGGTGGTGCTGGGAGGGGAGACTATGGGGGGGCTACAGTGAATTTTGGGGTGGCTGTAGCCTGCCTTTGCCCCATGCACAAATCTGGGGGCACATGTCACCTGTGCTTCCCCTGGGGTGTGTGCAGCAGTGGGAGCTGCCTCCCTGCACCTCCTGGATGAACTTTCTTTGGCTCCATCCCACACCCTGTCCCAGCCCCACTCCTCTCACCATGGTGTCCTTGATCTGCACCCCCACACCTCTTTCCCCCCCTCCCCCAACAGACTTACCATTCAGACACTGCTCTCCAAGCTGCCAGGCTTCACATCCGCAATTGAATCAGTATTGGCTGATATGACTGGTCAGTAATCAGCCATTGGTATTGGCCCAAAAAAATCTTTATTGATGCATACCTAGTAAGGACAGCAAGATTGGGTTTTTATTTATGTCTTGGAAACCTGAAATTCTGTTTTGCTCTCAATTTTTATAAACAATTTAAAAGAGGGAAACTCAGGGATTAAAATATATTTCATACTGGGAGGCAATTGGAAAGTGCATCACCCTATGTTATGATGGGCTAGATTCTGTAAATAAGTATATTCCTCTGTCAATGCCCTGCTGAGGCCAAATACGCTTTGTGGGCTGAAATATGCCATTGTGCTGTGCTGCTCTGCCCTGGCTCTGGACCACGCTATCACCCTTGCAGGATTGCAGCTCTGCTCCCCCCCCAGCCACGCACCCTGCCAGCACTATTGGGACCAGTCTTCATGGAAACCTTGGCCCCACGCTGTCACAGTGCTGCTGTTTCTGGGGTCTCCATGGACAGTGGCTACAGTAATTTGCCCACCCCAATCTAATCCATTTCTTGCTAAGGCTGGTTTGTTTCCTATAGCATACTTTCTAGTGCCTTGTTCATTTTGACTTCAGGTTTCCCCCCTGGCATGGATTACCTGGATTTCTGAGATGGTGCATGATATGTTAGAGGGGAACAGACAATTTCAGCATGTTTCACCATTGACTGCAAGACACTGAATCTGAATTATTTACCTTCCAAACAATGGAGCAGCCATCACTGAGGCATCCTCACAGACGGCTCTGGCTGGCTGACTAGGAAAACAATATGAAATTAAAGAGAGATTTGACACAATCTGGTGATTTTGATCAGGGAATTTCCTTGAGAGGAGGCCAAGTCAGGGGAAGACGCTCTCTGTACGATAAACTGGGACTAGGCTGAGTCACTAGGGACGCTTTTACATGTGCTCCGGGGGTGGGAGTGGGGTGCTTTAATCAGAGTGGCTCTGAGACCTGCTTTAATTAAAGTGCCACTGCATTTTGTGTATCAGTGTCCCCATGCTTAAAAGTGGTGGGGGCAAGAGGCAATTCAAGCAGGGCAAATCAGCCCATGTGGGGCCCCGTCCCCGCTGTGGCCTCAGCCCAGGTCCTGGTCCCGGCCCCAGAGAAGTTGCCATCATCATCAGTGGTGGGGGAAGTAGCGAGCAGCTGGACGTGGAGCTGCTGTTCCACCCACCTCTGTGGGGCTCCCCAAAGCACGGGGCCTGGGGTGGTTGCCCTGATTCACCCCCGTCCTCCAGGTACAGCCCTGGTGGGGGCACTTGAACTAAAGCTTTTTCAACAAGTATTAGTGCAAGCACCCTTGCCTCCACCTTTAAGCATGGGGACACAAATACACAAGATACAGGAGGCAGCTGGAGCATGGCAATTGCCACGCTCCAGCAGACTCTAAGAATTGAGCCCGCTCCGATGTGCTGGACTTCCAGCAACCTCCGTGTTCGTTGCAGGCGCCCTGGAACGTCAGTGCTGCTTAACAGGATGTGGAGGTTCTTTCCTTTCTCGGTAGCTCAAGAGGGGGTCTGTCTAAGACAGTAATGCATTGTAAGATTAGGTGAGGCTGAAACCATGGTTACTCTAGGAGAGGTTTATCTGTATAGAACTACTAACACCACACCAGCAACAGCTCCTAGTATGGACGCACTTTTATTAACACAACAATTTTTTGTACCAGCACAGTTGAACTCCCTTACAAAGGGAACAAGCAGCTTTGCCAGTTTAATTGCATCTCCAGTTGAGGTTTCTGATAGCATCACTGCATGGATCAGGCACACACATCCGATACTACAGATCTGTTGACAAAGATCTGTAGAATAGGCATAGTCTGAATATTCCTATAGGCTGCTTGTTACTTTGAAAATATCTTCTCTTATGCTTTGTTCAATGTTTTGGTATGTTAACTTTTTTTAAGAAGGCTACTGATCATTATATCACTGGCTCCAAGGAAGGAGTACAACTGTCTGGTATAATCAGGCTGTTCTACTTGTATTCCATTCTAGGAGCTGGGAGCTTCCACTCCAAGGTACAAATGACCAAGGGCCAACACCTGGCAGAGTGCCACTGGGAACCAGAAAAGGGTTCTTTTCTTTTTACATCCGCCATTGGTGTAATGTTCCTTTTGCCATTTCTCTCTCTGTTCTGGAAGCCTCCATTTTAGTTTTGCCAACTTTGCAACGTCCTTCATCGTGGTGATGTGTCAAAACTAGCTATTTATGTGTCATAAATAGCCCAGGAGAAGTTTGGGGCCCATTGTGAAATGAGTTTGGAGTCTCAGTTGGGTTCCAATGGTCTCGTCAATAAAGCCACCATTGAAAATGGCACCGATACCTTTGTTGTCATCCGATGTGCTGATGATTCTGTGATCCCTCAATAGTTTATTTTCCCTTTTGTTTTGCAGTTAAATAGTCTCAAAAGTGGCAACATTTCCGTTTTTACAGTTCATTATCATACTGATAACCTCTAGAGGAGTCATCCTCTATTAGGATATCAAAGACAACTATGCAGTGTACAACAGAATCACGTGTGCCTTATGAAACACTAGTTATATCAATGTAGAGTTTGCTGCATGCCTTTTTGCGCCACCAAAAGGGAAAAGATTATCCCTGGAAAATCTGGAATAGTAGACACAAAAGGACAAGATCCTCCTCCCTGTTCATAAAAAAAAAAATGAACGAGGGAATTGCAGCAAAGACAGTATTTTTACTTTTTAAAAGCTATTCAGGGTTTAAGAAATTAAGTGATTAATACATAGAGTGGTAAAATATTGAATTTCAATAGGATTGTTTGCTATATGGGGAAAATTTATTTCAGATATTCCTCAGCATGTGTAATTATAGTTGGGTATCTAAATTTAAACTTTTAATTATCTTCTGTTAGTAATTTCATGGCGGATAACCATATTTCCATCATTGTGGATTGAACGCTTTAAGTAATAGATGTGCTAGTGCTCCAGGTTCTCAGCTGTAATTGCCACTACTTTCCTATTTTCAAGATAAATCTGTTAATTAACAACTTTATAGTAATGCCTCTCTGAAATATTTCATTCTCCTAAAGAACGGTCGAGGGAAATAAAGACATCATTTTTTAGATATGCAGAAAGAAATCTTTTGCAGAATTTATCAGTTTATTAATGTGACCCTAGGAATGTGCAGGATTTTCATGTTATACTTATTTCCTGTTCTCATGCAGATTTACCTATCAAACAGCAGACAGCAAAGGCTGTTTGCATTTATGAGGAATTTGGAAATAAATTCTGTAAAATGTATTTCCCCAGGACTAGCTTACTCTAGGTTTGCCTGGAGATAGAATCATAGGAAGTTGTATTTGGAAGGGGCCTCTGGAGGTCACATCTAGTCCAGCCCCCTGCTCAAAGCAGGACCAGCCCCAACTAGATCATCCCAGCCAAGGCTTTGTCTAGCCAGGTCTTGAAAACCGCCAAGGATGGAGACTCCGCCACCTCTCTGGATAGCCTGTTCCAGTGTTTTACTACCCACCTAGTAAGAATATCCTTCCTAATATCTAACCTAAACTTCCCTTGCTGCAACTTGAGACCATTGCTCTCTGTTCTGTCATCTGCCACCACTGAGATCAGTCCTACTCCACCCTCTTTCGACCCCTATTCCGCCCTTCACATAGATGAAGGCTGCTATTAAGTCCCCTCCCATTCTCCTCTTCTCTAAACTAAATAAGCCCAGTTCCCTGAGTCTTTCCTCATAATCCAGGTCCCCCAGCCCCCTCACCATTTGCTGGACTCTCTCCAATTTGTCCATGTCCTTTCTGTATTGGGGCCCAAAACTAAACATAGTACTCCAGATGTGGCCGCACCAGTGCTGCATAGAGGGGAATAATCACTTTCCTTGACCTACTGGCAACTCACCTACCAGTGCAGCCCATGACGTCGCTAGCTTTCTTAGCAACAAGGACACACTGCTGGCTCATATTCAGCTTATTGTCCACTGTAACCCTCAGGTCCTTTATTGCAGAGCTGTTGCCCAGCCAGTCAGGCCCCAGCCTGTACCGGTGCATGGGATTGTTCCATCCTAAGTGGAAGACTTTGCACTTGTCCTTGGTGAACCTCATGAGATTCCTTTTGGTCCAGTCCTCCAATTTGTCCAGGTCACTCTGCATCCTATCCCTAACCTCCAGCATATCTATTACTCCCCCCAGCTTGGTGTCATCTGCAAACTTGCTGAGGGTGCTCTCTATGCCATCTTCCAGTTTGTTGATGAAGACATTGAACAAAATCGGCCCCAAGACCGACCCCTGGGACACTCTACTTGATACCAGCCACCAGCTAGACATCAGGCCATTGATTTCTACTCTGAGCCTGATGCTCCAGCCAGTTTTCTGTCCACCGTAGAGTCCATTCATCCAGCCCATACTTTCTTAGCTTGTCTGCAAGAATGGTGTCGGAGACTGTATCAAAAGCCTTGCTAATCTCAAGGTACGCCACATCCACTGGTCTCCCCTTATCCACAGAGCCAGTCACCTCAGCATAGAAGGCTATCAGTCTGGTCGGCCATGGCTTGCCCTTGGTGAACCCATGCTGAAACTCTGAGTCTATATAAGTATGAACTTTCACAAAAAATCTTCCTTATGCAGAAGCCCTAGCTTTTGCTAGGAAACATGTTTTTAATACAGGTGGGTTGGCTAGCGTAAACTTGAGACTTATTTACTAGTGTATTTCTCTTCTTTTGGTAGTGCTGATGTGCTCATGAGTTCCTTCAGGCATGATACCTTGGCTTAATAGGTCCATAAGATAGATCTGGAAGATAAAACAAAAAAGGTGGATCATAATGATATCAGTGTAAATTGGCTCCATTTTTTTAGCAGTTGAATAAAAGAATTCTGTAGGGAAAATACAGAAAGGAATACGTAATGCCAGCTGCTTTCCTTTATGGTGATGTTAGGTGCACTCCTGTCCTGAAATACCCCTGCCTCTGATATTTTCTCCCTTTAGCTTTCTGTATGTTTGCATACACTTATGTGCTCAACTCGTTATGTCTATTGCATGCTGAATTGTCTTTCTTATTTCTGAAAACAATTAAATACTATTAAATCAAAAGATTATCCCACTTTTTAAAAAACATTTCTATTGTCTGTAACAAAGCAGAAAATGTTCTCAGGAAGATTTATTTCTATCAACTCCTCTTTGAATTCAGAATCAGCATTAACATTTACACAACCATCTGCTATCATACATTTTCCTTTAGGAAAGATAAATATTCATTCTTTGAACAGTGGGAAACTGAAAACACCCACCAGTTGCCCCAGCTAAAATTGCAGTACACTTCCATGCAATTCCAGTGATGAATAGTATCTGTTTGCATTTGCATTTGGAATATGTACAGTAATCACTGCAAGTATGAAGTGCTGCAAACAGACAGATTGTTTCCTCTGACTGTTATGTAGGCATTTGTAAATTGTTGCTTTCCAGTTTCATAATTTGTTTCTCCTTAGATATAGTGAGGATTTTTCTTCAGTGCAAAAGCAGTTAAAAGTAAGGAAGATGTATGTAGTGCCATGCTTAACAAAACAGACATTTAAAACTTCGTGAGCTGAAGCTGCACGTAGGATCACTTTATTCCCAGCAAACAGTCACAAAAAATGAATTTTTTTCCTCAGGATTTCCATCTTCACTTTGCAGTTTCATGATTTGCAGTTGATAGAATCTATGCAGGTGGCTCTGTACCATTTCATTGATTTCATAGACCTTCGGGCTGGAAGGGACCTCAGAAGATCATCGAGTCCAGTTCCGTGCCCCAGGGGCAGGAGGTCAGCAGGGATCAAAAGATCCCAGCAAGATAAACATCCAGATGTCTTCTGAAGGTGTTCATAGTAGGTGCTTGAAGCACCTCCGGCAGCAATCTATTCCAAACCTTGGGGGCTCGGACAGTAAAGGAGTTCTTCCTTATGTCCACCCTGAAATGGTCATGGAGGAGTTTGTGACCATTTGACCTTGTCATCCTTTGGGGCACTCTGGTGAACAGATGTTCCCCTAGATCCTGATGCATGCCCCTGATAAACTTATAGGTGGCCACCAGATCACCCCTGATTCTGCGCTTCTCCAGGCTGAAGAGTCCCATGGCTCTCAGCCTCTCTTTATAAGGTCGGTTTTCCTGACCTCTTATCATGTGCATGACTCTCCTCTGCACTCTCTCAAGCTTCTTCACATCCTTTTTGAACTGTGGAGTCCAAAATTGGATGCAGTACTCCAGCTGCAGCCTCACCAAAGCCGAGTACAATGGGAGAATGACATCCTTGGATTTACTTGAGAAGCATCTGTGGATGTAAGCAAGTGTTTTGCTTGCTTTACTAGCAGCAGTATCACATTGGAGGCTTACGTTCATTTTGTGGTCAATTATGACCCCCAAGTCCCTTTCATGACCCCCGAGCCAGCGTAGCTCTGCCAAGCCTATAAGGATGCTGCAGTGTTTTCCTCCCAAGGTGGAGAACCTTATATTTTTTCAGTGTTAAATACCATCAGGTTCTCATCCGCCCATTTCCTGAGCCTGTCAAAGTCAGCCTGGATCACTCTCCTGTCCTCAGATGTGGACACTTTACACCAGAGTTTGGTGTCATCAGCAAACATGGCTAGTCCGCTTCTGATACCAATGTCCACATCATTAATGAAGATGTTAAATAGTATAGGCCCAAGGACAGAGCCTTGGGGGACCCCACTGGTCACAGGGCACCATGACAATTGACTTCTGTCAACCACCACCCTCTGCGTCTGACCACGGAGCCAATTCCCCAGCCAGCGGATCATGGTGTAGCTGAGGCTGCAGTTAGCCCGTTTTACTAAGAGGTGATCATGGGATACTAGATTGAAGGCTTTTTTAAAGTCAAGATATATGACATTAATGTCTTCTCCTTTGTCCAGGTGATAGGTCACCTGGTTGTAGAAGGAAATGAGATTGGTCAAGCAAGACCTACCCGCAGCAAACCCGTGCTGGCTATCCCTCAGGATGTTGCCATCAGCCAGTCTTAAGAATGGCTTCTTTGATAATTTTTTCTAAGACCTTTCCCAGGATAGAGGTCTGGCTGCTGGGCCTATAGTTTGCTGGATCCACATCCACTTTCCTCCCTTTCTTGAAGATAGGCACCACATTGGCCTTCTTTCAATCATAGGGCACTATGCCTGAGCACCAGGAGCTCTCAAAGATCCATGCCAGGGGCTGAGCTATGATGCTAGCCAGCTCCTTGAGTACTCTGGGGTGTAAACTGTCAGGGCCGGCTGATTTGAAGGTGTCCAGCCTCAAGGCCTATGGCCTGAATAAGTCAGATTTCAAGATGGCTGCCTCTCATGTCTCTATGGCTAGGGACAGAAATTACACACAAACCAGTGTAAGCAATTGTAAAGCAGTTCAAATCTGTAACAACGGAAGCTCAATGTACATAAACTCCATTCAAAATGGCTGAAACTGGTTTAAGATAACCAGGATGAATATAGTATCAGACTTAACTGATTTAGGTTCTGTCTCGGATCCCCTTCAGATTCAAGTTAACTCTCAGTCCCCCAGCATCCCAGAATGCTTTGCATCTCCCCTGCATACCCCTGCTTCCAGGGTGGGCAGGCTGGACTTGGCCTAAGCTATCTGCTCCAGCTGAGTCGGGAGGCATGCTCTAGTGCCCCCTGAAATCTGCCCTGGGCCACTGCAGGCATGTGGCTGCATTTCCAGGATCAAAAGTCAGTGTCTGTCCACTTGCTTATTGGTTCAATCTACACAGCTTAGGTTAACCTGAAAAGATTGAATTGGTTCAGCCTTGGGCTTTTTGATTGTCTGTACATAGTTCATGTGGCCACACTCTTTTGTTAAACCCTTGTAAAAAAGATTACCAGAAACCAACCAAGCACAAGGCACATACAATTAAAATGAATATGTTTTCATTATAAATATCTAAGAAGAGCTTTTAACCATATGCTTCATGTGAACCCCAGTGATATAGCTTAAAATATGTCTGTGTTCAGCAACTTAAGATTGCCCATCTTCATTTCCTTCCCTCTCAAACAGTAGCTAGAGAGATGTTCTCTAAGGCATATTGGACCTTAGGTATTTGAGAAGTGTCTAAGCCATTGCTTGCATGCAGAAATCCAGAGGGAGCCGATGCAGATTGTGGAGCCTAGGTACTTGCTCAGGTGTCTGCGTGTACTTCAACAACAGCTATCCTGTATGTACTAGTCATCCATCAATCAGATTTCAGGGGTAAACTTTATACCTTTCTGAGCCACACTGGCTTCAGTGGGTACCATATAGAGTAAGGGGTCTTCCTGTTGTGATCTAGTCGCAGGATCAGGGCACAGAATGTAAACTCGTTCAGCAGAGCCCTTGTCTTTCTCTTTGTCTGCAAAGTACCTAGCACACCCTCGGTGCTCTGTAAATACTACATAAGCTTCTTCAAATATTTCCTTTCGGTTTTTTTCTGTACAAAAGTACAGCAGCTCACTGGTTATGATGGAAAGGAATGATTACTCTCTCTCTTAGATCATTGTCATCAGTTTTGGGGGCTTGGGGGTTTTTTTACTCATTCTCTGCCATCCACTGACATCAGTGATGTGAAAATTCTGAATATTAAATGGGAACCTCCTCATTCTGAGTAGATTTAAAGACACCCTTCTGTTTCGTAGCCAAAATCAAGGCATTAGTTTTTATAATCTACTAGTTTCAGCTAAGACATGCAGTGATATATACTCCTAGTTCATTTAATCTTCTTTTGAACTATTAACAATAACATATTCATAAATAAAGTATTGATTTTAAATACGGCATTATATCTAATAATTTCTACTGTCTTGAATTGGGATTGACAAATTATTGCATGATTGGCAGTGGATAGGTTTAATCTAAGTATTAGTATTTTGTTACTTGGACTCTTCTCCTACCACCTTTTCTGTTTACACCTTGCTTTCATGCTGCTGTCCATGTCAGCAGGCATGTTAAGTGCCCTTAAGTGTTTTATAACCTCAACCGAGACCTCCAGGTGTGTGACAGCTTTGCACTTGTTCACTTCTGTAATTTTTTTCAGAACTGAGTAGGCAGTAAAAATACAAAAATGCAGCAGGTCAGCACACCATGACGTTTAGTTTGAATAACACATTAGTTGTTAAAATAACTTGAGTAAAATATAGGCTCTAATTTTTGAGGTACCAGAATCAAATGAACAGTCTAAAACACTGCAAATCAAATGATCATAGCTCTTTTTAGTTACATATTCTTCCACTTTCTCTATCAGATCAAAACACTTTCTTACTGGGGAGGCATGCTTATATTCTACCAACAGTGAATTCAGAAAAGGGGGAGGGTTTTTTTTAATGGATGCAAAGTTCTTTTTCCCGGAGAAACTCTTGTCAGATATTCAGAGGGAAGGAACAGTCCAATGAAAGGTTTCTGTTTTTCCCATCTCTAATATTAATCACTGTAATATTCATAATTAACATCATAATGACAAATGAGTTGTGTAAGCAGAAAAATGGAGGGTGACATCTAGGTACAAGACAGAGAGGAAAAACAGAGTTAAAGAAGTTCTCTGCACAGGAAAATGAAGAAGAGAAATGGGCATCTCAGGACGGTGAGGTGGTGAGGCAAAAGAAAAGAATGGCTTCCTCTAGAAGAACAAAAGAAAAGGCTTGGAGATACTAGGCACTAGGGTGAAGAAGACTGTGAGAGACAGCAGACTCCAGAAAGAAGGAAAGATGGAAGAGAGAGAACCAGACGCATCAACACCAGGAAGAGGCAGGTCTGGGTCTCTGTGACTGGGGACTTCTTTTTATGTAGCGTCAACATAGCAGATCATCAGCTCAGATCTAGAGAACAGAAATGTGCACTGTTGGCCAGTAGCAAGAATACAAGGCATGGACCTGAGGCTGGAAAGGATCCCAAAAAGGGCATAAAAAATCCTTGAGCACCTCTGTTGGGAGAAGTAATAATGCCATATTTCTGCTGAACAGATCAAAATGACCCAGGCCGGTGAAGATAAGCAAAGAACTGAAGACTAAAGAGATCTTGAGCCGGATTCTTTCAGGCCTTGGAGAAGAAGAGTTGAAGGCATGGGAAGGTATCAAGACTTAACAAATTGGTACTATAAGAAAGATTTGGGGATACTTATACTAGGAGGCATTCATGAAAAGGGTTGTTTCTTCTCAGATGATTCCACCTGAGTATCTTGTGTACCAGCCTTCTGGGATCAAGGTTCAAATGACTGAAAAAAAAAGGAGGATTGGGCTCATGTAATCTCCACACCTGCTTTTCTTATATAGGAAGAAGAAAATCAGGTAAATGAAGATGCAGCAATGAATAAAGGAATATCACGTGGTAGGAAGATGGACAGCAAAGAAAAAAGAATTACTGTTAATAAGAACAGTAGTCAGGTGAGTGATGCTGTTAGTGAAAGGAGTATGTGTAGTTCAGCCAACACTCAAGATCTGGCACATAATAAACTAAGTACACTAAATGCTGTGGATGATACCAAGTTAGTTCAATCTGGGCTAATTGATCCTCATTCATAGCCCTTCTCAGTGGGGTAATTTAGTTCGCCGAGTGCTCTCTGCTCCTGTGCTTCCACTACTCAAAATAGCATGTTTAGAGCTAGCTCAGCTCTCTGTGTAGTGCACTTCAGATGCATGCTAAAAAAGCAACAAAAAGATGCTGCGTTAAGGCTCTGAAGTATATAAACATGGGCTACTGGAAGCAAGGCTACTAGTCATCAGAGGGTGGCCTTTTCTCAAAGCCACTCAGTTTAAACGTAGGGGAGTGTAATAATGGAAGGCTTAATTTACCTCTGTGTGTGCATGTCTTTATGTGCAATTAGTATGAAGCAATATACTCCAGAGTTTATTGTTCTTGGGCACACCGTTTGAACATGCACCTGGGACCACAGCACATTGAACCGTGTTAGAGCAGCCCCAGCTGGCAGGGGATCCCCAGAGTAGCCTTCCACCCTGGGGCTGCTCCCCACTGGCTCAACGTGCTGTGTAGGGGGTTGCTGGGGCATGAGGGTGCTCCAGTGTGGGGCTAGCCATCAGGCAGTCCCACAACTGGAGCATATTTGTGTAGGGATGCACCTATAGAGATTTCGGGGGCCAATACTGGTAGCCAATTTTAAAGGAGGCGTATTGACCAATACCGATCTGATTTCTATACAGCTGCATGCAGCTGGTAAGTCCATTGTGATGGAAGGGGAGGGGAAGGGGTGTGGGGGGGCAGATCAAAGGCCCCTGTGGTGAGGGAGGAGTCAGGGGCAGGTGCTGCCCAGCCAGGGTGGGGTAGGATGGGATGGGGTGCAGCACAGAGCTGTGGCTCATTGTGGGGGAAGCTTATGCCACTACTTGCACCTCAGGAGGACGGGGGGGGGCGGGGGCCCCCAGATCTGCATAGGGCAAGGGAGGCAGGCTGCAGCTGGGGCTGGGGCTGGGGCTATGCGAGGTTCTTCTCAGTGCGGGCTGAGCTCAGTAAGGGGGCCATGGAGGGGTCTGCAGCCACCCTAAATTTTGCCATAGCCTTGCTTCTAGTGCCGCCGCTGGCTCAGCCCCTGCTCAATGCCCCATCTCTACCCACACACTGGAAAGAGCCAGGGCTGCACCGGGTGTGTGGTGGCACTGGCAGTGGGGTACAGCAAAATTGAGGTTGGCTGCAGCTCCCTTCGTAGCCCTTGCCCCATGCTCATCCCCTGCTGAGAAGAACCCAGTGCAGCCCCAGCTCCAGCCTACCCACCTCACGCAGATCCAGAGGCAAATGCCCCCCCACCTCAGTGCCTCCCGGGTGCAAGCAACGGTGGGAGTCCCACCCCACCCCAGCGAGCTGTAGCTCCATCCCATGCCCCGCTCCTGCTGGAGTAGGCAACTCCATAGTAAACATCTTGTGTAGATTCACCTTTGCTGAGACCTGCAAATGGAATCCTACTCCACTTCTCATTTATAAAGGGTTGTGCAAATTTGCAGAGGGAGCAGAAAAGAGCCACAACAATGATTTCAGGGATAGAAAAAATACAGTTACTTAAGGAGCTCAATCTGCTCTGGTAATCAAAGCAGAAGATTCAGTGGTAGCACTTACAACCTATAAGTAGCTTCTTGGGATGGGAATATTGGATCCCAAAACCTTTAATCCAACAAAAGGCAAAACAATGGGGGAAAGCTGAAGCCAAACAAAACTAAGTTGAAAAAAGGCACCATTTAGGAAGTTGATTAGCCACTAGAACAAATTAATAAGGGAGGTGGTGGGTTCGCTACCCCTTGACATCAAGGCTGTTTTGATGGGGTTTGATCAAATACAAGCTATTTAGCTCAATGTAGGGGGGACAGGATGAAAGTTAATGGCCAGCAATAAACAGGAAGTCAGCACTGATGACCCCTTCTTGCTTTAAATTATGGCCGTTCAAAATGGTTGTTTTCCTCAAACAAAACAGGCTGTATTCTGCATAGCAACAATAAACCCAAGAGGCTGTGTAAGCTAACTGTGCAGCAAGCCAGCCTGTATATGTGACCGGGCAGTCCCATGTGTAGCTAGTATTCCACAAAGCCTGACTTCGAATGAAAATTGCGCATTCCTGTGATAAACAGAGAGATAGAGAGAGTCCTTGGTAACATCCCTTCGGTATGCATTGTGGGTGAAAAGTGCTGTACAGTAACCGAATAGGTTTTCAGTAATACTTCAGACAAAGTCAGTTAGACACCTTTGACTTGCAGGTCTATGTAACCATCAGTCATTACCAGCAAAAAAGGAATAACTAACGATACGTACAGAAATGAATGCTAGGGGAACGTAATGTGCACGTGCAATGAAGCTTTCTTTGTTGGTTGTAGTTGGGAGTAAATAGATTTCAGCATTAGCAGAGCGAACTGTAGAATTTCCTTTTAAAAGTCCTTGGCTTGAACTGCAATTCCCAGGACGGTTTCAGCTTCCATTCTGAACGGGACAAAGGTTTGCAAATACAGACTCTTCATTGGAGCTAAAGCAGCCCCATGGGCCCAACGGTCTGTGTGTGATGCTATCAGGATAGCTAGGAAATGGAGGAATAGAATGTAGCTAAATCTATTTTCCTCTATTTTGAGATATATTATCCTTTGGATGTCAGCACATAAGGCCAGATCTAAATCACTCATAGGTGCTTACAGGGGACTTGGGTGGAGCTTCGGTGCCTAAGTCCAAAAAGGATTCAGGGTGACCATGTACCATAACTACTAAGCACCGAGAATCATTAGCTGCTTTCACTTATATAAGTGTGTCAGCTCACAAGCAATCCAGATTAAGCACCCCACCTCCTTACTCTAGTATGACCAATTCTGGTAGCTGCCTAAATGCTGCCTATTCCCCGCTCAGTTGGCATTTGCAGAGCATCCCTAACTCCTGATTGACATCCACAGTGCTAAGTTCAGTACAAAGCACAGCACCCACATGCCCAGCTACTGTTACTGTTGATCTTTACTTTTTCACGCTAACTCAGTGGTGAGAACTGTTGGCTACAAAGGACCAACTCTCAGGATCATCATAAATTCTAATTTATAAGATGGGATGTGAAGTTGCAATAAAATTATAAGTGCAAATTCTGGGGGGTTATGATGGGTACTGGTCACCTTAGCTCACATGCGCTCACATGCACAATTGCTGCAGTAGTAGGGTAGCACCAATGTTGGTTTATACTTATCTGGGATACTGGACTCTGCTGTCGATGGTCAGCTTCCTTCAAGGCAATGCCTTTTCCAGAAGGGGGTTGCCTGCTTTTCCTTCTGTCTTGGTGGGTTGGGTGCTGGATGAGAGGACGCTGCTGAGGGTCACGCTTCTGCCTTTTATCCCTTCTCCGGCAGACTTTTGTGATCCTCCAGCATCATCTTGGCTGCCCAATCCGGAGGTCAGTGACCCACATGGGTCCTGAGTGGTGCATGGCAGCTGTTAGTCACGGTCACTGGGGGTTCTGCCCGATGGTGCAGTTTCCGGAGGCAGTTTGTGATGTTGATTAATTTAACAGTGGTATTGTTAAGGGTTGCAGGAGCAGTCTGTTGGGGATCATCTAGTCCCAGGAACTGGTCTCCAGTGTTGATTACCTCAAACCATATACCTTGTCGCGCATACAGTGCAGTTCCAGGTGGTGGCATTGATACCTTCCTCCAGTCAGTCTGTAGCAGAGAGCTGTTAATTGCCACTCGTTAACATGTAACTGCAGCTGGCTCTGTCTATTACTTAATCACTCACTCAGATTCATTCTCGTTTATTCAGGAAACCAGGAAGTTTATTCAGGAAGTTTGTTTTGGGAAATAGGTCTTAATCAAAGGGGGAATGTGTTCATCAGACTATATTTACAGTCATGTTTTCAGTGCACCTTGGCTTTTCTTGTCTCATATAGGCTTTGCTTTGAAGTGGGTATTTTAGTTCTTCTGTTTTCTTTGGTAACACTGAGCTCAACCGATCTTCTCCTACAGAAAGCAACTTCAGCCTTCTGGCTTGCTCTGAGCTTTGCCACACTCATGCAATGAGTGCGCTAGGTCTCTGTCAATACCTAGAGGGAAAAAGAAATGCATACAATGGTGGCGGGAGGATGTGCAGGCAAGAAGGGGCTTCTTGTTACAGAACGTTCACCCAGGGGATGCATCTACACGTGCAATTAAAGTGACTTCAAAGTGTAGCCATCAAGCAAAAAGTGCCTTCCACAGAGTGTAAAGCAATGTTTTCAGAGTTTGCAGCTGGATCTTCCTCCTTTGTCTACTGATTCCACATTCTCCTCTGCAGCTGATCCTGTACACACGGAGACCAGGAGGGAAAACACCAATTTCCAGAGCAATATAAAGCACTGTTATGGTTCTGGATGCTGCTCTGTAGACTAGGTTGCACAGAATAAAGGGAGAAACAGAAGCTCTGGAAAGAACATAGGATTGACTTGCCTTGTGTTCTGGGAATCGGGTCTAATCTGAATTTGTCCAGTGCTTTAAGCCTTCACATTTCATTTACATCTTGTTTCAAATTCAAAGCCCTGTATGTTATAATACTACAATGCACTCACTTATGGTTTGCAAGGGATATAGCTAGCTACATCTCAATCTGCTTTCCATTTGCTTACGTAGTGCAGAGGGAATTCCCAAGAAAAATCTGAGTGCACAAAGCGAAAAGTCATAACTTGGACGACTTCTTTCCACAAAGCAAAGCTCTTAATTATCTCCACAGAGGCTTAGCAGTGAGCCCAGAAATCATGCATAAAAATGTACATAGATGGCTTGACTAAGCGGCATCTACAGTACCTCTAAGATACTCATTTCAGTAGTCTGTGTGTTTATAATGCATGTAGTAAGGAGCAAACTGTCACTACTCAGCAGTTCAGATCTGCATCAGATGGTCCCAACAACTCCCCCACTGTCCCTATTCCACTCGGCAATTGGACATTTCTGCTCCATTTGAATTACCACCAGTGTTTAAAAATTCAAAGTGTTCTCTCACCAAAGAGAAATGCAAATGGAGCCATTTACAAAGAAAATTTTGAAACCTCCTGCTGATGATCTGTTTTGTTTTTACTTCGTATAGCTGAAGCAAAGACTCTCCAAATATTGTCTTTTTTTTGTCTCGCTCTAGTTCTCTGAGAATCCCAGAGGTGAGAGAGGCTGTGCAAATGATGAATATCAAGCATGTTCTCTACTTCTCCTCCCAATTTGAACTTAATGATCTTCTCTTAAAAGAAAAGCCTTTTTTGAGGGGGGAGAAGGGGTGCTTTTAGGAACTAAGTATATTGAAATGGATTTCAGGGCATTTCTTTTTTGTGTCAGTGGGTACCACTATGCTCTGAGTAATAATATTTGTTTCACTGCCTTTATAAAAGATCTTTGGCCTTGCAGCATCTTAATGCAATCCAATATTGGTTGTATTATGAGTATGGAAATTTTGTGCCTGAAGTAAAAATAGTTAGATTAAAGAACATAAGGGACAGGCACCCATGTTTTTAGCTGCATGGTGTATAGGAAGAAAAGTGGTTCCTGCACCCTCTGGTAATAAACAAATATTGATGAAAATCTGTTTTTCTGATTACCAGATGCCATTTCTATTCTGACCACATTAATAAAATATAAGGCATTGACGTTAACATATGAACGAATTTTAATAGCTGTTTTCCTCTTCAGTGTTGGTGCCTAATCTGGAGAGATGCAAAGCAATTCCTCTCTGGTGTTTTTACTCTGGTGAAATATGTTATTCATCAGAAGGAAATGTAAAATAGATTTGCTGTTTTTTTTCTGCGCTGGAATTGCTTTTCAAAGTACAGCAATTTTGAGTATGAGTTGCTATGAACTGCAGACCTCCGTCACAAGCGTATCACTTAGCAGTTTAGGAATTGGGAAAATCCGTAGACGTTTCAGGTGCTTATTGAAATCCCTTGAACTCTTAGATAGCTTAGATGTATGCAGATATTACACACACAGTTTCACTGCTTCAAATCATTGCATTTTCAGCTGCACTGGAGGTATTCCAGTCATGGTTCTTGTAATCAGGGAAGGGATCACAAGGGAGATTTCCGAACGGAAATTGGAAGAAGGGAAAAATCATGAACAATATAAACCTTTCGGGGAGGAATTATAATTCAGTTTGAGTTGGATGAAGTAGGTTTATAGTCATCCAGGAGTCACTTGTTGACAGATCTGTTCTAAAAGAAACGGTTCTCTAGGAAGCCTTTATTATTCTGAAATTGCCTTCAAAGTTCACTTCCTGCCGCCTTCTGATAGGGAAAACTCTTCTGAAATGAACTTGGATTGAAGAGGTCTAGGAAAGAACTAGGTGTTTGGAGCCCCAGTCTGATATTTAATATCCAAGCCACTCCTTCCCTTGACGCCTCTGTTCAAAGGAACTGAGTTACTTGCATGTGCTGAGGTGAAAAGCAAGCTTTTGGTAATTACGTTCAATTGTCTGTGTGGTTTAAACTTGAGAAGATACTCCATCGTCGAAGCAAATTAAAACCGTTGGATGCATCTGGACAGCACAAAAGTAATTGCTTTATATCATGGAAAATATGTGCTGAAGGGCATTTGAAGAGCCTTAAAAAGAAATTAGAAAGCAAACCTAGGCCTGACCAAACGTCACTAGGAATTTTGCTGTGGAATGAAATAAAAGCAGGATAATGAATGTATTGCATGAATTAGATGTATTGCCTTCTATTCATGCGTCCATAAAGCAGTTGGTCCTAGCTATAAGCTGGTTTCCAGGTTGAGCAGGTCTGAGTAGAGTTAGAATCTTTTCTTTTACTAATTGTTTGTCTGCTACCCTGGGGATTTCTCACCTGTCCACTTTCACAGTCCTACCCACTATATTTAATCATTGCTCTCCTTGTTTCGCTCCTGAGACCTGATGAAGAATGCCTTGGATTCAGAAGGTTGACTAACTTTATCCCAAGCATGTAGCTGGTCTCATAAAACAGTTCATTCACAAAGACCCTTGCCCCTAGGAGCAAAATCAGACATACGTTGGCTGAAACTAAACCTTTAAATGATGGGAATTTTCAGTGGTTTATTTCTAGTTTACTCTTAGAACTAGAATTTAGTAACAGGATTAGAAAATGAACATAGAAAGTGCCGTATACTTATATTCCTACAGCTGTTTCTTCCAGACTGGTTTAGATTATAGGCGCGAATGGCGGTACAGTCTCTGGGTAACTGGAGAAACAGAAGGGATTGCTTTCCAGAGCTGTGTGTTTGACATTGATTTTAATTTAACAACAGAACCTTAAAATGTGCTAAAATCATATAAATTTTAATTATCTCTACTCTAGCTCCATCGACAGCTGTTAGTGGAAAAAACATCCAGTATAAAGAAATTTGGCATGTGGGTTCTGTCATAACTGCTAACTAAGTATGCTAAATAGAAGCAAGTAAATCGAATCCAGAGATACCTTTGAAACATATTGAAACATTTGTATCTACACCAAATCTTTTTACACTGTAAATTCCTTTCTAAGCGTACCCTCACCCCCCCCGCCGAGTTCAGCAGGGCTTTTAACCATATGCCTAAAACCAAGTAGTTACTTATATAAAATTTAACACGTGCTTAAGCGAGTTGTGGAACTGACATAGTAATGGAGAAAGGCTAAAGACCAAAAGATTACATCAATGAAGAAATCTGTATAGAAAATAAGATAAAATGTACAGGTAGCCCAGTATTTGGGGATGTAGTGGATTGCATGCAAAAAGCATACCTATGAGAAGAAAATGGATTTTGTTCACAGCTTACAGAATGGATGTGCGAGCCTGAACGCGCCAAGTATCTCCTACAAAGTACAGAACATCTTCAATTCCCGGAGTGTGCCATTAGACTTTATCTGGGTTTAAGGTGCACGGCCTGTGCTTTTGAAAAGTAAATTCTAATAATAGCTGCAGGTATACAGAACTTCAGGAACCGGGCCTCTGGGATCAGGATTTTGGTGCAGCAGAGGGCTCCTATGAGTTAAATCGTTCAGGCGCACACTCTTATTCTTCTTGTCTTGTTAATTTTATGGTTCTGTAATTTGGTATATTTCTCTGTCAGTTGCATTTTCAGGACTTGGCTTTACGACCTTCTACCTAGCTGGAAAGTTGCATTGCTTCACTGAAAATGGCCGTGGGAAAAGCTGGCGACTCTGTGCAGCTATTCTGCCTCTCTACTGTGCCATGATGATTGCCCTGTCACGCATGTGCGATTACAAGCATCATTGGCAAGGTGAGCCATGGCTGTGCCTTTTTTTTTTTTAAATCCTTGTAGCTCACTGATTAGCCATCTGTCCCGAGAGCTCCTGGGATGGAGTGCTACAGCCTGTTTGACTTGCTGCTCATTCTCAGCTTCATTTTAGTATCTGTAGTGTGTGCAAAGATGGCAGGTGCACAATAAATGTGCATTTCTGTATATGAGTGAATGCACATAAACCTATTTTGGATCGTTGCTGTGGAAGACGCCGTTTTTCATAAAGGTCCTAAATGAACCGTGGTAGCATAAGGTGTATAAGATAAAGTGCAGATGGTAACAGCTTTTGCCCACACTGAAAGCTTTGCTGGAAAGATTGAGCTTTTCTAGCTCTTTAAAACTTTTTGGTAAAACAGATGTTAGGGGAGAGAAGCTAAGGTCATAATGGCTCTGGAGGAATTAAAGCCAGAGGTTCTACATTAAGCTTCTAATTTAGAAAGGGAAATGGATTGTGTTCAAATCATGTCCTATATAAAAAAAAAATTGATTTTTCTATAGCCTCTGGCTGAATGGTGTTTTTGAGCCCAGCATTTTACTTCTGGAAGCACAAATTCACAGATGTTAGTTTTATGGATTCAATATGCACCAGGCATGTTGTACCAGTGTAAAATTGCTATGATGCTATTGCAAATTAAGGAATTCTGCACATATTGCATTAACATACTCTTCTTTTCCTCTCCTGCCAGAAACAAACTCAGTCACACGATCTTAGCACCATATAATAAACACTTAACCTTACAATTTTTGTTCCAACAATTAAGGATTTACTTATCATCAGAGTAGAAACCTATGATCCTGACAGCAGCAAAATGTGTCATTAGTAGCTTAGATATGTAGCCTTAAATGTAAGTGAGCCCCAAGTCTACACACACAGAACAACAGGTGATGTTATTAGGTAGAAAGATAGTCAGTCTGAAGGCCGGTCCCTGTTGATCGCTCCCAGGTGTATTGCTGCTTGTTACCAGTATCTTAGGTAACTACATGCAGTGAATTGCAGATAGCTGAAATGGATGGCATGCTGCCAACTTCTAGGCTTTAAAAGGTTCAACCAAACTGTTAGACAATACTTACAGATGAACGAACACCTTCACTGAAATCCGTAGTACATGAACAATTAATGAACAGAAGGGCTGACATTTCATGAATGTCTTGTTTCATGGATTAACTGTACAAACTCCATTATTCTCTCATCTCATTACTAATTATTAGGTAATCTTTCTAATATATATCAAACCAGTGTAGCAAATGGGTGGGATGTTCAGAAACCAGTTTTGTTGCGGGGGGGAAATGTTCCCTTAAAAACATTTTCATTCATTTTTAATATTTTTTTTTTTACAAGAACTGACATTTTTAATTTAATTTCATCTTAAAAATCTCATTTTCGGGTTTGGAAATAAAGTACTGTAATTCTTTCGGGGCTATGGATTGTGGATTTTTTCTCCCATTTTTACTTTTTCTTTTTTCCCCAATAGCAAATGATGAAGAAAAGTAGAATATGAGAAACTGGAATTTTCCATTCAGAACAAACATTTTTTTTTCTTTTTCTGATTGGCGTATTTTAAAAATTGATACTTTACAGCATTAACTCCACAAACAATCAAGGATGTCAATAAAACCTCAACAATTTCAAGCACTAAGAGAGTCATTCTGAGTCAGCTTAGATTCAGGGGCATATTCAGATGCAATTTAGGTACAAGTTAGATACAAGACAGAGTGGCATATTCTGTATTACCCATAGTGGCAAATTCTGTATTAAGAAATATAGAAATCTAATTTAATAGAAGTAGATGGTCACTATAGAGGATGCTGCTCCAAAAGTATGTGCACAGAGAAAAGCAGGGGAAAGTACTGTTAAAACTGTATGTATAAATGCACATGCACTTGCAGGCTGATCAGTTAGAGGGACCAAAAAGAGAGAAGGCTGGTCTTACTGTTCCTTCTCTAGCTTTCTGAATGCTATTTGCAGTGCGTACATTATCCTGCCATGAACAAGAATTATTTATGAACTGAAATGTGCGCCATGAGGCAGATACTTATAGTATATTTTGTATGTGATGGAAATAGACTACACCCAAGGGGTTACCACTGTCCATTACAGCTGCCTAGATGCTTGTTTAATATTTAAGGAGGTGGTACTGAAAACTGGCTGCTCAGAAGTCAGAACTGTACTGGCGATTGTGTTATCCTGCAGGTGACCTTATCTCTTACCTAAAAGAGTCAAGTGTCTGTCTAACTTGCTCTTGAAAATTTCCAAGGATGGAGGTTCTGCTGCTTCTCTAGGCAGCCTATTGTAATGCTTAACTACCCCCGTAGTTAGAAAAGAACCACGTTCTCAAGGGACAGACTAACTCACTCAGTGTAATACAAGATGGTAACTCAGCCCTTGGTTTTTATGCTCAGAAGAGGCTGCAAGTACTATTAAATCATTTCTGATGCTTTTGTCATATGTTCTTAACTGCCCAGCAGGGAAGGAGAAAGGGCCATCAATATAATGTACAGAAATTGGCATATTGTAGGTGAAAGATGAAATATAGTCACCTTCCTTTAACAACCCACAGAATGGTCTCAAAATATTATGAGGGCTTTATGAATGTCCTTCAGTTCCACCAGAATACAGTCTTAATAATCTTACACTTGCATTAGAAAACTCTACAAGATTAGCATATTCCATTTGGTATCCCAAGCCAAGCTTTGCATTTCATGTTCTCTTTTTGAAGATTATACTTCTCTTCTTAACTTGAAAAATCCAAATATTTCTATCTTTATGTAATACATTATTTTCATCCATATTGTTCATATACAAATGTTGCATTTTATGTACCTACATACATATTGATTTGTATATACACACATGATATATATAATTCACCATATCTCTTGGGAGAACAACAAGGAATTGACTTTATTCTCAGCACGATAAGGCTCCTGAGAAAAACGCTTTCTAACTAGTAGGGAAGCAAAGCTCTGAAACAGACTACCAAGGAAATTTGTGGAAGGTCCTTACTTGGAGTTTTTAAGAGCAGGTTAAATAAATATTTCTCAAGGTTGGCCTGGATGTATTAAGTTGATCCTGCATCAAAAAGGAGAATGGACTA
>JAGPOW010002742.1:12498233-12549986 GCA_030014935.1 Caiman crocodilus | reverse complement strand
AAGCTGATTCAGCCAAATTGATTCAGGACAGTGATCCAAATCTCTGAACTGAATCACTGTCCTGTGAATCAGCCGAATCTGAACTGAATACTTCCCTATTTGCACAGGCCTAGTTAGTACCGCCATTGTTCACCTCCCCACCACCAACACACTATGCCTTTATGACTTTGTAGTCCAGATTGTAGCAGTAGGCTTTGCCCTCCTTGTCTTATATCCCCACACAAATTCTGAGCTTTAAAAAGGGTCACACTCTACCTACAGAATTCATGAATTGCCACTGACCACTCTTTTGTTCTTAATAATTGTACTATATTTAGAGAAATAGGCAAACCATTACAGTTCTGTGTCAGACAGTCAAACAGTTCATATGTAACAGAGATCAGTTTTGAGTGCTATTTAGATTTGCAAACCTAATAAAAATGTTGCTTCAGTTGTTGAGCAAACAGGATAGAAAAGCTTTTAATGCTTAGGTATAAATAGTATAGTGATGTATACTTCTGCTGAGTATGCTCCAATTTGTCTTCTTACCCCTACACCCTGTCACAAACCACACTATGGTCTGGGGGTTTGTGGGGTGTCATAAATGTTTTATTCCACTCCAATGGCACTTGTGATTGTGTTCAAAAGCCCACGTTATACTGTATTCATTTATGTCTCTTTTATCATAAAATATAGATTGTTACACTGCCTGTATATATCTTTATGCTTTTGGGCATGGTTTAGTGAAAGAACTGAGGGATGAATACTTAAGGACAATTGCTACTCCTAGCCGCAGGCAGAAGGAAACATTATTGGGTTGGGCACTCAAAACATTGTCTGCCTGTAATGGGGAAATCAGCTCCTCTAAGAAAGACCCATCATCCCCCAAAATGCCAGGTTTTCCTTAGAGAAAAGTTTTTTTGTGGTTTCTGTGACCCATGAGAGCTCTGACAGTATTGTGGAAGCTGCTGGCTTGGTGTTATTTTAGGGGACCATCTGTGTGATATGCTTGGTCCCAGGGTTTTTCCCCCATGTTGGAGAAGAGTCCGAGGCTCCAGCAGCCAGGGCTGGCAGAGTCAGCAGAAAGGTTGAGTTCTGGAGATACTGGTAGGACTCCCAGGAGGGCTTTGGTGTAGCCAGATGTGATGGGATAAACCTTGCCTGTTTATTCTGTCTTCAAGCATATGCTTAGTTTTGCTTGTATATAGGTCTGTGCGAAGTGGCTAGTGTTCGCTTTGGATTCGGCTGATTCAGGGGACAGTGATTTGATTCAGTGATTCAAATCACTGTCCCAATTCGATTTGGGCAAATCTCTGAATTGGCCAGGCCCATCCCCCACCCGCTCTCCCAGCCTGGCAATGGCTGCCCTGCCTGTCCCAGCTCCTGGGACTTGTTAAAAAAAAAACAACCCTGACTCAGCGGGTGCTGCTGGGTGAGGGGTGATCCCTGCTGCCCCACGCTGCATGGGGGGCTCTGAACAAGCCCCCTGACCTCCCCCTTGCTCCCACAATACCCAGGCAGCAGGGATCAACCCCCCCCCCCCCCGACAGCTCCCAGTGAGCACCGGGGTTTCTTTCTCAAGTGCTGAGCTGGGTTGGGTGGGGGCAGCCATGGGGGGCTGGGGGAGCAGGGAGGGGTCAGGGGGAATGACAGGGTCCCCCTATGGTCCCCTCCCCCTGCCCCCATTTCTCTGCCGCTATTACTTACCGGTGCGGAGTCGGCTGCCGCTCCCTGCTGCAGCCACCGGGGACTGTCTGAATCCTCAAAGCTTTCCACATCTTTTTAGAAGATGCAGAGAGCTTTGAATTGATTCAGATTTTTAAATTGGTCCCCGATTCGATTCGGAGATTCGGCCACTGAATTGGGTTGAATCTCCTCTGAATCGAGTCACCACCCAAAGCTTTGCACAGCCCTGCTTGTATAATTCTTTTCTCCTACGTAATGAATCCTTTTGGTGTTTTGTCTGCTTACTGATTGCCTGTGGAAAGAGCGATCTCTGGGCAAGTGATATTCCAGGCTAGCTAGCCAATTCTGCAGTAAGGGAGCCTAAAATTTCTTTCATAACCCAAACAGGAGGCCACCTGGGACTGGCAGAGAGTCCCCTGCTGCATCTGTGAGGTCTGGTGTGGGGGCACTGGAGCTGAGGCTTGCAGGGATAAGGCATTACTCTGAAGCAAGCCTTTGCTGGGACAAACAAAAGGAAAGAGGGGAGACATTCAGGGCTCTGGGGGCATCCCACAGATGGGTTTGTGACACTCCCGATGACTTTTTGGCATGTTGTCTTTAATATTTGTTGACTTTTTACATGGATCAACCACAATAGAATAGTTTCTGCCTTATTGGAAGGAGGGGGTGGGTCAGAGCTCTAAATTCTTTCTTTTGGCTCCACATAGCTTCCCTTCTTGCCTGGTAGCGTGAAGAAAAAGGCTGGGGTGTATTTCAGGCAGTGCCTAGCTCATGGTCGATGGTGAAGGTACTCTGGAGGGATGCAAGAGACAGATTCAGGTCCCTTTGGATTGAGAAGGCCAGACATCACAACTCCCACATGGGCATGTTAAGCTGAAAGGTGGGAGAGCCCTCCACCAAACAGTTGCAAGCTGGAGAAAAATCACAACTAAAGTTTATGCATATTCCTGAGCTCAGAGGGGAAGGGTGGGACAAGAGTAGCTTTTAAGTACAAGTAAAATCTAAACTGCATGCTGGACAAAATAGTAACTTAAGCAGCTATGTAGCACTGATGCATGTAAAGGTTAAATAGGACGTGGCCCTATATTTTTATCCGCTGAAGTGAGAACTACGTTCCCTTTGTCCTAATGTACATCAGACTGACAAACTGTGAGATTTTATTCTGAATTACTCTTGAAATATATTTCAGACAAGAAAAGCAAATTTGTATTGATTTCCTTTTCTTGGTAATGAACCACAATGATTTGGGTTTTTCATATGCTACAATTTTCTTCAAACCAAATATAAAATCAATCACAGAGTATATAGGAGGCTTTGTTACATGCCTTGTAAAAAATTAAACCCAGTGTCGTGTCCTTTACTGTCCAGAGCCCTTCACTTCCCCTTTCAGTGTTTTTGGCATGTACATCTAACAGAGTTTCAAATCAGCAGTTATTTGGGGAGGAATTGTTTTTCTTGACCACGTGAAAACAAACATATTACCAAAAAAAAAAAAAAGAGATCAGATTGATTACCAAGAAGTGGGTAGGAACTTGACAAAAACAGCACGATACCTTATCTCTGGAGAGATGGTACTTTTCTTAGAGAAGTTCAGTCCCACAACACCTCTCTGAGATCGCAAACCTCTGTGTTGCAAGGAAGTTCCTCATCTTGTTTGTTGGGGTGGTGACACCGAAGAAAAAATACGCTTTAATGACCGTGTACCATTTGAACCCATACCTGTCAATGGCAAAATAATACCCTGCCACTGGCAGGTGTCAAAGCCTTTTGGTCACCAGGCATGAGTGCAGGCTTGGAGCTCTCCATTTGAGGTCAGGGAGGAGCAGGGAAATAAAAAAGAAAGTCAAACTGCTTAACTGCTTAAATGTGTCTTTCCAACTATGTTAGGTTTCAAATGAGCTGATATTTTTAAATATAAAAATACAATTGCACTAAGAAGAGTAAAAAGAGTTTAGTAGGTAAATAGCCATATAGTATAGCAGAGAGATCCTCTACCAGCATCAAATAAGGTGGTGAGTTTGCACCGATACACGGCAGGCTTGGAGAAGAAGAAGAGCTCTTAAATGCACACATGAATCTTACAGTGCAAACACTTATTAAGGAACACAGAAGTGCAGTGCAGATCACCGTCCCTTCCCCCAGCATCTTGCAGTCGTTCCACAGCTTCCCATGCATGTTGTGAGGGGACAGCGTGGGAGCCTTAGTTCTCAGTTACCAAGGTGCCTCTGCATCCCGTGGTATGTTTAGGACCCTTCCAATGCCACTGTCGCAAAGACCTGAGGCTCAGTGGGGAGCGAATCTGTCCCCTTAGCTCTGGAACTGGCTCTGTAATGCCTAAAAGGTCTTGACCAGTCTCTGCAAAAGTTTTGCATGACTTAATAAAAGATGTTTAAAAAACAAGGAAACATTTCGAAATTATAAAAACAAATTAACCAAAAATTGTAACCAGCCAGTATATCTCAACTATAAGCCTCGCAGGCCATCGTCTTGAAATGTAGCAGCCTGGTTCCCTTTGCTCTTCAGCCTGCACGTGAACATTTCTGGCTTCACGTCTAAAGCCTGTATTAACCTATATGACTCACATAGCTCCTGAGAGAGCATGCTACCAGGACAATGCCACAGCTTTTCTTTTCACAGTCATCAGTATTTACTGCTGTTTCAATAATCAAATGCTTCTGTTTTTGTTGCTTTTCCTACCTAGATGCTTTTGTTGGAGGAGTCATTGGGCTCATTTTCGCATATATTTGCTACAGACAGCACTACCCACCTTTGGGTAACACATCTTGTCATAAACCTTACGTCAGCCTCCTTGTTCAAAACTCAATGAAGACAGAAGAGAGACCTACAGCAGATAATGCTACCGGCCTGCCTCTGGAGGGAATAACCGAAGGACCGGTATGACTAATGAATGAACAGGATGAACTTTTAGCCCTTCTCACACTCCTCCACACCAGTCTCTTAACATGCTGTTTCTCATGGTACATTTGGTCTTTCTTTTTAATATGATAACACCCTTCTACTTTGAAAAGCTCAGCTCTTCATTCATACTGTTTTCTTTTTCAGCTGTCCGTTTTCAGTCTATTGCGAGATTAAAACAGAAAGCTAAAAGAAGGAAAATCTCATGGCAAAGTTAGTTAAATGAATAGCTTAGCAAGGATGAATTTGAAGATCCAATAGACCTGAAAATAGTTGATCTTGTGAAACACGGAGTATTTCCTGGGAATTTCTGATTGCCTCGAACTCTCGTGACTGCAGTGGGCGTTGCGGGCACTCAGCATTTTCGAGGCGATATCCAGCACCTGTCATAACCAACTGTTGGTCTGTTTCTTCATATAAATTTGATATGTAAGGGCAACATCCTTATGTATATCTTGTGGTCTTTTCTCATAATAAATCTCCACATGACAAGAATATTTTGTGCTAGTTGTGAAGTTTTGGCAGGGTTCTTCTGAACTGCTAGTGAAATGGTAGTTTAAGAGTATGAAGAGTTTGGCATCTGAAAAAGCCAAGCTTAGACACATCACCGGTTTCAAAAGGACGGTGCTGACAGCAGAGCTATCCAAAGCTATTGAAATTGTCAGCTTGCAATAACACGTGTTTATAGGGTGGATTAGAAAATTGATACTAAAACATTTGGATTTTCCTGTGAGCTCTTGCAGCAATTTCTTTCAAAATGAAGTGAAGCTTAATGACACCCCTGACATCCGACAGGAAAAAACCAAGAACAAAAACATGATCTAAAACTGTGAAGATGCAGAATCGCTGTGTTTTCTGTTAATCTCAGTGTGCCACAGTTGTCCTTGTGTCAAAGTCTCTAATGACGCACTGCAGCAATGGTGATTTCAAGGAACATAAGGACTTTGAGTTTGTGACCATTGGTTTTTGCTGTTCATGAATGCTTGTGTTAGTTTACAGCACTATAAATATACTTGCTGGAAGTCTGACAAAAAATGTTCTGTTTGATCCTTTCTGCATTTTCAACTCACATAAGGAGAGTATTCACAAGAGGCATTTGTGGCCAGTCCAAAGCCCATTGAACTTCATGGGAATCTTACTGTTCTACTCTTTGTTGGCTCTAGATCTGGCCGCTGGTGGGGAGAAAGTCAGCATGTGATGAACAATACGTTTATTATTTTTAGGTTCGTATTTCCATGACTTATTTGTGCACTATGCAGTATCAAAAATACATCATGCTCCAGTGAAATGATTTATCCTTGGATGGCAGAGTGTTAAAGTCCAGCATTTCCTTCAGTAGATGTATCCTGAAAGAGCAGGTGAATGTTCTCAATCACACCCTAACAGTCATACCGTTCTCGACTAGATCGGCTGGTTAATACAATCAAGACAGCTTTGATAAACAATACCCATTATGGTGCTTTAGACTGGAGGAGACTGCTGCCATAGTTACTTTATACCTAATGTGTTCCTGTTGGAATATGTATTGGCCTTGTAGGCGTCTTGTGATTTAAACAAGTTGTGTATGTCTATGTAAAGGCTTGTCATTTCTTTTCGTCAAAGGTAACAACTTTGTAGTTTGGTTTTGGGGGGTTTTTTGAGAAGTGCCATTCCGTGATTGGCAATGCTTGAATTTTTATAGCCAGGAAGAAATAAAAAAGTTACGAGCCCATTTTTTAAAATAAATGTAAAAAGCAGTTGCTCACAAGCTCAGCGTACACATAAATGAAAAGTGAAAAGAAACATAAAGGGGAAATGATCTGCAAAACACAACATAAGAGGGACAAGTCCAATAGGGTTCTACCCTTAAAACTTACGTAGCTGTGCCAGTAAGATGTATGATTTTATAACTATGCCAGTAGAGGACCTAGTACAGGTGCAAGTATACTAGAATTACTTTACTTGCACTGGCATTACTATGCCAGATTGCAAATTATAAGCACTCTTATGCTGCTTTAGTTGCATTTATATTAGAAGTTTTGCCAGTAAGTCTGCAAAACCATCTAACGCAGGGAAAAAAATCCCCCTAAAAAAACACAATGTGGTAGTGTGTGATACTTGCCTTTCTACAGAGCTTTAAACCATTCCAAGAAATTCCGTAATAAGGGTATAATTTTCTATTAATTCAGATAGGATGATGGAAAGCCTTAGCACAAGGTTTTAATTTTTATAAATGATATAGGACTTTTCCCATTACCTTTGTGTTTCAGTAGGGGAAAAATCATCTTGCAAGTTATATGCAAACGTTTCAAAACCATTAAATCAAAATGGACTGTGTATAATGCATTCTGCATGTTTTTATAAAGACTTGGCTTATTCTTAAAAAATGAGTAGGGCCTCCAAAATGCGCTTTATAAATTCCCTGTATTTTAATGGCTTTTGATACAGTAAACTATCTTCCCCTTGTTAAGTTGGGTTGTGAAAGGTTTACACAGCCTTTAGATAAATAGCAACTGTAAAAATGTTGGAATATGAAATGTAATGCAGCATAAATACTTACTTACATTGCAAGATAAATGAGTGAAAGGACATAGCAAAGCATCACAGAATATAGTGTTTTTAATGGGGATATTTCAGTTGAAAGTCATAAAATAGACTATGTACAAGTTTTGATTAAATGTAATTAAAATTATGAAAGATGTAATGAAATGAAACTTATGGAAGGATCCATAGGAGCTGTAATTACTAGTGCAAGTCAGTATAGGGAAGGCATTTTTGTGGATCAGTGTATTTTAATTTCATGCTCTCTTAATGTGAAGGAAATGTAATGTTGTAATGCACCAATAAAACTACACATGAATGTGGGTTTTTGTACATCTGCGTGTTATCATTTTTTTGGTGAAGAGAAGGTAACCAGTTTGGGTTCATTAAAACACCATACTGAATGTAGCAAACTGCCAGCCTCTTGGTAACTACAGTCATTTAGTGGCAAGCAGCAATTCTGAGAGCTTTTTGCTATTGTTGTATGAAGGGAGCTGCCGTCTTCATTTCGTCAGAACGTGCTATCCGCTTTTCATGCAGGAAAACACAGCATTTGTGTCCTAGCCCTTGAAGTTAGTCTCAGAATACGCACGCAGCTGAATCACAGCCCACCCCTTTGTCGGTGAAGTTCTGTATAGCATAACATGCCACAAATTCCCGACTTTGTAAATCATCTGATTCAAGAAAAAATGAATATAATGGAGAACTGAGGGGAAAATACCAAAACTCACAGAATATTGGAACAATTATGAGACAGCTGAACTTCAGAAAATAATTGCTTTGTGAAATGAGAGTACCAGAAGCACAACCAGAAGTGTTTATGTTATCTTATTACCCTCACACATCCTTGACTACACATTCAGTTAGGGTCTTGACCACCATTTTTTGTTCCATGACAGTATATCGTATTTAAAGGTGTATAAGTCGAGTTTTGAGGCCCAATTCTTAACACTTGAAATTCAGCCTCAATTTATACACCATATCACCACCCGCTGTGAGCGGTGCCAGGCTCAGCGCTCGGCTGGTGCAGCTGAGGCAGTGCTGCTCATAGGGGTGGGAGCAGCCAGCCGAGCACTGAGCCTGGAGCCACTCACAGGGAATGGGGATGGGGCCAGGCTTGGCTGGCATGGCCCCATCCCCTGTAAATGGCGCTGCCTGGGCTGTGCCAGCCAAGTGCAAGCCCAGAACTGCTCACAGGGGATGGTGCCATGCCAGGTGAGCACCAGGCCTGGCCCTGTCTGTGCCAGCCAAGTGCCAAGCCTGGCACCGCTTGCAGGTAATGGGGTTGGGCTCAATGCTTGGCAGTGCCGCTTGCAGTGGATGGGCCAGACTTGGCATATGGCTAGTGCAGCCCAGGTAGTGCCGCTTGCAGGGGGTAGGGGCACGCTAGCCAAGTATCGAGCCCATCCCTGTTCCTATCCCCTGCAAGCAGTGCTGAGCTTGGCACTTGGCTGTTGTGGCCCAGTCAGTGCCATTCACGGGATGGGGATGGAGCTGCGCCAGCTGAGACCATCCCCATTCCCTGTGAGTAACGCTGTGGCATGTATGTGTCCATCCCCCAGGTGCCCAGCCTGCAGCGACTGCTTGCAGGGGCTGGTATAAGTTGACCCGATATTTCTAACCAGAAAGTTAGGTTGACTTATGAACCAGATCTGTGAAATTCCTAACTTTTTGCATCAGAAAGATGGGGTCGACCATGATATATGGTGAGTACTTTCTAACAGGTGAGAGAACGATTGCAATTTTTTCTTGAGAGAGAGAAAATAATGAGTTGGTGGTAAAATAAATATACTTCTTTCTGGTTTTCCACTGATAGCATTCCATTGACTTTGATGGACCCGCTCTGGAGCTATGCCCTACTGTGAGTATGAAGCCAAATGCTAAGCAGTTACATAATTTCTGTCCATGTACCGTATTTCTCCAAATCCAAGGTGACCCTGAATTGCAGACGCTCCCTGCAATAATTAGGATCTATACGTGGGAAATGTATAAATTGTTATCATTTTCCATGTGTAGAATATAATTACTGGGGGGTCATCTTAAATTTGTCCCTCCCCCCACGACTTTGATGGAGCAAGCAGCAGCAGGGGGGAAGTGGTGAGGGGGGCAGGTGGCAGGGGAGTCAAGAAGCTAGACCCCTATCTCTTGCCACCCTGCTGACTATCCTCCCCCCATTTTTCCTCCCCCATGCCTGAACCCTTTTTCCCCTGCTCTTCCCTGTGGTGCCTGTAGCTCCCCCATACCAGCACCCCCCCAGTGTCTGCCCCCTCCCACAATTTCCCCCCCGCACCAGCTCTCCCTTTCCCCTCCCCATTCCTCCACTGCCACTTACCCCGAGTTCTAGGTGCAACTCCAGCCTCAAGCCCACTCTGGAGCACAGAGCACATGCTGGCTCTGGTCACCGCTGGTTTCCTGGCCCTTGGCTGAGCCAGGCAACAGCAGGGGGAGCAGGGTCATATGATTTTCTTTAACCAGAACCGGAGCTGGGGTCAGAGCTGCTGCTGCCACCACCACTGCTGCGTAGCCGGGCCAGGTGGAAGGGGGTGGAGTGCCACTGGGGCTGGGACTGGACCCAGCCCGGGGACTTGGGGTAAGCAGCAGTGGTGGGGGTGGGGTCAGGCAATGGGATGGGGCAGAGGTGAGGAGGGAGCAAGGCATTGGCTATAGCGTCAAGTCTGGGTTGAGGCTGGAACCTGAGCTGCAGAAGCCGCCTGCTCCCCTGCTGCCTTGTATTTGAATCCAAGATAAGGGACCTTTCCCCCCCTGTTGAATGGGGGAAAACCCCCTCAATATTAAATTCAACTAAATATGGTACATCACCAATATTTGATTTGACTTTCTTAAAATATTGGTAGCCGGAGGAGTTGGAGGATCTTTCCAGCTTCTTTGATATGGTGCAAGACAAAGCACCTTTAACAAAAGCTTTTGTCAGGAAAGCTGAACATCTTCCATTTGGGGTTGATTCAAAGCAATTTTTTTTCCATGTTTTGGTTCGGCCACCAAAGTGAAAAATAAGTTGTTCTGATGCCTCTAATATGCAGGTAAGATGTAGGCTTCCAGTGAAATCAGGGAAAACTGTCATTGACTCTAGTAAGGATAGTGCTGATGATTCCTTCAGAGAGGTGTTGTAGTGAAGTAGAAAAGAAGAGAAAGAGAAGCTCACCTGTAATAAATACAGTAAGAGGAAACCTTATTCCATAATGTTAGAATTCAGTTTCACACAGTGAGCCAAAACCTGCTGTGATTTATCACTAGTACAGCTCTATTGAATGTAGTGAGTTATATGGAGCTTAGCTTGATACAAAATTTGGCCTGTTAATATTGCAAAAGCAATTTACATTTCCATAGCTTGAGACCTAATCACAAAGAACTATGAATTGATGCTACAATGCAACTCACTGTATCAGGAGATGGATGCATTTGAGAGGCCTTTAATATAATCTGACTGCTGCCAACAACAGCTGGTTGGAAAGGAGGGGGGAAGGAAGGAAAACCCAAGGAGTGAAAGAAGATCAAATAGAATTTGAGTGGGCAGCAAAAGAAAGGAGCTCCCTGTAAGCCGGGGAATAAAGAGGAGGAAGAGACTCGTAGGCAGAGGGAGCCTTGGCAGCAGAGCCAAGAATATCATCAGTGTCAGTAGAAGCCGCTGCCAGAAAAAAATAATTAAAAAGAACTAATAGACAAAAGAAGAAATAAAGAGGGGGCCTATGACCCAGTTAGTGCTCAGTTGTAAGATGTCAGCTGAAGAATTGCACTGCACGTGTGTGCACAAATAATTGAATGAAAGAGAGAGGGAAGACGATATCTGTCTTTAGACAGAAATCCCTAGATCATAGTTTCCTTGTAAAAGCAAGGAAATACTCTTAGCCAATGGAAATTCAGACAGCTCCAATATGTTGGCTCCCATTGAAATCATTGACTCTACTGAGATCCAGAAAGTATCGATAGCCCTTTCCTGGAGGTGTGAGTACATATACTGCATTGCAGAAAAAAAAGGACCTGCAAAAAAAAGCACCCTTTTTAGTTTCATCTAGGCAAAGCACAGATGGTTAAAAAGCCCAAGTCTGAATAAGTTCGATCTTTGCCAGTTAATCTAAGCTATGTAGATTGAATTGATAAGCAAGCATGCCATGTAGACATTCACTTCCGATTCTGAAAATGCAGCCACGTGCCTCCAGTGGCCCAAGCAGAAGCCGGGGGGGTGGAGCACTAGAGCATGCCTCCCTACCTGGCTGGAGCAGACAGCTTGGGCCAAGACTAGCCTGCCCACCCTGCGAGGGGGAGGTTTGCGGGGGACCTGCATCCCATGCTGCTGGTGGACTGTGAGTTAAGTTGAATCTGGAGTGGATCAAGGACAAAAGTTCAATTCACCAATTTGATCTAAATCAATTAAGTCTGATACTACATCCATCCAGGTTTATCTGAAACTGGTTTCAGCCATTTGAAATTTGTCTGTTGTGTTACAGACTTGAACCAGGTTTAAAACCCTTATACTGGTGTAATTTCTGCCTCTAGCCCCAGTGAGCTAGAATATGCACCGGTGCGTTTTGTGAGCTGAATTTTAGTCGGTTAGCAATTACATAATTGCTTCCATAGCTTGACACCTACTCATAGACAACCTATGGACTGATGTTACATTTTTACTCCTTTATAGCTTGCAGTATCCTCGCTGAGAAAAAAAAAAAAATATCGGTCCAAATTCATCCTTATCCTGATATCGGTCCAAATTCATCCTTATCCTGACTGGACAGATAAACTTGACTCTCAGAGAAGTATGAACTGGCTTCTTCCTCATCCATAGAGAATCCCCCTGGGAGGCCACTTTGCAGGTGTGGAGCTAAGGGGCCAGGAAACACTCTGTGGTCTTACTCAAAGTTTCCCAATGGGTTTCCTTTCAGTAGGAAAGGATTTGTGCAGTTTAGCGTAGGGTTGGCAGTGCCTAAAGGTGCTGTAGGTCTCCACAGACGCATACACAGTCTCCTGTAGATACAGAAGCACTTGCGAGGAAGGCTGGGTTAACCTTCATGGATTGCTGGGTTCCTTACTAGCAAGGCTTTCGTGCTGGCAACTAGAAAAAGGGACCCACAATAAGAATGAACACTGCTACAAGCAACATTCATTTGTAATAGCATATCCACCTGGATTTCCCAAGCCTTAGCTAGGGGCAATGACAATGGGTGAGAGATTTTTTTCTGTATCTTCACATTGCCTTCAAATTTATGCAAAGGAAATAAGCAGATGAGTTGGCGATTAAATGCTATGGAGATAGGATTTCTTCTTTTCATGCTGGGATTTTTCTAGCCTTTCTGCTGTCAGAGGTGAAGAGGCCAATCCAACCCCTAAGAATCACCGAATGAGAGAAAGTCAAACTAACATACTAAAAGGTTTATGTTCTACCTGTATAATAGAAAATATACATTTCTGAGAAGTCAAACCTCTTTTCTTGCTCCTTTACATCTTCCTAACTAAGAAAAAAAAAATTGCTTTCAGGAGAAGTTAGCACTGAGCATGTATATTTTTTCCAGTAATTGTCATTAGCCACAGAATCGCTATTATTTTCTCTCCCAGTGCTTTCTTTTACAATCCTTTTAATGTCCTCTCAGGTGTATCTATTTATTAAATACATGCTGGATACTATGTATAATAAATTCATTATACAGAAAATAAGGTTTAAAATAATCCAGTTCCCCAAATGATGTCTTAGGCAGGTGCACCACAATTTCATTTAAATTAAAATGTTATTCATAACCATATAGTAATGTAGTTAGTAAACTTTGGCTAATAGTTTCTGAAATGTTCAGCATAGAACAAATTGCAACTCCAGAAGAAACACAGCCAAAATAGCTAACTAGTAATGCAGTGGTGGAGTATGTATGCTCAGGTCAGTCTGAAATACTCCTTTTACAAACTAAGGACTTGGGAATTAGTTGATTTAGATTTAAACATTTATTGAAAATTATTGCATTACATGATTTAAAAAGGGTTGATTTTTTAGAATTCAATCTGTATGTAACGGTTGTTCAGCATTGCTCTTTTTTTGATTAAGAATACTGTCAGCATGTAAAAAGCTGTTGGGTTTTCTATATTATTCCATCTTTTACTTTATTGTATTTTTACATATTTTGTCTCTTACCTGCCTTTTTTAATGTACATTCTGCATTGACTTAGGATTATTTCTACATCACGCTCCCAGGAGGTTACAACTAAACTGAATGTATCCAATGTAAAAGCACCTGTTTACAAAAAAGTGTAATAGATTTTCTTTTCCAGTGGGTGCATCTACACATGCGCATTTACTGTGCAGTAACTGAAATTATTGTGCAGTATGAGTGCATGTCTACATGTGTATGCCCATGCTGTGCAGTAAATTTAGTGACTTACACTGACTTGAACGTAAATTTGATGTCTGCATTAAGCCTGCCCAATTAGTTACTGAGCAGTAGACATCTTACTGCACAATAACACTGTGTGAGGAGACTGACTTGGGACTAAAGTTAGTCCCACACACAGTGTTAATGAGCTTCAATGCCTACACATGTAGATGTCTGTACTTACTGTGCAGTAAATTTAAGCCAGCATAAATGAATATGTGGACACGCCTACCAGCATGAGAGTCAGGAACCATTCTCCTACACAGGAACATACCGAGAGAGAATAGAAAACCTCATAGCTCCATCAGGAGGTTGAAAGATGCCCCATCTCCATGGAAATGACCATGGGACATTGTCCACTACAGCGAAATTAGAAAGGGGAGAATTCAGGAAGATGTAGTGGAGAGCCCTGCTGCCTAATCTCATGTTCTGACTGTCTTTGAGGCAGCAGGTGGGGACTTTGCTAAATCTCAGCAGAACACGGATATTGAACATGTATAAAATTGCAATGACAAGACAGCGCTGATAGTTTGTGATACACTAAAATGAAATGAGATTCATTCCCCATGTGCCTAGATAATTCAGCTGCTGGATTGGTTCTATAATTTTTTTATTAAACTCACAGAAACAGCCAGAAAGCCTGCACCTGGGGCTAGAGAATCCAGAATAGCTATGCGGAAGCCAGGTAAGTCGCACAAGGGTGAGTGAGCCAGCTTCTGGAAAAAAAGTTTCCAAAAAAGGAAAGTACATGTAGCATAAAGTAGTGCAACTTTTTGTAATCCCTGCGGCTAAGCATGAATGAGGCATGAAATAGAGAAACCCTACTCAATGTGATGAACAGGTAAAAACAGATCTGTGATATACTGAATCAGTTTGTGTGTTGTTGGGCATCCAGCCTAAAACACAATAATGAAACACAACTAACTACCTAACCATTCATGCTCCTAGAATGCAGATTGCCTATTGGATGATAATTTCAAAGCTGCTAAAGGATTTACAACCATAAATCTCATAAATTTCAGTAGGAATAGTAGGTCTAAATCTCACTAACAGCAGTGGTGACGCAAAGGGGTGCACATCCATCTCCTGAGAGCTCTGGTGCACCCCAACAGGCTGCGCTTCCCATTTAGGCAATGGGCAGGGGGGCAGGCAGGAGCACCGGTGCCCCCCAGCAAGTGCCGGCCGGGGAGTGGGAGTGCTGGATCAAGCACCTCAACCTCTTCTGGGAGCACCACAGCCACTTCCAGGAGTGCCATGGCCACTTCCCTGTTGGTGCAATCAGCCATGTGGGACACCCCTCCCCTCCAGTCAGCGGGATTGGCCACGGGGGGGGCACCTGCCCCCTCTGACTAAGATGACACTATGTGTCACCCATGCTAGCAGCTTTAAAAATCGCATCCACTGTTTGGTCTGCCCACTGCAAATTTAGTAAACTCATCCTGATTAGTATATGATCCTCCCCAAATGGGTTTTTCTTAACATAGCTAATATAAGTCTGATATTAAGAAATCATTTATTCTGGTCAAGTTATAACAGACAAAGGCATGTAAATTTAATTTCTCAAGAAAAATAAACCAAAGCAAAACAGAACAATAAACACAACAACCCACTAAAGGCCTTTTAGAGCTCCTCCAGGTCCATCCTTCGACTCCATCTATGAAGTCTTTATTCTAAATGAGGAAGCAAATTAAAATGGAATTTTTCTTTGGGGGTCAGAGTATATGCTCTCTCCTTATCCTTGATGTTGCTCAAAGGACTTTAAAAGGCTTCTTTGTGTTGCTGCTTAGTCCCTGCACTCATTTCCTTCTCACCTGCGTTTTCTGATGCCAATACTTTGACTGACTTAATCCATCCTTCGAAAACTTCTCCTTTTCAGAATGAAAACCTGTTGTATCGTAGCCTGACTTCTGCACTTTGGTGAAATACATAAGCAATAATAAATTTTGAACAAGATTTTTTTCCCCTCCCTATGGTTGGAAGCCAGACCACAAACACCGACGAGTTTGTGCACTCATATTTGACTGTGGTGAATAGCTTATAGCAACCTGGATACCCAGCTGTTTGGGCAAATGCTGTCTTGCCCTGACTCAATAGACAATGGAATGGGTGCAGGTCTATTGTTCAGGGAGTCTGCACAGGAAGTTTTCATCCCTTAAAGCACTGCTTTGCGGTGTTCCAGCTGTGCTGTCAAGTATGTCTGAGGCTAATCATCAGGGATTCTGGTCTTCTCTGTTTAAAAATTGCAAATTCTCTGATAAAAACCTTTAAATTCTCTGATTAAAAACCCCCAAGTTTGTGATTAAAATGAAACACCACTATATATAGAGGTATCAATTGAACACAATGTTTTATTGATATTTTTACAATTTTAAAGCAGTTTTGAAGCCTAACAGTGCCTCAATGACTACAATAAAATAAATGATAAGTACCTATACCTTTTGGTATTTAATTTTTGGTTTTTTATCCTGGAAAATCAGTGCTGCCGCCCTACCCCCTTTGTTCACCAGGACACATATCCAGGCCCCCTCACTCCCCACACACGGGCTCGCCACCCCTGCTGGTGCCCCTTGCCATCCACAGCCCCAACCCCACTAACCCTGCTGGAGTTGACTCCCAGCTGCCAGGGATACAGGGCCAGGGACCTGGGTCCGTAGCCCCTTCCCCCTGCAGCAGCGCCTGAGCCCTGGCTGCTGCCATGAAGTGGAGTGCAAAGCCTAGCTCCTCCTCCCCCATGGACAGCACAACCAGAGTGGAGCCTGGGGTGGGGTGGGGAGGGGTATGGGCTGGCCACTTCAGGCTTCCCATCCTTCTGCCCTTCCCTGGGGTCTTCACATTTCCATGGGTAGGACCTGGCACAGGAGGGAAGAGCAGGGCCAGGTGGGGAGTGCCTATACCACTGTGGCAAAGTGCCCCTGCCCTTCGCAGCAGTCAGGGGCACAACTCCGCACTGCCATCCCTGCTGCTGCTAGGTGGGACACATGCCTCTCTACCTTCCTGGGTGTGCACACAGCAGCGAGCAGCCAGACCCTCCTCCACCCCCTAGACAAGCCACCCGCAGCTCTGTCTCGCTCCCTGCCAGGGTCCTGCAGTCTCACATTCCAGCTCTGGGCCCCAAGCCCCACACCCCACCCCAGCTGGGCAGCATCCCCAGCCCTGCCCAACTCCCTCCCTTGATCCCTCCCTCTGTATGGGGGCCTCAATTCCCCTTCCCCACACCAAACGTACCTGTGGGAGTTGCTCTGCCCATGCCTGGGAGCCATGTACATGTATGAGCATGCACATGCACATGGCATCCCCTCCCTGATTGCCCTTCTGCTTGCCTCAGCCCCTTGCAGGCTGGAACTCTGCCAGCCTGCAGAGAGGTTTTTGTAAAAGTGGAAATTCCATGCATTTGTCTGGTAAAATGAAAAATCTGTGTTTTTCTTAGTCAAAATGGAAAACCTGCACTAGTTTCTGTTTTTCCATGGGAAACGTAAAACCTGGATTCCTGCTAATCATACATAAGCTGAAACCCTAAAAAGGACTCTAGCAGTTCTAAGATCACTCCGGTGAAACCATATTGGCCCCAGGGCCTCTGAAATGAATTAATATAAAGGTACCTTAGGTTTGGATCTCCAATCCAAATCATTAGGCCTCCCACCATGCATGTCAAAAGGTTTGGGGATCAGATCCTAATTGCACCTTTCTAGTTGCCACTGTTCATAATTGGAGACTTTTCCTGCACTGGCAAGTTGAAAGCTGAGTTCCTGCACTCTCACATGCAGGGCTGACAACTGTTAGCTCCCCCACAGACTGCATGGGGTCTTGAACCAGCTCCAGTGTGGTTTAAGGCCCTGGGCTGACAATTAGCTGATTGCCAGCCCAGGCCAGGTTCCTGACAGGGTTGGGACAAGTTTGAGATGCTTGGGCAGTCCCCAGCCAGAGCCAACAATCAGCTGATTGACAGCCCCAGCTCTGACTTGCTACGCCTTCAATTTAATATGCAATACAAACCAGGTGTGAAAGTATTCTATATTATATGTAGAACATTTTTATGTCTGCTTTGCCTTTCTACAATGTCTTAAATTGGGTACATGCATAGCACCCTTTCCATTTATGCCATGATTAATACATCTATCTCAGCGCATATATATATATATATATATATATATATGTGTATATATATATATATATACACACACACACACACACACACACACACACGTTCAGAGGGGGTCTAGGACTTCTCTGTAGCTCAGACATAGATGTTCCATTTCTGCTTAGCACCCCATGAAATGTGCACATATTGAAGTTGTATACACGAACCAAGATTTGCACACAAGATGCTCAAGAGATGGGAAATCTGGAGCATTTTATCTAGTACAACCACTAAAATAAGAACTTGTGACAGCTGAGTAATATTAGTAGTATAGGGAATCATTATGAATAAATAATGGAAAGCTATAATAAGAAAATAATCTGGAATACTCATTTTTCAATAGACAAGTTTTAAAAACCCTTTCCCTGTCTGAGATTTTTTTTACAGAAAAAGTTGTTTTCATATGTGTGGTTTTAATTTTCAATATTCAGCACAGGTATTAATGCTTAAGCGCTATCATTAATACAATCATCATACATTCTAAGCAACAATTACCCCCCCAACGTAATTGTAGCTCTTAAGAGACCAGATGTCCCAATGGAATTGTCCATTTAAATCCCAGCTCTACACTGCAGCAAGGGAACGTGTATTACTCCTGAAGACTTGAAATATAATGCATCTCACCCTTAAAACATGAGTTGCTTGTAAGGCAGTGTGTTCACTTGTGTAATTCTAAAAATTCTAGTTAGGACTTAGCATGACAAATTTTCCAAGTCCTTTCCAAAGACCCACATCTGCCATGATGCCTACAAAAATGCAGCCCAATGTAAAACCAGGATCAAGTTAACATACTTCTCAGAAACTGCTCTATATTCTCTCCTTAATTTTTCTCAGATCTTAAGCAGCCTGGCGCAGGTGTCAGATTATCCTCAGCCTAAGGTACCATGAAATGTAACACATTTAACTGAATAGGGATAGAGCATGCCTGGTAATGCTGATGTCCCTCAGGACATGTTTTGCCCTAATGAAATTATGTTACTAACGTTATCCATGAAACACAGAAGCTTAGTAAAATATTTAGAGTCTGATTCCACTGATTGACATCTGCCCTAAATGTACACCTCTGTCACCATACTGAAATTAAAAATATTCTGGTTATTCTCTATCTCTCAGCATCAGCTATACAGAGTGCAAACAATTATGAGAAGAGAAAAAATTTGTCTAACTTCATCTCACTGGAACCTTTTGTATGAGAATCGGTGTGTGTTGTGGGGCACCAATTCTGTCATCCTTACGTTGAGTAGCACCTTACTGGGGCCATTGAAATCATGCAGTGGGGAAAACAAGGGAGCCTTTGTACACACTAAAAAATTGGCCTTTAAAGCAGCTTAAATGCCGTTTTGCAGTGCTTTAATGGCATTGCTGTTTGCATGTTCGGCGGCGTATTCTGCTTTAAATGAATTTGATACGCAGCAAGATAAACCATCTCCAAGGTGTTTTGGTTTGCTACCTAACAAAGTGCAACAGTGCACAGGGCACTGGAAGCCAACATGCTTGGTGCTTGGTGGGCTCCACGCAGCTCAGGGGCTGTGGGACCCAGCGGCAGCCCATGGAGGCAGGCTCTGCTGAAGAAAAAAACAAGTGGTGAGCCTGATTTCTTTTTCTTCTCTCCCTGAAGCCTGCCTGCCTGATTTGTGCAGGTGCCCAGTGCTTCTCTCCATTGCTGTTTGTGTGTGTGTGGTAGGGGGAAGCAATAGTGCTTCCCTCCATGTCTGCAGCACCCTCTGGGACTGCTTGGACTGGGTGCCAGTGGGTGGGTTCTGTCTGGGGGGCCCCGTGCTGCCCAGGGACTGCTTGGCCTGCCAGCAGCTCACCATCCCCCCCTGCCCCGGCCACCGAAGAGGCAGGTAAGGATTGGGCCCCCACCCTTGTGTACATGCCATGGGGAATTAGTTCGGTTTGATTCTCCCTAAATTAAAATGGTGTGCTAAAAACCCCACCATTTCAATTTAGGGAGGACTAAACTGAATTAACGCCCCCATGACATGTACAAGCAGCTATTAAATCCAGACTTGATTAATTTCCCAATCACATAACCTCTGTGATACATCCCAAAGAGGACATATTTGATGCCTTAATCCAAATAGTAACAAACCCCTTTGTTATTTGCCAAACACACGTGCTAGTGATGTACCATCAGACAAATGGAGGAGCTCCTCGGTCTTCTAGTTACCATAATTCCCCTCAGCTCTTCCTTTATATGTAGTAAAGGTTCCCTTACATGTAGTAGAGTTATTGGAACAAACAAGTCACCTCTTTACTCCTGCCAGAGCTCTTATATGTAAATCAGTCATTTGTGTAATTCAGCATTAAGTTCTTCTAAATAGCTCTCAGTTTTTACATGAGACAGACTAGCTGCACAGTGCAGTTACATTCTTCTGAATTCTTTACACAACTCATTTTATCAACATTAAACAGCATTTCTATATATACAGCTGAGCTTCAATACAGTGTGAAGATCAAAGCCACAATACCAGATTCAGATTTTAATCACTTTTTGAAGCCAGTGTAACACCACAAGAGAGGAGGGGCTCCTCACCCAAGGGTGCTGAGGGAATTGGCAGGGGTCATAGTGGGGACCCTGGCATGGCTCTATGAGCGCTCATGGGTTACTGGCCAGGTACCAGAAGATTGGAAAAGGGCCAATGTGGTCCCCGTTTACAAGAAGGTGCGAAAGGAGGACCCCAGCAATTATAGGCCAGTCAGTCTTACCTCGGTCCTTGGGAAGGCCTTTGAGAAAATTATCAAGGAGCACATCTGCAAGGGCCCAGCAGGGGAGGTAATGCTCAGAGGCAACCAACATGGGTTCATTGAGGGCAGGTCCTGCCTAAACTGGTTTCTTTTTATGATCAGGTCACAAAGTCCTTGGACGAGGGTGTTGGGGTAGACATCATCTTCCTGGACTTTAAGAAGGCCTTTGACATGGTTTTCCACCATGTTCTCTTAAAAAAAATTGGTGATTGTGGCATTGATGCCTACACAGCCAGATGGGTGGCAAATTGGCTAGATGGTCACATCTAGAGCGTGGTGATGGACAGGTAATTTTCAACCTGGAAGGATGGTGGGCAGTGGGGTCTCCCAGGGCTCGGTCCTGGGGCCTACACTGTTCAACATCTTAATCAGCGATCTGGATACGGGTGTGGAAAGCACACTGTCCAAATTCGCTGAGACACCAAGTTGTGAGGTGAGGTGGGCATGCTGGAGGGGAGAGACAGAATCCAGCTAGATCTGGACAGGTTACAGAGGTGGGTGGATGAGAATAGGAGGGAGTTCAATGCAGACAAGTGCAAGGTGCTGCATCTAGGGAGAAGGAACCAGCAACACACCTATAGGCTGGGGAATACCGTTCTTGTTAACACGGTGGCAGAAAGGGATCTTGGAGTCATTGTTGACCTCAGGATGAACATAAGCTGCCAATGTGAGGAAGCGGTCAGTAAGGCTAACCGCACCTTGTTGTGCATCACAAGCAGGTCCCGGGAGGTGATCCTTCCCCTCTATGCAGCATTGGTCAGGCCGTGGTTGGAGTACTGCCTCCAGCTCTGGGCGCCACACTTCAAAAGGGATATATAGCTAGCATTGAGAGGGCCCAGAGGAGAGCCACTCGCATGGTTAAGGGTCAGCGGGGCAGACACTATGAGGAGAGGCTAAAGGGCCTGAACCTATTCAACATCCACAAGAGAAGGCTGAGAGGGCATCTGGTGGCTTTCTACAAACTCACCAGGGAGACCAGTGAAAATTGGGGGAGGCTCTGTTTCCCCGGGCACCATCCAGGGTTACTAGGAACAACTGCCACAAATTGCTAGACAGCAGGTTCAGGCTGGACATCAGGAGACATTACTGTACAGTGAGGGCTGCCAGGCTCTGGAATGGGCTCCCAAGTGACATGGTGTTCTCTCCTACCTTGGGGGTCTTCAAGAGGAGGCTGGACAGATATTTGGCTTGGGTGATATGGCCCTGGCACCCGCTCCTGCCTGGAGCAGGGGATTGGACTTGATGATCTGTTTAGGACTCTTCCAACCCTAAGTACTATGATAGTGTGATACACTATGATGATACTATGAATATTATAGCAATGCAGTTCTTCAAATGAAGAGACTGTTGGTACTAATCAATTTGCGGAGAAAACCTGCTGGGATTCATTTCTCAAAACAAACAAGGATAAAGCATCGTACAATGTTCTTGGTGTCACAGTGAATGTAAGAGGGGCTAAAGCAACATTTCATATTTTGTATAATTTCTTGAAGGGCTAACAGCATGTTCACTAAGGGGGAGAAATAGGCTATTAGATAGTGTCCCTTTTAGATAGCATCCCCTGAATGCATGTTAATAGACTCCAATTAGTGTTGCTGGGAGATTACCAAAGCGTATAATATTATTACAGTCTTAGTTGTGTCTGATAAGCACAGCCTTGCATTGGAGGAAAAGGCAGCTCTGCTCTGTACTGTTCTTGCTGAAGCTCTCAGGTGTGCAAAAGAAATGTGCTTGCTACATCATACCTAGCTGGTCTAAACTCAGTCTGTCTTTTCAGGAGTGAATAGCACCATGGGAGCTCCAGCAGGGAGCAATCACCACACACACATAAGAATGCAGCGGTTGCAAATCTATGAAATCTGTGAGGGGAGTTATAGAAAAGGTAAGGGGACTCTGCTTCTGCCCTCCACGATTTTGAGTTCCTCAGCAGAGATTGTGCATATTTCATTCTAATGAAGAAGGAGTGGGAGGCTAGGAGGGAAAAATGAGAGAACAGCCAAAAAATATCAGGATGGGCTTAACCTGTCACAGAAAATGAGTTAAGTCTGTGTTAGACCTAAGTTGTATTTTTAGGTAGTACAAGCTGGAATATGGCAATTCAGGTTCACAGAAAATGTTGGGCTTGCAAAGTTCACCTTCATGCCACAGTAGAATAAAAATGAGACCTTTTGAAATTTTTATGAAAAAACACTTCATCCTCCCAGATTAGCCAATGGCCCATGTATAATCCACCCACTCATGATGTAGAAGATAAATGCTTAAGCCCCTCTTCTTCTGGCTCTTCCTTGCCAGACAAGCCTCCAAGAAGAGAGAAACTCTGAGTGTTAACATAGTCAGGCTGAGGTTATTAAGTCAAAGCAGCTGCCTTCTGACTTGCAACCCGTATTGCTTTGCATCCTGCTGCTGGGTCATATAATACTCATCTCCGGGGCAGATGAGATCATTAGACTGTGCAGCCAATCTGCTCCTCTTCACAGAGCAGACAGAAAGTGCGAGCCTGACACATTTAGGGTGGAAGAGGTCTTCAACAGTCAGCCTGATTGGGCCATTCAGCCAAGGTTAGTCCTGGCTATAGATGCCTTCCTACTTTAGGACCACCAAGGTTAAACAACAGCCAAAGTGATATGCTCTTCCAGGAGGGCATTCTGTGACTTCCTTATGGCAGGATGTGGACATGGAATGGGGCCTTCATCAGGCTATAGACACTGCTAGATGTGATGTCTTACAACTACTGAAGTCAGGAGAGCAATGGCAGCAACAGCATCAAAAATAGCCTAGGCAGTGGGCAAAGTGTCCAAGAGTCAGTTGTTTTGAATTGCCTGGAAATGCTCCTTGTTACATCTCCTGTCTGAAAGCTGTACTCCTGCTTCTATAACTTTAATGAGCAAGTCAGGCTCCTGAGCAGAGGTCAGCGCTGACTAAGAATCTGGCATTCGGGTTGCACCTATGACAAAAATGAGTTTGAAGATGAAGGATATCACTTCCTCTTCTATGGATGGCAAAAGTTTCTTTAGTTCTATAAAAAAGGAGAGATCAAGGAGGAAACTGGGGTCAACTGAAGTATATAGTCCAAGTATGGCATAAGTGTTTGGCTTCATTCTTCAGTCATGGTGAAGAAGTGACCAAGAATAATGGTCAGGTACCATTCAGGATGAGGATATACAAATGGAAACAAAACTGAGATTGTTTATTGTGATGAGTTTAGGGAGCTCAGATAATCTTCATCCAATAATATTGAAATAACTGGCATATACAGTAGTAGATCTTTTAGTACTGACCTTCAATGCATTTGTCAATTCAGGGATAGCACGAACCCTATAAATGGAGAAGAATAAATGTAGTGCCTAACCATATTTAAAAAAAGGGAGAAAAGTGGCATAAGAAAATAGTATTCTTTTTAGTGTGACTTCCATATTATACCAGGTACTGTAGGGAAAATAAGAAAAAACAATCAAAAATGTGAAACAGAAAATGGGACAAAATTCAAAGTAGTTTTATCTAAGGAACACTATGTCAAGCCAATCTAATTTCCTCCTATGACAGGATAACTGACTTAGATAAGGACAGTGCAGTGGACCAAATCTACCCTGATTTAAAGAAAGCATTTGGTACTTTGTCTAGCAGAAAATTGTTACCTAAGATAGAGAAGATGGGGATTAATATTGTGATTGTAAGATGGTTAAGGAGTTGGCTAAAATAAAAACAAGTTATGCTGAAAGGAGAGTTAACACATGGGGGAAAAGTTACTAGATACTTTCTAGTAAGTATTATGGATTGGCTTTGGTGCCCAGCCTCTTTAATACGTTCATTAGCAAGAACTAGATGTATGCCAATTAAATTTGTATTTAACACACAGTTCCATGCATTGTTAGTATGGAGGAGGATCAAATCATTTGACAGGAAAAATAGATAATTTGGTGGAGCAGAGTAAAGGACAAAAGTTATCAATAGTACTACAGAGACATATGGATTAATATCAACAATGTTTTCTATAAAATGGGCCCTCACAGATTGAAAGCGCTGAGGAAAGAAAGGACTCTGGCTATGCTGGTTAATTGTCAGATGAGAATGAAGTGCCACTGTGACATAGCAGCTAATGATAATGAAAGTTAAGGATACATGAGCAAGGCATATTTAGTAGAGACAAGGAAATATTCATGTCACTGAATAAGGAATTGGAAAGTAGGGCTGTGCAAAACGCCTGCTTTTTGTTTTGGTTTCGGGCTCAGCCTTTTGGAGGGACAGTGTTTCATTTTGGCATTTCATAGGACTGTCCAAAATGGCTGTGTTTTGTTTTGTTTCAGATTTGGCCTTGCAGAGGGACAGTGATTTGTTTCGCTGTTTTGAATCACTGTTCTGTTTTGTTTTGGCCGAAACTGTTACAGAGCTGTTTCGGAGTTTCGACAGTGTTTTGGTCATAGGCTATAATGGGGAATCACATAACTGCCTATAACTTTGTCATTTCATGTCTGATTTGGATGAAACATGCAGGGGTAGTAGCCCCTTCTGAGGCCATGAAAGCTGCTAAGTTTCAAGGAGAGAGGTTCTGGGTACAGGGGTTTCTGGGAAACTGCACCTCAAACAGTTCAAAGCAAAACTTGTGAGGTATGTGAGTGTGAAGGCAGAGCAGGTTGAAAACAGCAGACGTGGTAGCCCCTGCTGAGGCCATGAAGCCGGCCAGGTTTCAAGGAGATAGGTGCAGGGGTTTATGGGAAACTGCATCTCAAGAAGCTGACAAGCAAAACTCGTGACCTGTGACCGTATGTGTGTGTTATGGCGCAACAAGGTGAAAACTGCAGGGATGGTAGCCCTGATCTTGCCCTCACAACTCCACTGCAACCAGTAAGCCTCAGGCCTCTCAAAGATCTTACAGGTCTGGGTGTTCCCCAGCCAGGACTGTGCAGTGGCTGGAGGTTATCAGGTGTCCCCTGCTCCTACCTGCCTTTCACTAGGGAGATTCACAGTCCTGGCATTTCTTGAGGCTGATGCACCACTGGTGGTCCCACCAAGGCCTCCCAACCCTGGCAGGGTGCAGTTTTAGGTCATGCCCAGGATGATATGGGGCCTCCTCCTCCCTATATAGCCCCAGCTTTTTACCTCCAAGTTCTTCCTGGCACGGGAGCTCAGAGGGAGATGTTTGTCCTCTGCTGGCTGATGAGAAGTTAAACTGCTGCCTCCACCTCTAAGAGCGGGACATTAGCATCTGTCCTGCCACATATATAGCTCTTTATGCAGGCATGAGGGAGGCCTGTCAGGTTTCAGGAAGAGTGGTGCAGGGGGTTGCTGGGAAACTGTACCTCAAATTGCTGAAAACAAAATTCATGTCATGTTAAGGGGTGTAGGATGTAGCTGTTTTGGTCTAAGGAAGTAGCCCAGACAAGGTTCTCTGGGTCAATCTGATATCTTTTATTAGACCAACTGAATAGTTCATGAAATTCTTCTTTGCAAGTTTTTGGGTTTAAAAACTCTTTGTCAGGCTGAGGAAGCATCTAGTTGGTGTGTGTGTGCTCTTCCTGGATGGAAGGAATTGTAAAGAAGCCAGACAATGCAGGCAAGAAAGCCAGTCAGTGAAAATGGAAATGGAGGCATCAGGGGGTGAGAGATGGGCTGGAGTAGCAGGGAAGGAGGATGTAGCAGGTAAAAGTGGAGAGGTACTTGTTACCTGGGGAGTCAGGTGTTTGGTAGGTTGTAGTGTGTCATAAATCTAATGCCTACATTGATTTCATGAATTTCTATATCTAGGAGGTTGATTAAGTGAAGTTCATAGGCCTATCTGTGAAAAGTGGTTTGTAAATTCAAATAAGCACTGAACCTTGCTGACCTCATCACCAGAAGCCAACTTCCTACAGCCCGAAACACACCGAATGGATCCAGACCATGCCATGACAAGAAATGCAAAACCTGCCAACATTTCTCCAGTACCCCCACAAACTTCACACCTGAATCCATCAAGGACAAGACAAGACAAGAATACCCAACTACCTGTGGGGGCACATTTCTCACAAGACGACCGTTCTGTCTCCAGTATCTTAGTCCTGATCCTCAGAGGGAATTTACAAACCATTTTTCACAGATGAGCCTATGAACTTCACTTCTTCAACCTCCTAGATGCAGAAACTCATGGACTCAATCTAGACATTGAATTTATGACACACTACAGCCTTCCTCACATCTGACTTCTCAGGTACCTCTTCACTTTTACGTGCTACAACTCTCTTGTGCCCTTCCTCTCCCCCTGCCTGTCTCTCACCCCATGATGCCTCCATTTCCATTGTCACTGGCTGGCTTTCTTGCCCGCATTGCATGCCAGTTTCTGGTTTCTTTACTATTCCTTCCAACCAGGAAGAGCACACACACACCAACTAGATGCTTCCTCAGCCTGACAAAGAGTTTTAAACCCAAAAGCGTATGCCTCACAGATGACATTTCAGGCAGCTAAGCTGAGCTTACCTGGAGCCTCATAACTCCACTGCAAGCAGAAAGCTTCAGGCCTCTCAAAGATCTTCGGGGTCTGGGCTTTCCTCAGCCTGGTCTACATGTGGAGATTATAAGGTGCCTTCTACCCACCTTTCACCCAACGGAGATCCATGATCCTGGCATTTCCTGGGACTGCTGCACTGTTGGCAGTCCCAGCAGGCCTCCCAACCCTGGCAAGGTGCAGTTTTAGTGGTTGTGTCCAGGACCTGGGATCTCGTCCTTCCCCACAGCTCTACCCCGTACTTCCAAGTTCATCCTGACACAAGAGCTCAGTAGGGACATATTCTTCCCCTGATGGCTGGTGATGCAGTGAGTGCTACCTCCAGCTCTGAGAATGGGGCATTAAATAATTTTTTAAAAACGAAAAAAGGAAATAGGTGCAGACGGAGTGAGGAGGGTAGTACTTACTCCATCTGCACCTGGAGTTTGGGGAACCCCACCAGCGGGAGATTCACCTTGAGGATCATCAGCTGCTCTACCAAACCAGGATCCAAGGAGGTGCAGTGGGGTGTCACAACATCCCTAGCAATGCTGAACACCCTCTCGCTTGGAACGCTGGTGGGTGGATAGGACAGGTGTTCCCAGGCTACTGTGGCCAGATCCTGCCACATCTGGCTGTGGTTTGCTCAATAGGCCAAGAGATCACAGTGCAGCGGCTCCATGTCCTCGGTGAGATAGATAGCCACCAAAGCCACAGTGCTACCTGCCCGAGGCTGGGATCTGGTGCATCTGGACCCCATTGTAGAAGCCATGCCCTTGGCCCACATTGGCAGCAGATGGCGTGGGGGAGACTGGCTGGTGCTGGTACTGGGAGTGCTGGCAAGGGAAAGTGGATTCCCCTTTTCCACATCCCCTCACCTCTGCCCTTCTGCCTCCCTGACTGTTCACCAGCATCTCTGTTCAGCGATTGAGGGTTTTGGTTCTGCCAGTGTGCATGCTCACCATCACCCTCGGGTCGCACGTGCCTGCCAGCATCTGAACCGTACTGGACCACAACAGATCAAGTGGGGTTTTTTTGCCTTCCTTCAGCCGCTTCATCAGTGCCTGCACCTCTGATGAAAGTGGCTTGCCCCAGCCAGGAACATTGATCCCCTGGAACTTCTCCATTTGGTTCTCAAGCTCCTTGATTATGGGGATCACCTGGATAAGGAGGGCATCACTACTGCTGAGGGTCTAGGTGGCTTTGAGGAAGGGCTTGACAACCAGCAAGATATGGGAGATTGTATCCCACTCAGCTCTGTTAGGGGGGCCACTGATCCCAATCTCCCCGGCAAGGCCATCTCATGGATGGCATTCTGTTGATCCATCAGCCATGAAGTATGTGGAGTTCCATTGAGTCTCCACACCCTGCGTGATTTTGTGCTGCAGGATGTTCAGCTCTGCCTGTTTGTCCTGCAGCATCTTGCCCAGCTTGATGCCCTGGTGGAAGTATCCCACCACTTTCCTTCATTTGCAGATGAGCTTGCTGGTGCCATCACTAGCAGCCCTGTCTCCCTCCAAGGCATCTCTGACAACAAGGTGGAACTTGTGTGCCACACAGCGGATGCCAATGAAGTTGGCATCATAGACCACCTTGAATATGTTGGCCCCATTGTCGGTGATCATGAACCCATGGGTGAGCTCACCCTGTCCAATGAGCCACCCCTGCACCATGCCGTTCATGGTCCCCATGATCTCCATTGCCGTGCGGGACTCATTTATCACCTTGGCTTGAAGGAGAGCCCACCGATGGCCTGACTGAGCACACCAGTGCCCTGTGAGGGAGAGGTAGGCATGTTCTTCACCCTGGCTGCTCCAGATGTCTGAAGTAAAATGCAAGGCCACTTGTGGACCTACTGTGCACAGCTCCTTCCTCAAGTACTCCCTGCATGCATATACAGGGAGGGCACCACCATTCTGCTGAAAGTGGTGTGTGTGGGCACTTGGTAGCATGGAGCTATGAGCACCATGAAACACCTGAACCCTAGCCGCTCAACTAGGGAGAAGAGCTGGCCATCCAGAGCAAGCATCTCCCCCATGTTCTAGGTGATCTCACTCACCTTTGCAATGCACCCCCCATTCTGTCCGCCTTTCCCCCACTGGTCCAGGATGGCCTGCTTCTGCTTCAGGGGGACAGAGCCTTTAGAGTGAGAAGGGGACTTCTTTATGGGCATGCTACCACTGGTGCCAGGTTGAGGAGCAAAGGCAAGGGGGTGGTGACTGCAGAGATGCATCAGCATCCCCGTGGTGCTGTAATGTTTCTCCTTCTTGCCCCCGGCTGGTCTTACATCAGCAGTGCAGGCAGAAAGCATACTTGGGATCATCTGCCATGTCAAAATGAACCCACACCACACTACCCCCTCTCTTCTGGGGTGTGGGTGCAGATCCTGCCTGAACTCCCTCCTCAGCAGGCAGAGGCACAACAACAGGAGGAGCTGACTCAGCTGAGCCTCTTGCCTCCACAATCTCAATGTCAACCTCCTCTGAACCGCTTTCCAGGGAAGGAAACTGGGCTCTAGAAAAACTTTGAGGGGTGTGGAGCACAAACTCAGATTCTTCCTCTGTCTCCAGAATTTCTTTTGCTAGGGTGCTCAGGTCCCCTACCTCCAGGTGCAGCTCCTCCTCTGGCACCAAAAGGGTCAGGCTGGGAAGTGATATGGGCCTGAAGGAGACTGTCATTGACATGCTGGTGGTGCTGGGGGTTATTATTCTGGCTGATGTGATTGGAGGGGGTGCAGATGCAAGCACTGGTCCCACCTCCTTGCTGCCACTAGCACCAGAAGAAACCTCATGCCTGCTAGTGCTATGGAAGAGGCCGTATCTAAGTAGGGGGTTGGGGAACTTACATCTCTCCTGCCCCTTCTCCCTCCCCAACCAGAAGACCTGGCACTTGCCTTTCCAGCATGCTTCATATTTTGTGCGCTGGATAAGAATGTGCGAGAGTGTGTGTGTGTGTAATAAAAGTAAATATATGTGTATTGAGTGAGTGCTTTCCAAGCAAAGCACTGCTTTCTTTTTGTTCTATAATGTTCATTTACTTTTGCATTCATAAAAGCATGACATCCTTCCCAAGCAAAATGGGAGTTTTCAACCTTGGGTCATTTCAAAATCCTGCTACTAAAACCCCAGTGACTTCCACAAATCACTACAATTTTTTTCTCAGCAAAAAAGATCTAAAAGCTGAAAGAAATGGGATTTTGCTTAATATTTTTCTTTGCTGCAATATTTATACCTTTCACTGATTTCTCACCACCGTTAAACAGAAATCCCGAAAGGCCCAAGTGATGGAGTTCTCCGTTCCCTTCCGCCCCTGCCCTTTCCCTGCAAACCTGCCTCCGAAACAGCTCTGAGATCCAAAATGTTTTGGAAACATCTGAATCATTTTGGAAAATTTCCAAAATGTTTCAGATGACCTGTTTTGTTTTGGAGCTGTCTCGGAGCCCTGCATTTTGTTTTGGATTCAGTGTTTCGACCGGCGAAACATGCAGATCCCAAACGAAATGAAATAGCCACCGAAATTTCACACGGCCCTATTGGAAAGACCCCATTGAGAAAGATCCTATTTATAATTTTGTAACAAATTCAGAAAGGAGTTAGTAGGATGGTAAAGGAAACAGAAAAACTTTTATCTGAGAGCAGGTTAAAAAACTTGGCTTGTTTAGCTTAACAAGACAAAGGTTGAGAGGAAATAGGATTGCTCTTTTTATAAATACATTCATAGGGTGAATATCAAGGAAGGAGAAGAGCTACTTAAATTGAATAAATATTAGCACAAGATCAAATGGCAGAAATTGGTCATGAATTTAGACCAGGAATCTGGAGGTTTCTAGCTATTAGGGAAACAAAGTTTTGGACTGGTATTCTGAATGGGGGAACAAGGAACCCAAATTGCCTTAAGTTATGGAAAGAGAGCACAGTGAGAAAGGAGTGCTCTTGGAGCAGTAATCAGGAGATGCAATAGGTGGCTTTAAGTATTTGGTATTCCCAGGAGGGGATTAAAAAAACTTGATATCCATGTGGGCTGTTTGTGTTAAGATCTGTCTGATACTTCTATGCCACGTAGCTTTTTATGGTCACCAGTAGGGGCTGAAAAGAATTTTCCACGTCCTCTGCCCCATAATTTGGGATCCAGTTTTTTTTGTCCTTTTTCTCTGATCCACTGGACATTGACCACAGGTGTGGTAGGAGTTTGGCTGGAGTGTACTGATGATCCTAACATCACTTAGAAAACTGTCCTGTACCTAGTGGCCCCGACTGGGCTTGCTCACATCTTCAAGGTCAAATTAATCATAGATATGGGGTCAGGTAGGACCTTTTCCCGAAGTTAGATCATTTGAGTATATTTTAACCTAGCCAACTCCTTGCCATGGTAGTGGTCCAGGCATTGGTGCTGCTTTTGTCTTTACCTGTGGCACGTTGTTGAGAGGTTTTATGGTGTGTTTTTTAGTTTTGGTGCTAGAGAAGAGATGGCGTGGGCACTCTTGTGGATAATTGTGGACAAATGGGTTGCATGCCAATGGAGAAAGCTGGGCAGGGAAGCTGAATCCAAGTTGCATGTTCCTAGATGGGGACACAGTTCGGGCTACAAGAATCATTAGGGAAATGGAGGGCCTATTTTTTGAGAAGAGACTAAAACAGCTTGACTTGCTTAATCTAGCAAAGCAAAGGCTATTACTGCCTATAAATAGATTGGAGGAAGAGTAAAAACAAGGAGGAAGAAGGAGCTATGGAGGAATAGGACAACATTGGCACAAGGATAAAAGGATATAAACTGGCCATGGATTCATTTTGGTAGAAATGAGAAGGTACTTTACTTGATCAGTGAAGTCTGGAATAGTTTCTTAATAGAAGTTGTGGGTATTAACAAACAACAATAAATAAACAAAACCTTTTAAAAGGGCTCTTAAGCAATTATGAAAGAGATTGCTTATGTAATGAGGTTGCTTACAATAGTTGGGATCCGAACTGTTGTATCCTGAGAGGCCCCTTCCATCTCATGATCTTATGTTACTGCCTAACTTCCATCTGATAGAGATTGGTTTATAACCTGAAACTTAACACCCCTTCCAAAACTCTCCATAGCTATTTTAATCTTAATTCCAGAAAGTTCATGCTGGAGGATTCAATGAATCCTCCAAACCGGAACATTACTAATGCCTGTAATAACATTTTAAGGAGTTATGCAAAACCCCAGGTTTCCTGAAAGCATTAATATAATTTAGCAGTTGTCAAAAAATATGGAGAAAAGCATGTGACATCTAAGACCCCCCCCCCTGCAAAATTACAGTCCTGTCCTGGCTATTTAATTACTGTTTAATGGTATTTTTCAATTAAAGCTTAAGTATTTATTGCTCAGTAAACTCTTAGGAAAAAAAAAGGTGCTTATATGTTAAATCATAAATGCACTGCCTCATTATCTTGCAATAATCCAGTAAATACCTAGAGTCAGTATTGTAATTAGTATTAATGTTCAGTAGTATGAATAACTTATGGGCAATACCACCAGAACCTTGTGAAGCAAATCACACATAAAGACCTGTAATCCTTCTCTTCCCTGCGCTGAATCTTTGCTGGCAAAAATGCTACCATCCACTTAGGCACATAGGGATTGTGAAGAACTTGCTTTAACACCAGAACTAACAGGTATAATACGGTTTGAAACAATCCTGCGATCTGACTGTCAATGGGCATATCGGGAGAGACCATGGAAAAATGCATCTTCTTGTCAGCTGAACTCAGTTAAAATAGCTTTTGGCTCCAATCTCCAAATCACCTCCCAAACAGAGTTTTCACCAAGGTCCAGAAGAAGGTAGAAATTATAATATACCATTTCAATTTTGTTAAAAGAAAGATAGTTGGGTTGCAGTGGTGAGGGGCAGGGGGTGAAAAAAGACTTAGCTGAGAGAAATGGAGAATAAAGGTGTTTCCCACTCCCATCAATGCATCACCACATTTTGTGTTCTATAATGCTCTTTTACCGTTGCATTCATAAAAGCATATGACATCCTTCCCAAGCAAAATGGGAGTTTTCTATCTTGGGCCATTTCAAAATCCTGCTACTAAAGCCTCAGTGACTTCCACAAGTCACTACAATTTTTGCTCAGCAAAACAGAGCTAGACGCTGGAAAAAATGGGACTTTGGTTAATATTTTTCTATGCTGCAATATTTATACTTCACACTGATTGCTCACCACTGTTAAATAGAGCTCCCCAAAGGCCCACGTGATGGAGGTTTCAGTTCCTTTTCATGCAAAGCATAGATTTTAGCATTAAAGCCAAGTGAGCATTTTTAAATCTGTCAGTAGCATAGGTCTTGTGACACTCAGATCAAGTGTTCAGATTTAGTCAGAAGAGAGCACAAACTGTCCATCTATCTCAAGGACAACAGTTTCTGTTCTTTATTAGAATTAGGTTTATTATTAACAATTGTAAAGCATAAAACAATGGATAGGATGTATATGCATCTGTCTTTGATCCATTGCAGAAATCCCATCTGTAGAGGCAGTACATGATCATATGCAGTATATCTGATTGACAGCAATATCACACATATAAGCAGCCCATAATTTTCCTTTAAAATATATGCCTATGGTAATGGGAGCTAGCAGACTTTGATGCAAGCAGCCCAGATGAGCCTAGATATAGTTTCAAACTCAAATCAGTTTGGGTCTGACAGAGTCTCTTACATGAAACAACCTTACTGGAGAATGCAACATAACCTAGTCAAGGTGTCCAATTTATACAGAAGATAGTATGTATCCTTCACATCATTATACAGTTCAGTTTCAGATTTCATACACTTTACTACATGGCAGACATGCAGGATATGTAGGTGGGTTTTTAGTTTTCTTTTTAAATGTAGATACACTAGATAAAAGGTACCCAGACAAGTTGTTTTGTTTGTTCTATACCCTCAAATAAAAGACATGAAAAGGCTGTGTGTAATACTAATGATTTCTTTCTTGTCTTACCTTTTCATTATGTATCTGTTTAAATTGTAAACCAGCCTAGCCAGGGACTCTTTCTTGCAACGTGTGTCTGTACAGCAGCTAACATAGGAGACCCTCCATGGTATAACAACAGTGCATTATTTAGATCAGGGACAGGCAATTCATTGGGCCTGTTGGCCACATAGGCAGTTCTGGGGAGCTGCTGTGGGCTGATCAGAGCTGCCCTCCCTGCCACAACAGGCCAGAGCCCAAGGGCTCTGAAGGTCCTCCCTGCCACCACTAACAGCCCCAGCCCGGCCCCCAGCTGCCCCATGCCTGCTCTGGACTTGCCCCAGCTGGAGTGGACCAGCCAGAACCTGCACATACAACCCCGACCCCAGTTCACATGCCCGCACTGAGCAGGGGCAGCAGCTTGGCAGAAGCTACTTCTGGGCATGGTAGAAGACCAAACCCTACCCCGCGCTGCTGCTAGGCCCTTCTTGCTGCAGCTGCCCAGAATCCATGCTTAGGCTGCCCCGTGGCTCCTTTCTGCCACTGTCACCACCACCTCTGGGCTGCCCAGTGGGGCAGTGGTGGCAATGCAGAGGAGCTGCAGGGCAGCCTGGGCATGGGCTCTGGGCAGCTGCAGCAAAAGGTGCCCAGCAGTGCCGGGGGGGACGCTTTTCCCCTGTACCCAACAACAGCTTCTGCCTGGCTATCACAGCTGCTGCCACCGCTCAGTGTAGGTGGGTGAGAAAGGCCCACCTTTCTAGAAAGGCAGCCCCATTGCAGATACACCTGAGCCCCCCTGCATGCCCAGGGGGTGTTGGGATGTGTCACAGGCCAGACAGCTCCTGGGCCAGGTGGGAATGAGGGGCAAAGTCCTTTGAGGCACCGGATCCAGCCCACAGGCTGTATTTTGCCCATCCCTGATCTAGATACTTCTCTGATCCCATTCTGACAATCACCTTTCCTTTTCATTAGCTTTTTTGCTAAGATAAAAAAGGCAGATGGATCACACCATTAAAGCTGTTCATGCTGAATGTAGCTCAGTGCCAGAATATTCATTAGAACTGTATTATTACAAGTCATATTATAGACAGGAGAGAATAACTGAGCATAGCCTCAGCTCTTTTTCAAAGTGTACCAATACTTCAACTTAAAGAGGAGAAACCCCACTTAATATATTTCACCCTAGGATCCTTGAGATCAGAGAAAATTTGTTATTAGCATGTTGCTCTTCTCTTAAGAAAAACACTATTCTGTCTTTCCAGTGGAAACAAAACTACAGACCATTTCCAGCTGTGTATGGTTCTCACATCCATTGTCTAGTGACAACTTTCCTTACAGGGAAACCACCAGGAAGAGGATGATGAATTCTGGATCTGTGTTATTTTTCCATGGAGAAGTCTGCAGCATCAATGAGGAATTGATTTGTATCTTCCCGAGGTTTGTTGACTTCGGGCTCCTATACACATGCTAGGAGGCTGCTCCAACATGTTGTAATTACAGCACAGCAGTGTTCAAAGCACCCCACCATCATTTTCAGTGTGGGGACACTGATACATGTGATGCCCTGGGCTCTTTTAATTAGCACAGTTCTTGGAGCTGCACTAATTAAAGCCCTCCCCCCCCCCCCCCGGGAGCACGTCTGTAAACACTCTTCTTCATGCAGGTCTAATAGACAGAGTTGACTTGAACCTGTTCAAATGTTACTGTTTTATTGTATTATCTACTGAAGCCCAGAAACTTCATTTCACCATCCTCTGGTTTGATCATGCCAAATCCCCTCTGTGACCCTCTGGAGATACTGATAAACCTCAACTGCCAAAAAAAATTGCAACATCCAGTGAGAGAGTGGATAGGAAAAATATAATATAAAGTTATATAAAAGGGTTTTTGCTCTTATTATCCTGCTGGAAAATTAGGCTTTGTAATTGGTTCGTAACTTTCTGTGCCAGATGATGCTTCCAGTTTCCCCCTACATAAATTCAGAGTACGTCTACTAATGTCAGAGAAATTGGTCATGTTTATACTGGTGTTGGTGAAATTAGACTTTAAGAGCATCATCTTTATGAATAATGAAGAGAACAGTGACTAAAGCTGGGGGAACATTAGAATCTGTGTTTAATTTTAGATGTTGCTGTAAGCTGGGGGTTGGACTAGATTGGGGTGGAAAAATCTGGCCCACAGGCTGTATCAGGTCTATGACACACTCCATTTCCCAAAAGCCCTTACCCATGCTGTTTCAGCTGGTCTCCAACTGCTGGGAAATGGAGTCCGGCCGCTGGTCAGATCTGCCATTTTTTAACAGAAAAAAGATGTTTGGCAATTTTGGATATCGTATCTTAATCAAATTTAATTGTTCATATATTGACAAAACCCTCCTGCACAGCACATGGTAGTTATTCAAAATACTTAGGGCCAAAGTGTCCCTGCCCTTTGGAAGAAGGGACTCCATTGTTTCTTCTCAATAGCAGTATCTGCGGTGGTGGAAGGGCCAACATATATTGCTGTTTCTGAGCAGCCCCAGCAAATCATCTGCATGTAGGGCCTGGCGCATGTAGTGAATGTAGAATACTGGGGCAGCAACAAGTATTATCCTCTCACTTTGCCTCCGTAAAGAACAGTTATTTTCAAACTGTTTCCTGGCATAGTTCCCTGTTCCTTTCATCTCATGTAGCAGACAGTCTGTCATTCAAATGCACAGCAAATTGTTGTTTCAGTTCCTGCTAACAAAACCAGTTGGGTTCTGCAGAGACTCAGCAAGCACCATGTGGCAGAGCACATTTGGGTGCCTGCCACTTTAAGGGCTTGAGAAGGGTGTAGACCAACCTACAGGTGGGAACACATCCAATAAGGCAGTCACATGGCAGTCAGGAGGCCATTTGATTTTTGGAGGGCTGGGCAGTCTAGGTATAAGACCAGGCCCTGAGAACAGAGATGGCAGTTGCTGTAAGGATGCCACTGAAGTAAAATTGCCCAGCTGGAGATATGCTGCTCCTGAAACACCTGGAAGTCAGGCTGGGAACTATGGGGATGGAGGAGGTTCTTGGTCCTGGGGCACGACCTAAAACTGCACCCTGCTGGGGTTGGATATTGTGGTTGGACTGCCAGTGGTGGGGCAGTTTCCAGGAAATGTCACACCAGTGCCTCCCTAGTGAAAGGTGAGGATGAGATGCCATATAACCTCATCCCCCACCACCTGGTAGATAACCCTGCAAAGGGGACAAATGAAGGGCCAGGCACATTGACAGATCCCCGAGGCCTGAGTGGGCTGTAGCCTGAGTTAGGGATCCTGGCACATCAACAGACACCTGGGGCCCAAGGGATGTAAGGTCCAGAAGCCCTAGTGATGGGGAGTAGTGGCCTCAGTGAGGGACTGTAGTGAAAGTCAGAGGCTGCGTGAAGTAGGGTCTGTGAAGGCCTGAAGGACTGCACATAGGCTAGCCAAAGGCTGCGTACAGTAGGGTCTGTGAGGGGGGCCTGAAGGACTATGTATAGGCTGGCCAGAGTAGAGGCCCCAAAGAGGGGGCATGTAGCCAAGGCATGTTTGAGGATGCCTGAGGCCAAGTTTGGGCCAGAGGCAAATTGCCACCCAGCTAAGGCCTGGGAGAGTAATAGTGGATCTGGATGGCATCTGTGAGGCATGGGACACAATGTAGGGATGGTTCAGAGCTATATATTCCACCCGTGGCATCAGGGCATTAAATGGGAAGCTTCCTACCTAGGAACAATTATTCAATTCAAACAAAGGCATGGCAGGCGAGTCAGGTGGGTGGACTGCCCTAGACAGGTGGGTGGGCCAATGATTGGACTGACCTTGGGGCATACTGCTGTTCGCCTGGGAAGCAGTGGGGCAATATAATAATGACAGTACATTTTCTGTGAATAAGCTTTTGAGAAATCTGTTTCAAATAGCTTTACAAACCATGTTCCAATTTCACTTTCCCTCCTGAAGGAAGTAAGCATTATTCCACCCATTTTAAATGTGGTAAACTTGGAGAAGGATAAAACTAGTTACTAATTTGAAGTGCTTCCATTTTCAGGCACCCGAGACACCTGAGGGCAGATGCACAACCTTTATGAATTATAGCTTCGAAGTGAACAGAGATGTTGGGTGCATTACATTTGGCACCTCAAAATCAGTGGCCACTATTGAAAATCGTGTCCAAATCTGTATCTCAGGCTGACCATCTGTAAGGTAAGGAGGATGCTCACCTGCAGGCAGTATTGTACGGGTGATTGTTTGTACAGTGCTGCTTTCTGCATGGTATCTCTGAGAAAGCTAGCTTCCCTTATTAATACCATAGACTTGTTAAAATGAAGCCTAGACTAAACATCTTAGGTGCATAACTGGGTGGACTGGAAACTTATTCAATTTTTTCAGCATTGCAAAATTCTACTGCCCTCATTTTACTATTGCAAGCTGTCATACGAAGGGAAGACTATTTCCTTCTCCTAAATCAGGCATAGTGAGAGTACTTCAGCTGTCATGTAAAACACCAGTGCACCTCATTTCATTTTTGCTATAGTTGGATCTTTCACTTTTATGAGAGAAATCACAAAGCCTAAAAGAGAAAGCCATATCTTGTGCTTTTCAAATCAAGATTTTGTTGCTAGAATCCAGACGAATCTATTATAGGAAATAAGTAGCAAAGACAGAGAATATGTATGTGAGCAAGTCCATTGGCAAAGTGGGAAACGTGCTGGCTACTCAATCAAACCAAATGCTAATTGACCTAATTAATTGCTACGTGGTCCAAATGAATGATAGCTAATTGGTTTACAAGTTAGTAAATCAGGTAGTTCATTGCTTGTGAATAGAAAAAGAATTGATTTACCAGAAAATTACAGCGGAAATTCCAAAAGCTGCCTGGTTGGATTTGACTTCTCCACAGACCTTGTTTTAAATGGGAAGATGTATTAAAGCTTCTCCAGAATCACATAATGCTTGTGAAAGCTACTGAAATGTGTATTGTTGCTATACTTCACTGTGCCCTGCACAAAGTTGTAATGTGTTAAACATGAGCTGCCTGGGTAAAAGATTACGGTTGCCTTTCTCTCAGCCAAAAAAGCTCCCATTGGTTGGTATTAGTGGAGCGTGCATTAATCAAAAGGATGAAGGACAGCAGTGACAGTATGATTAACTGCTAGCATTTTTAAACCCAAGCCTTGCCGTAAATGGAAGTGCTTGGAACAATATATTATAAGCAGAGCGCTGGCTAGCGGACTGTGAACTGCTGGAAATCTGGAGTAATTGTCTGCATCATCCCAGGAAGGGGAAGGAACAAGTTTCAGCCAGAAGTGGTCTGTAGGGAAGGGGATGCGGACAAACTGCTCCATTCTTTTTCTCTGCCTGAAACCTTGGGAAGCTCTGCTGGTCCAAGCATGCACCAGTGGTGGGTCACTCATTAGTGGCATCTAGAAATATGTGGGTCTCACAAGACACCGAATTGCAATCTGTCTCCCTCTCCCCCTCCTATTTTGCGTTCGGCCTCTTCTCTCTTGCTCTCCTTCTCGTTTGTTTTGGTTCAGTACTGAACATTTCCATCATTTTATTTCGTTTATAAAAAATAAAGCCCAGGTAATAAATCACTTCTACGTTGGTAGACAGGAGCATGGCCTAAAATGGCAGCAAACATATTTCTTTACAATAGGCTCATGTGGCTGGCACCTTTTTTGAATCCATAAAATATTTAAACAGAAAAGAGTAAAAGAGAAAACCTAAGGAGTTGGATTCAGTTGAAGAGCTCTCAGTTCAGTGCCTGAGTCTACTGAAAGAAACTTGCCATTTACTGCACAGACTTCTCCAGCAATCAGGACCTCTTTCAATCTCTCTCAAGCCCTCCTTCCAAGTCACCCCTTAAGCTTAGGTTTTGTTCATTTTTATCCCACTCACAAAATACTCCAAATGCCTGTAGTGTAACTTGGAGGAGGGCAAGTGGGGAACCAGCTCCAAGCATCAATTCAGAAGGAGTCTCAGAGGGAAGCATCCCATGTTCAGGGAGCTTGTGCTGAGGCTGTAGCAGCTCGTGTTGCTATCGTCACCGCTGCCACAGCCTCCAGTGCAGAAAGAGGTCAATATTTGCCACCCTTCCTCCCCCTGTACTATCCTGGGTGCCAACATTTTCAGGTACACCTCTGCTAAAGCAACTCTTGTTTTTACTTGGGCAAAAATAGTCCACAACATTTATTCAAAACTGCAAAACATGCAGTCTAAATTTGGATCAGCCCTTATTATATGCAAATTGGTTTTCCCATCCTTAATTAAAAATATATATAATAAGGATCCCCAGGCACCCTGGATGGAGGCCATTGTGGAGTTAGTCATGCTGTTCAGCCTATTACAGAGATATAAAATATTTGCAAAAGTTAGGTTCAGACTAGGATTTCAAACAACTCTGAAGCTTGATCGTATTTAAATTGAGAGCTTTGTGTGGGTTAGTCTCAGTTTTCACACACGTCTGAGTAGTTTTGAGAAGAGCTGACTCAGTTCCTTGCACTTCATTTTAATCAAGTGAAAATCAGCGACTTCAACAGAGTCCTGTGTTTTGAAGAGGAGTATGGGCCGCAGAAATGGAAACTAAAACCAGCTTCAGAGCAAGGCAGCAGAGCTTCATATAATGGTCTTCATATTATAGAGAGGAATTGTTTCTTCCTACGCATCTTTGCAAATCCGGAGAATTATTCCAACCCTCAGCTTGTCATCCTTGGGGATTCTTCCAATTAACTCCATTTCTTGAAACATATATGTCACGTCTGACACAACCATAAAAAGCTAAGCACAAAGTAGCTAACCTTAGCTCATTAATAAAAATAATATTGAGCCTTATCGTCACATTTTTTAAAATCCTGATTTGACTATTACTACTTCAAATTAAACGTTGATAATAGTTTTGCAAAACCTCCCTTACTGTGGAAACAAATGGTTAAGAGGCTGAAGTTAGCCATATAATATTCACTAGCATTTCTGTAGAGAAGCACTTGTTTCTGCAGCCTCTCCAGTGCAGTCAGTTTTATGCCTTTGATGGCCCACTGAAGCAATTTCTATTTTTTATTATCATTATCACAGTGTCTTCTGTAAAGAAACATTCTTCATAATTTATACATTTCTAATTTATTTTTAGGCTTGTATATTCAGTCTGACAGAATGTAGCATGCTCTATTTCTCCAGTTAACCTTCAAAGTTATTAACAACATTTTGCACATGTCCTTCCTCCCATCAGCTGCATACTTTTCAGCAACTTTTACTCCATTAAAACAAAATTAATTGTCAGAGTTCACAGAGGAACATTTTTATATGGCAAAGCCACAAAATTCATCGCATAAGTTCTTATTTTCAATCAAAGCCTTAATGATGTTATTAAAATATATCATTCCAGTGTCTGAGGGGAATGGTGTTTTTGCAAAACAGCAAATCCCTATGGAACGTTTTGCACTATAAAGGCATAACAGTAACATTTCTTGTAATCAGCCAGTGCTCCAGTCAGTAACAGTTGGGTAAAAAGCCAGTAAAAGCCTCTAAAGTCTTTTAATGATTCTGCTTTTTGATCAACAAATGGCATTAGATCAGTTTTGGCATGGCGCTGCAATTTGAACTGCTGGCTAATACTGGCTTACCATATGACTAATCATCAACGGTATGTTTATTAAGGACTTCCCTCAAATGAAAATTACCTTGAATCATTGTTGCAGAGCACCGAGGTGCTCTGCTCCTAGAAAGGGGAAACTGCCGGGGAAAGAGCCTTGGCAGGGAATAAGGAGCACAGCTGTGGGTTGCCCAGGGCAACCAGGAGGTCAGCTGACCAGAAGGGGCAGGGCCTGGCCCTCATAAAGCCCAGGGGCTGAGGCCAGGCTAGTAGTTACCTGCCAGCAGCCAGACAGAGAGGAGCTTCTGGAGCTAAGATGCGAGAACTGCAGGTACTCCTCAAGCAGAGTAAAGGATGGCAGCTCTATGATGTCCGAGTAATGTTGTTATAGCCAGGTGGCTTATGTTTAAGTTGTAGCCAACTTATGCAGCTTATGTTTGGCTTTGTTGTTATACTGGTAGTTTGGGTGAGGCTATTAGGGGTTGGAGGAGGTTTCATAGGGACCCACAGTGGTGTGGGGGCCCCAGCACTAGTAAGGGCGCGGCATAAGGGGTGCATAGACCCAGCCCCAGAGAGAAAGCACTACTGAGAAGCCCCAGTGTGGGCATGGTGAGCCCCTGAGGAAGAGCATAGCACTGTGGTAAACCTGGGAGACAGGTGTAGCATTGCGGTAAACCCTGGAGAGAGGGGGTAGTAGTGCGGTGAGCCCCTGAGAAAGGGAGTAGCAGTGCGGTGGACCCGAGAGACAGGCGCCTTGACCGAGAAGTCCCAGAGTGGGCACAGAAGTCCCCAGGAGAGGGGCGGCTTTACAGAGAAGGCCCCAGAGAGGGGCAGCTTTACAGAAAAGGTCCAAGAGAAGGATGGCTTGACCGGGAAGTCCCAGAGTGGACACAGAAGGCCCCAGAAGAGGGGCGACATTACAGAGGAGGCCCAGAGTGGCCACAAAGAGCCCTAGGAAAGGGACAACATTATAGAGAGCCCCAGGAAAGGGGCGGTATTAGAGAGAGAGCCCCAAGAGAGGGGCGGTATTCTTGAGAAGGCCCAGAGTGGGCACGGAGAGCCCCAGGAAGGGGCAGCAGTAGTTAAGAAGGCCCTGGAGAGAGAGCGGCCATACAGAGAAGGCCCTGGAGAGAGGGGCGTGAGAGTAGACCGAGAGACCAAACAACGTCTAGTCTATCTGTGAGGCTTGGGGCATGGTATAAGGGGTGGTTGGAGCCACGCATGGCCCCTAAGGCTAGGGTGCCCAGGAGGCGCCCATCATACAGGGAGACCCATGGAGAGTTCAGGAAATCACGGGAATGGAGGTCCCAATGAATCGTGTCCAAGAGGGCGTAAGGCAGCGTCCCAAACTTATATAAACATCAAAGATGTGGCGGGCGAGAATCAGAGGGTGCCCTTGGCATGGGGGAAGAGGCCTTAAGGAGATCACGGCCCTCCTGGAGGACCCCCGCCTATGACAATCATCTACCCTAAAAGATAAGACTAGGTGTGTCTATATGTTCATTTACTCTGCAGTAAGTTACTGTGCAGAAAGTTACTGCACAGTAAGCAATTTTTAGGGCTGTGTCCACATTTGCAGCTGTTAAAGTGTAGCAACGCTATGTGTGGACTGACTTGGGACTAAAGCTAGTCCCAAGTCAGTCCATACACACAATGTTACTGTGCAGCAAAGCATGTGTGTCTGGTGCCTTTCGAGTCGAGGAGGGCAGGTGCCCCTCTGGCACCAGTCAGCAATAGAGTGGGGCATCCCCCAGCAGCCAATCCCACTGGCTGAGTGGGAGAGTCCTCTAGCGAGTGATTCTGCTGGCCAGGGGGAGGACGGATCTCCCAACAGCTGATCACATGGCTGATTTCACTCGCCATAAAAGTAGCCACACCACTTCCAGAACTCCCACAGTCACTTCCAGAAGTGGCATAGCTGCTTTTGCCGGTGGCCCTAATCCATAGGTGGCGCTCACAGGGAGAGCACTGGTGCTCCCACCTGCTCCCCTGGCTACCAGCTAAATAGGGAGCATGGCTGGGCAGGGGGTGCATCAGCGCTTTCAGGGGGTGCATGTGCACCCTCGTGCACCCCCTACTCATTGCCCCTGCAGCAAGGTGTTTACACATGCGTTACTGTGCAGTAACTAATCGGGGATACATTTTCTACCAGCATGGTGCAGGTATCAAATTTATGTCCAAGTCAGCTTAAGTCACCATATTTACTGTGCAGTAAGGGCATGCGCATGTAAAGACACACTCTTACTCCTGAGTTAATTTTTGGTTACTATGCAGTAACCTAAATTACTATGCAGCAAATGTGCACATGTAGATGCACCCATTACGTATTATATACAAAATGGAACATGTATGGAAATACCAAAGAATGAACACAGATAATTTAAGAGCAAGTTGGCTAATAGCCAGATGCATATCCTTTCTTATAAGGGCATTAATAGAGTTCCAGTCACCATACTATCTCAGCTCTTACATTACAAAGAAACTTAAGGGATAACTCTTTATTCTATATAGGTAACTACACAAGGACTAGATATCTAGTACTGAAGTGTTCTTTAATGTATTAGACAAAAGCTTAACAAAAATTGGCAGTAAATTCAGTAAATTAAGTTAGAAAAGTTCAAATTGGAAGGAAGATGCATTTTTTTTAAACAATGAGTATACTTAACAACTGGAACAGATTACTAAGAGATATGGTAAATTCATCATCACTTGACACATATACATCAAGATTATATGCCTTGCTAACAATATTTTCTATTTCATCCTCAAGTTATTGGGCTTAATGGCATTCATTTAAATAGCAAAGGAATAATTTCCTATGCTTCAGAGATAGCTGGGTGAAATTTTATGACTGGTTTTATGCACATCAGGATAGACAATCTGTAACAGGGTGCCTATCCCCACAAATTGGCCTCTGAATTTCATCCCCACTAATATTTAAAATGTGATGCATGGTTGTGAGGGACAAGAAGAACTTTATTGTTGCAGAGACATAAAATCCCAGGGTGCACCATATGATCATTGGGGACTGAGTGGCATGGACAAGGGGCTGGGAACTGGCTGGTTTTGCCCAGCAAGGGCAGGAATGGGTCAGTGATTACCTTCAGATGTAGAGCTGGCAAAGGTGGAATGGCACGTGGTGCTGGCACCACAGTTTGTAAGTACTTATACACTGTGGCTAAAGAGTGGGACGGGCAATGACATCAGAGAACTGTTCCTGTTGCTGGAGTCAAAAGAACTCAAGAAGGTGGTGAGAGGGGAGGAAGACAGAAGTATGTGTGCTGGTTATTCCTGGCAGCACTGGGGTGTGGCAGCAGAGCCCGATCAGCTGCAGCCGTATTCGGGCTGAGGCTCCCAGATGACAACCTGGAAGCACGTCAGGTGCATCTGAGGATGCCAGCCCCAGGTCGAGCCCTGCTAATAAGGAACTGCTGGGCTTGGTGGGAGGGGTGGAATGTGGCAGCAGAGTTTAAAACCTACCTGAACCTGATATGCAGGAAGTCTGGAAGTGGCTGTGGCAGCACCATGGCAACCACATGCCTGAGGGATTTCCCCTGTAGGGGAGAATGGTGGAAACTGCAGCAAGAAATGGCTCTTTCTGGAGCTGGCTCAGAGGAGTCAGATAACCTACCAGAGAATGGGGACTGGGCTTTGGCAGTGACAGTGGCCAGAGACGGGCCGGGAAGACCTGCAGGCAGAACAGCATAGTCATGAGTCCTGAGCAGAGGGGAAGGAGAGCTAACTTTCCTTAGCCTCAGTATACAAACAGTGCTTTACTATGGACTTTTACCTCCTGAGTGGAAGTGATATACCAATGTGGAGGACTTTGTATCCTTTTCCCTCAGTGCCGGAAAGAGACTGTTGACATTTTGTCTGGACGTTCTTTACCTGTGTTGTCATCTGGGAGGCACCATGTGAGGTATAGGGGAGGTGGAGCCCCAGGACACAGGACCCATGGTGTCTGCATGAAGGCTGTATGAGGGCATCTTAAACAGCCTCTCTGTTTTCTATAACCCTCAATACATGGCAGGCAAGAACTTATAGCACTCATGCAGATGCCCGAAACAGCAAGCTGTCTACGTACCGGAAAACAAGTACACCCTCTCTGGATGAGAAGTCCTGCCGGTCATCAAACGACAAGCATGGGATATTACACAGGGGAAGTAGCTGGAGTGGTTCCTCCAACTGGAGACCCAGAGAAGCCTCCAGAGGTCAGTCAGCACAGGGCAGTGGTGCTGTGAAGTCAGTGCAGACACATGCCTGTTGCTCTCCTGGGACCACATTCAAGACCATACCTCAAAGTAGGACTAAAGGCCAAAGATTTGCAGACAAAGACATGACAAGTGATCGCAATGAGTTATAAAATACAAAGCGGATAAGGGTCCTAGCTCCGGGAGAGGGCAGACCCCTTTAGAGCCCAGCTGAAGAAATAACATTGACAGAGGCGACAGAAGGTGGGAGTACCCCAAGCGTTGGGTGCACTGGGATAATCATCACGTTCATGTCTTGATAAAGATTGATGTGGGTAGAATTGATTGGAATAATTAATCAGTGTTTGAGTTTAAAATTATTGCACATTATTTGATTGATACTTCTATGACTTTTGAGCCTGTGCATGAATTTTGGGACTATTCAGGCGATTTTCTAATCGTAATATGGACAGACTGGGCTAAGCAGTTAAATCCTAATAAGAATATAGAATTAACTCATTAAAAAGATAAAAGGAAATGCTCCTACCTTAAGGAGGGGTGAACCAAGATACTAATTGAAGGAAGTTCTGACCACTGTATGCTGCAAACTAAGAAACCTGGAGCCCACACAACTCGACTGGTGAGTGGATGGGGTGTAAGGGAGGTGGCGTCCTAAGAAAACATATTTGAAGGGAGCCACTTGCAGTAGACTGCACGGTCATTGGAGCATCCCTTTTCTTGATTTTTCTGTAGATCAAGATGTGATGGACAAGACATATAAATGGACTGGATTGCTTCACTGTGGAAACCAAGCAAAGCAAAAAGGTTGAGTCTGATGACAAATGAAAACAGTCCCATCTTGGTTTCTTTTGTATAGTCCACACAAGCAGATCTATGATAGGCTTACCCATTTAATCAGGACCTCATCAATAAAACTTCAGTTTGAAAAGACTGAGGCCTGGATTTCTTTTGTGTGTCAAACTACTACAAGACTTTGAGATATTTAGGACCCAACTTTAAGATTACTTATATAAAGAGTGCTCAGAAGAAGCTGTTTGGAGAGGTTCCTGGACTGTGAAATTACATTTGTTCATAGGAAAATGTTCTCTGAGTTTTCCAGAATTGTCTAGAAGAGAGATGTCCAACTTCAGCCTAGTTGGGGACTGCCTAGGTCACAGCATAAAAGAGCTGCATACAGACAAAACACTTAAACCATTTTAAACACAGTTTAAACCATAATCACTCAGATATACAAGCCATTTTAGAATGGGTTCAAACACTTTTAAAGTATATCAGGTATTCATTTGAACCAGTTCTCCTTGAACTAGTTTGATATTATAAGTGAATACCAATGTTTTCTGTGACCAGTGTCTGATTGGTCCTCCAGGCTTCCTACACTGCACTGTATCTTCCCTGCACCACCCCACTCCCACACGGTAATTGCCTACTCTGGTATGCAGCCAAGCCTCTCCTGTCCCAATGCATTTGACTCAGTCCATGCCATCCTAGGCTGATTTGGGATGGGAGGGGGTGTTGTCAGGTGGGAAGGGGGGGGGGTCTCACTGCTTCTGGGGTGCAGGGTGCTCTGTAGGGGTGCGGAGGTTCTCTGCAGCTTTTAAATAGCACTTTCCCCCAAGTTGCTTGTAATTGTCTTTTGATTAGTGTCAGCTGACCACACTTCAAGGCACTCCAGGCTGATTTGCACTGGGAGGGTGACTATGGGAGGAGGGGGGTACCCCTGCTTCTGCTTTCCTGCGGGGCTGCCCAAGACCTCTTCAGCTTTTAAACAGCACTTGTGTCCAAGCCACTGGTCAATTCCATTGCATTCCTGGCAACTGGCTTCGAGATCTTGGGCAGCCTTGGGGCATCCAGTCCCCCTGGAAGGGAGAAGCAAGGGTCCAGGTAGGGTTGGTCTCCCTATCAATCTGCCACCCCTTTCACCTTCAGTTCAGCCCAGAATGCCCTGAACTCTTGTATGTTGCCAGGAATTTAAGTAAATTGCTGAGTGGTTTGAGGACAAGTGATCTTAAAAAGCCACAAAAGCTTTGACAGTCCCAGAGTGCCCAGCTCCCGGGAGCCCAGAAGCAGGGGTGTAGGCAGTTCCCACTCTCCCCACTGCCCCTAAACATACCTGGCTTCCCAGGTAGGGTACTATTACACAGATGCTGTCAAAATGCAGCAATGGTCTTTATTGAGCTTAGTTGCTTGTTGATGTCAAATGCTAACCCAAGGTAGTGAATGGCTGTCTACCCTGGCCACATTTACATTTGGGCAATGACCTTCAATTGCCCCAAATTCTTCCTGCAGTTTCAACACAATAGTGTCTGCTGGTGTGCTCTGTTGAACAGATGATATGTTCTAACCCCCAGAGAGCTGCATGTTCATGTTGGATGAAGTGATCCCTAAATAATCTACTGTATATCACTTAATTTTTTAAACTTCCTTCTGGGTGAATAACATTCTGTTGCTATAAGATATTCCTATAAATTATTCTTATGTCCTGGAATAAACCCCAAAATGAGATATTCTGTCTTTGTCTCAATTAACTATAATTGCAGAAAACAGTAGTAGTCTTTATTTGTGAGTATGTTTGGGGTTATTTTGTAAATGCTTTTGCGAGACCATATGTCTGTCAGAAGGGGTTTTTTTCCCCACCCTTTTTTTCCTATCGAAGTTATAGAGATTAATTCTATATCATACAAGGTTCTTTGGGTAAATGTGATATCTTTTATTAGACCAACTAAATAGTTGGAAAACTTGTTCTTTGCAAGCTTTTTTGTGCCCAAAGTCTTGCAGAGAAAAAAAAATCCAACTATTTAGTTGGTCCAATAAAAGATATCACATTTGCCCAAAGAACATTGTCTGCCTATGTCCTTAGAACAACATGGCTACAACCAATAACCCTATATCATCATATAATGCATTTATATTCAATTCCATGTACACCTCCTATCAAATGTAATCAATGGAGGGTGTAGCAGGACACTAAGATGCGTCTGCTCCTCTAAGGCTGAAGCAGCCTGGCCAGGGAGCCCTGCAGGCTAAGCAGAGCTCCATAGCTGTGGGGTGCTGGGGTAACAGCCTAAGGGGGTAATAGGGCAGCACCTGCAAGCATCACATAAGCAGAAGGAGGCAGGGTTTTGGAGCCTGTAAGCCCAGGGCTGGAGCTTGCAGGAACACTCTCTCTGGCAGCTGCTAGGGAAGGAGCTCCTGCATGAGGAAGCTACCTGAGATCTGGTGCTTTCTGCTTTACTATCCAAGAGCTGCAAGACTCCAGGGAGTCTCATAGGTTCCTAGGGCTAGGGGCACATTGCCCTGAGGGTGGAAGCTTGTCCCCCTAAATGGGCATAACACTGTTGGCATTGCTAGTGTTTAAGTTATAGCCCAGAGGTTTACGCTTGTGTTGTTGTTTGGACTAGGATGAGGCTATAAAGGGAGGTTTTTGGGGGCCTAATTAGTGCTTGAAGAAAGGGGCACACAATTTGGGTAGAGCTCAGTATCAGGCACAGAGAGAGCCCTAGCGCCAGAAAGGGACACTGCTATAGGGGTGCCGCAAGCCCTAGCACCAGAAAGGGACACAGCTACAGGGGTGCAGAGCCCAGTGCGCAGAAGTGAGATAGTAGTATAACCCCTGCCAAGCTTGGGACACAATGAAGCGGAGATTGGAGTTGTGTGTAAAGCCCTTGGCATCTGAACAGAGAAAGGGCAGCCTCCCACTTAGAAACAACATGTTAATTATGTCAAAAGGTGTGGCGGATGAGACGGGTGGGTGGGCTGCCCTGGAGAGGTAGGCGGGCCAGTGCAGTGATGGGAGCGGGGGACTACTCCCAGTCACAGAGGGGTATGTATGAAGGGAGGACTAGCTGAATTATTTGCAGAGGACCCTGGTACTAACTGTGGAATAGATGTGCATGCTAAAACACACCTTTAACAGTACTCCTCACATAACATACAGTTATCTAAGCCCAGGATTTTAGTCAATCATCTGATCAGCCTGATGGACAGCTCTGACTGCTGATCAGGAAAGACTGAATTCTACTTAGCGTTGGTCTGAGTTGAATAAATGCGCCGACTGATTGCTCAGCACAGCATTCAGTTTGCATTATCATTCTCTACCAGGAAGTGCTATTATGGGCATGATAATATTTCAGGGCAATTTTTCCTGTGCTCTGCATATATCCAGTACAGTAGATGCATTTGTCAAAGAAATAGCTTTGGTGCAGATTATGCCCTTGGGATCAGAGACAGGTAATTTTCATGTATGGGATCTCCTCAGTGCTTTGCAAAAAAGTGTCATTGGTCATTTTTACTGCATCACCCTATTCCTTTGAACTATATATGCAGGCGTATTTGAGGGAAGGAGTGGATAAATTAGTTGCCTGATCCTCTGGCTGCCTCACCCTTTCTACAGAGCACATAATACCCCTAGGGTTCCTGACTGTAGTCAAAGCTAGAGGAATTCTTTGTGGCTGTAACTAAACCAGCTAACATTATTCGGTTTCTTGGGGGGTCTGTGCTTTTTCCTGGATCTTGTCTGAGACATTGGAAATTATGGTGAGGGGACAGTATTCCCCTAGTTCCTGTTGTTCCATGTCTCGGGACTTAGCATGCAATGGCTATTGCTTGTTTGAGATCATCTTGGGTAAAACAGAGGAACTTGATTCTCTTTTATCCCTGTCTTCTGAGATCGAGAGAAGTATGTATTCACCTGAAGTGAAAGCTCTGTACAGCCGTGGGGATACCTTTTGTGACACCCTGCGGTCTGTGATCTTTCCTTCCCTATGTAGAGATACAGAGCACCGTTTTCATGAAGCGGTGGCAGCTCCTGGGACCCCGAATCACACTGAGGTTTTTTGTTCTTGCTCATCAGTGTCTGCAACTCCCCGGTGATACTGATATCAATTTTTAACGGTTTAGGCATTCTAGTTTTCAGTAGTCCGTGAACAAACTGCCAGCTGTTGACTACCCGTGCTTCATTGGTACTGTTCTATAATTTAACAGTGCTAAATATGCTGGTCTTGAATGCAGTCTTGTAAGAAGGCTGCATCAATATGTCTTCCTTGGAAGAATGTGCAACCAACTTAGTTTTTTTGGGCGTCTTGTGATTGGACCTCAGGGCCGGGGCCTCCTTGGTTAATTCTTTCAGGTTCTCAAACTATTGCGATTTGCATCCCATACAAATTGGCTGAATGCTGTTACACCGCTGTGTTCTTCAGCTGCTGGTTTGTGCAGCTAGATCAGGCACAGACGGTCTTGCATCAGTCACTGTGCCTAGGACCCTTTATATCCCATCTTCGCCTGTTGGGGCACCAACCTTACTTTGATCACCAGATACATCTTGCTTTGTTAACTTTCTCTCCCAGACCTCTTGTTTTTATTTACTTAGTGTTAGCTCAGAAGCTGTTCAGAGACTCTGACCTGCTGTTTTGATCATGAAAAAACACTACCTGTGTAAGCTTTAATATCCTCTATACCATTGAAAATTTTCCTGCGAAGCACCTTGGGTACTGAATAGGGGCTGAGTGGCAGCTTGGGGAGTCAGCATCTCCAAAAGGAGTGAAGAATGTACACAACTATGTGCTCTGTTTCTTTGCAAGGATACCTGCCAGAACCCTGCTGACACATCAAGTGTAGAAAGACGTCATCATCTGCATCTTCAAAAATATCTCTCCTTATAGTTTGTGTACAATGTTTCCTTTTTATGCACAAGTGAAGAATTCTGACTTTTTTCCCCACAATTATCAGAGTGTAACCACTCCTCTGCTTGCTCTAACACTTCAGAGCAAGGAGCCTGTCAAACTCTTTCAGCTCTAAAAGAAAGAGAAACTTTTGTAGTGAAAAGGGAACAGTGAAAAATCCATTGGACCTACATCTTTTTCCAAATGCTGGCCATTGGGTTGGCTTGTGTTTGCCACAAAGTAAGTGCATCTACACGAGATGCTTTCTGTGCAGTTGACTAATTGACTGCATGGTGAAGTGTCACCGTCTACGCTTACTGTATAGTCAATTAGTCAGCTGCAGGGTTAAATTTGATACTTGCAAATGCAGGCAGCAAATTATCTGTGCCATAGTGACTGTGCAGTAGTATGTGTGTAGATAGTTAATTTGTTCCCAGTCAGCCCAGGCAGCAGGGTGCAGGAGAACAATCCCCTCCCCTGGGAACTGCCCACTCTCGAAGCAGGCCCTGAGTTGGAGCCCGGGCTGGGACAGCGTCCCGCTGCCCTG
>JAGPOW010002742.1:12469524-12484373 GCA_030014935.1 Caiman crocodilus | reverse complement strand
ACCTTGCCGGGGTCATCTGACCCCGGTGCTCTTTCCTGCCAAGGCAGGGCGTCGGACTAGATGATCTGCCCAGGTCCCTTCCGACTCTAGACACTATGAAACTATGAAACTATACACTGTGCCATTTTTTTTCTGGCTATCCAGGGGTTAAAAAAAAACCCTGCTTAACAAAAAACCAGCACAGTGCATGCTCAGGCAGTGCATGGAGAACACCTGACTGTGTGATATGTGGTGCTGCAAACATGTTTGCAGTGCCACAAACTGCACAACCACGCTCATCTGGATGTGCCCAATAGAGCATGGGGAATCAGGTCTGTTATCTCTCATCTTTATACTTCTGTTAACAAGGATGTTATATCTGGGGATAACAAACTCTCCCTACACCTCAAGAAGCGTGTTTGTGCCCAAAAGCTTGAAAAGAACAATTTTCCCAACTACTTAGTTGGTGTAATAAAAGATATCACATCTACCCAAAGAACCTTGCCTGCCTGCCTATGATTTCTGCAGACACAAATCCACAGTTTGAGAACTGAAACTAAGCATCACAGAGATGCTTAATGGGCTCTTCTAGACTGAGCGCTGAGTCCCACTGGGTAGAGTGATTTTCTTTAACCTTTACTAATCTATAGAGAAGCCTCTGGGAACCCCATAAGATTGGGCACTTTATAGTCTATGGCCTGTTGTGACCTATTTATAACGCTTCTGAAAAGGTTACATGAATATAGTGTCTCAAATAATTAGAAGTTATAATCCCTATTCCATGATGATATCTTTGAGCTTTAATGTATCTTAAAACTAGCTTTATATGTTTATTTTCTTAAAAAGATGCTTAACAAAAAAAACCCAAAACATACAATTAAATAAAAAAAAAATCTGTTTTAAATTACATCCGATTTGTAACGCAAAAAAAATATCTCCGCCCTGCCCTGCCCCCCTGCAGTGGCTAGTGGGAGCCCAAGGCTCCTTGAGGTGCCAGGCCTGGGTTGACAGGGCACAGGGGTCAGGCCTGGGCTCCAGGGGGAGCAGGGAAAGCTGGCCCACTTCTGGGGCAGCTCTCTGCCAGCCCTACATAGATCAGGGCTTACCCCACACTGCATAGGTGCAGTGGGGGGCAGTGGCATACTGTGGGCTTCTGGGGCCAATCTTACTGTGGGCTTCTGGGGTCAATGCTTGCATTTGTACACCCCCCCATCTGTGGTTGATCGCTGAGTGGGGGAGCTGGAGGGGGAGTCCCAGCAGCCAATCATTGAGCCTGGAAGTGCCGGTAGCAAAACCAGAAGTACTGCCGCGAGACTGAGTACCCCCTGGAGGGCCTGGCCAGTGCTCCCCACCCTGGCCAGCACCCAGGGGCATGCTCCTCCACCCCTGCCATCAGTATGCCACTTGGCGGGGGGTGAACTGTCCCACTTGTGGGGCCAGCTCCATGCTGTGCAGGGCTGACCCAGCTCAGCATGGGGCAGATGGGAGCTGTTCCACTTGTGGGGCAGCCCGCTTTGAGCCCCATGCCAACTGGGGCTCACTCCGCTCTGCACAGGTCTGGCTGGGTGCTGCTTGACAAGTGGGACAGTTCCCCGTCTCCTGCTGTCTGGGCTGATGGGGAGCAATTTGCTCCCAGTCAGCTGTCTACATGTGTGCTACTGTGCAGTAGCTACTGCACAGTTAATCCAGTACATGTATTTCTTGGTACTAGGGAACCGTGCATTCGTCTAATTTACCACATGGTAAATGCCGCACACATGGAGATGCTGATGCTTTACTGTGCACAGCTAGTCTACTGCACAGCAAAGCAGCTTGTGTAGACACACTCACTGTCTTGCTGTCAAACTCTGCTGCTATATATGGGAAAGTATAAATGTAGATTTTGTGTATGACAACGATATAGAGGTTCTGTAAAAAAAAATCTAGGTTGTTACAGCAAATATGTGTAGGAAATAAAGATATTCTCACTGGACAAGGGAAAGGGCGGGACGTGTGGTTTGCTCTCTAGTATTGATCATATTTTCTGGGCTGCATCAAGAAATCAGTCAAACTTCTTGATACTAGTGCTGAGTAAATTGCAATAATATAAATTGATCCAAAAATACTGTCTAGGTACCAGAGACACTGATATTCATTTTCCACAAATGTCAACCTTAACCAGCTGCCTGTTGATATAGCTTTCATATCGAGCTTTATGGAGGAATCCGTGTGCAGTTCAAATAAAGGATGATTCTTCCTCATTTAAGATTGGTCAAATTCACTTTCAGCTTAGTAGACAATTACACAGATACCATCAACTTTCGCCTTTCCTCATATGTGTAATGGAAGTTGTCAAAAATTTCTCCTAAGTTTTCTTTTGGGGCAATAATAGGGCTTTTGGAACAAAATTGTTTGCAAAACTTATGTGCATTTGCATCCAAAATGTTGTGTTTTTCATAAATCATTGAGAACCTGAAAACTGAAAATACTTTAGTTATTGACAACATTGTTTATATGAAAATACAGTTTCCCAAGAGCTGCAGCATCCTCCTACACACCTTAGAAATGCTTTTGTCACTTAGCTTTAATATCATAACACTATGTAAATATTGCATAAGGTAAATTTATAGTGTAATCTGGTTGACATTGTACCCCCCTGGTGCACTCTCAGGACTCTTTGTAATTTATTCGATTAATGGAACAGGTTCAATTCCTTCAGACTTAATGCCTCTGTTCACAAGATCTCATTATGATGGCTAGACATATACAATGCCTTCCTCCTCATTGAAATCCCTTGCAGCCACAGTCCCTTGCTAGTAAACAAAAGAACATTTTGTTTCCTAAAGGACACTAAAAGAGAGAGTTTTTGACATATTAGTCATACTAGTTTCTAGAGCTATGGAGGGAGGGCAAGTGGAAGTAGTGCATTACTGCTGCAGTAGTGGGGGGCAGAATTTAAGATGACCCTCCAATAATTAGATTCGAGACATATAAAATTATAACAAATGTATACATTTGCCATATCTAGGATTTAATTATTTGGGAGGGGGCATCACCTTAAATTCAAAGTAGTTCTGATTTGGGGAAAGACAGTATGAACTGAATAGAAAACAGGGACCTGGGGACAAGTGAATATCATGTATGAAACTTGACACTAAGCTTGCTCAAGAAACTCTTACTGCTACTACTACTTAGTATTTGGTAGGCTCTAATAATAAGCTTAATGCTGTATAGGGCACAGAATGAAGATAATCCCTGAGCCAAAAGGTAAAGATCACACTGTCTGTCTTCCTTAGAAAAGGAAGCTGCTATATAAGGAAGCTGTGAAGGGTTTGATTTTGCTTCAGTGCTTCACTGGCTTTCTTAAAGAAAAATATACAGGATACATAATTGTGTTGAGATATTTCTCACCTCACACAGTAACTGATGACAGGGAGCAACACTGAAAATGAGCTATTAGAAAAGATATGAGACTTATGTATAGTGAGAATAAAAAGCAAGAGCCTGAAGGGAGAAAAGTTGCTTTACAGTCTGCTAACTTGATTAAAAGACTTGGGAAGTGAAGACTAGAGAGACAGGATCAAAAGGAAGAATTTTTCTATAAGGTGACCAGAGCTGAATGATGTCATTAATTTAAATCATTTTTTTTCCTGCTCTTTCCCCACTTTTTGTTCATTGTTGCCAGCAAGTGAACCCCGTAACGTAGATATTTCATTTTCAAATCAGGAGCAGCCATACATCGTACATAAAAGGTAGAAGTACAGAAACATAGAGCTGGGAGGGACCACAAACGAGTCTATTTAGTCTAACCACGTGCTCAAGACAGGATCATTCCTAACTCAAATATCCTGGTCAAAATGTTGCTCTAACCTGCACTTAAAAACTTCCAATGAAAGAGAGTCCACAGCTGCTCTAGGTAATATTGCAGTGTTTAGCCACTTTCACAGCCAGAATTCACTTAGTCAGCTCAAGTCACTTAGTATTTTGTCTTCTCCCCTCTGGACATTCAATTTCTTCCCATTTCAGCCTATTTTTCCACTTGATCAAGTAATTTTTAATCCTAATCCTGCCCTCAAAAGCATCTGTTATCTCACCGGTTTGGTGTCACCCACAAAATGAATAAGTCTGTAAACTCAATTCATTATTTATTTATTTATTTGTGCAATTTATATGCTGTCCATCTCAACAAAGGCTCAGGGTGTCATTAATTAAGGTATTGATCAGTACTCAACACAGAACAGCTCCCGATTAGAACTTTCTCTAGTTTGAAATTGACCCCTTGATAAGTACTATTTGAGCATGTCTTATATTCAATGCAGACAAAAATATTTAATAGGAGTGTCACTTCTTTTTTTTGAAAGAGAGAGAGAGAGGAATCTAGATTGATGTTATGATTCTTGTAAAGATTTAAAACTGACCTGATTAACCACTATGACTCTCTGAAGCAACTAGCTTGTCAGTGCCGGGTGTAAAAGTCATGTGTATTAGGGGGGTGTGAAGCAGACCCTATTCAATTTGGATTTGGCCCAAATCAGAGACAGTGATTTGATTCGTTGATTCGGATCACTGTTCCTGATTCGATTCAGCTGAATCCAAATCTGAAGACTCGTTGCAGATTCGGAGAAACAGAAATTCAGACATAGACACGGCTTTACAAGTTTTTTCTACATACCCTGAGGTAGCAAGGCATGGCTCACGAATGCTGCAATGCTGGGTTGCATGGAGCGTCCCACAGGAGTATGGGGGGGTGGGGGGCCTAACATGTGCTTCTGGTCCACTTCTGGGTTTTTCGGGGAGCGCACTGGGCCCCCCCCCCACAGTCCTCCAGCTCGGCAATCAGCCACAGGGGGACCCCGGGGTCCCCCCCCCAGACCCAGGAGGCACCAGTTGCTGAGCTGGGGGGGGGGGCCCTGTGTGCTCCTAGGGGACCCGGAAATGGACTGGAAGTGCTTCTGGTCCACTTCTGGGTCTTCTGCTAAGTGCGCCAGGGAGCCTCCCATGCTCCTGCGGGACACTTCATGTGCCCCAGCATTGCAGCATGCACAAGCCGCCTGCTACCTATGTAGTAAAAAAACTTAAAGCTGCGTCTATGTCCAAATTGCCAAATCTTTCCGAATCTCTCTGAATTGCTTCGGAGGGTTCCAATTTGATACAGAGAGATTAAAGGGTCCTCTGATTTGATTTGGATATGGAGATTTGGCCCCTGAATTGGGCCGTGTCTCTGCTGAATCGAATCAGGGATCAAAGCTTTGCACAGCCCTAATGCTTATTATTTTACAGTGAAAACATGTTGACTTTGATGTTGAATATTCAGCTGTTTTTATGGTTATACATTATTCAATAGGTGTGATCTTTACTTTCATTATCTTGCATTTTTGTTCACTGATGAGGCTTAACAGCTTATTTAATTGATGGTAGAGGCACAAAAGACTATGGGCTCAATCCACAAAGGGAATTGGTTATTGTAAGGTTAAACTCCCATGTCCAAATTTTAGAACCTCAAAACCTCTACTGAGTTATCACTTAAGACAGAATATTCCTTATGTTCATGGATACCTAAGTTTCCTATATTAAAGTTCTCTACATGTCTAATATTGTCCTTCTAGGCATACTCAGAAATACATCAGTCTTGATAATACTTGGCACCTCTCTCTCATCTAATCCTCCCCTGGTATGTAAAGTTCTGCCTATGGAAAAAAAAAACAACAAAACCCCCCAAAACTAAGGTGTTTATGGCATTCAGGCACCTCTTTGTTAGGCAGCAGCTGAGTTGAGGATTTTTAGGATTATTATTTCTGAGGTTTCTATATTCATTTTGTTTCCATTTCATCTAAATCCCATTTTAAATGCTGCAACTCCTTTTTTTGGCTCTGACCCTATCTCCAGGAGAGGTTTAGGAGTATAAATCCTGATCAGAGGATGGTTCCTCTCTTCAGACTTTCTAGAGCCAAGACATGCAAAGTCCAGCCTGTGGGCCAACTTGGGCTTGTGATGGATTCCATTTCCCAGCAGCCCCTGCCTGCTGCTGGTTTCCATGGAGACCCCAGCCACAGCAGGGCTGTGATAGTATGAAGCCATGTAGACCAGCATAGCAGTGCTGGCAGGGTGTGTGGGTGGGTGGGGAGCTACTCGTGGAATGGGGCTGGGATCTTGTGGTGGTGACAGTATGGTCCAGAGCTGGGGCAGCATGGGGATCCACTGCCTGCACACCACGGGCCGGAGTGTGCAGGTAACAAATCATGGCTTTTATCACCACTGCAAGATCCCAGCCCTGCTCCCAGAGCAGGTCCCCACCCAGCGGCATGCCTTGCAGGTACTGCTGGGGTCTACATAGAAATTGGCCGCAGGCAGGGGCTGCTGGGAAATAGAATCTGGCCACCACCTGGATCTACCATTTTGCCCACTCTTTTTCTAGAGTCTTGGAGAAGAGCATGGTAAATGAACAGGGTCATCAGGATTTCCTATAGGATACCATATTTAGTTTATGTTGGATTTTCTAAATCCTATTCTGGGCACTTAAATCACCCAACATCAATATAGCTTATGGGGAATTCCACGAGGAAATATGACATTCCTAAAGGTTAGTTGCTAAAATGCCCAGTTTTGTGATGTTAGACTCCCATTGTGGACCTAGCCCTGTTTGCTTTTCTTATCATGACTTACATTGTTGTTCAGGGAAGAGCAATAAGCCAGAGCTGAGTGATCAAATATGGGTCCTGAAAAGCATAGGTATTTACTAGGTGTTGCACTTGGAGCAGGTGCACATTCCTACTTTGGTTAGAAAGTGGAGGGACAGGGAGAACCCTGCTTGCTGGAGTAGATAGCCCAGCCCAGGGCTGCAGAGCATGCTGGGATGCTGGGGGACTCTGATTTAACTTAAACCAGGAAGGGGTCTGGGACAGAAGTTTCATAAACCAGTTTCACCTGAATCAGTTAAATCTGATATTACATTCAACCAGGTCTATCTTAAACCAGTGTCAGCCATTTTGAAATGGTTTATATGCACTGAACTTTTGTTCTGTTACAGGTTTAAACCAATTTCTGATCATTTAAACAGCTTTATGTGTAACTTCTGTCCCTAGTCTTAGGCAAAGCAATGTCTTTAACTTCAAAATCCTACTACTTACTCCGTGCGTTCAGACACAGAGTCTGAAGTCACTAGGCTTCACTGCAGTTTTTCTGCAGAAAGCAGGTTGCAGGCCCAGATCCATGAGCTAATAGATCTCAGAGAAATCATTGTCTAAAGCCTCCTCCAAAAATCATCCTTAAACTTCAAGTGAAACTCCTCACGTGACACAATTCTGAGGCAATTATTTTCTCTAGAAGCATTTGTATTACATTGAATTTGATTGTCTCTCCTTCCCTCCTCCTCACATATTTTTTCTCACTCTACCCAGTCTAGATTCATCCACAAGTTTCCAAAAGTCCAGAAAAATACTTCGTTCTGTGTGTTTGTTTGGTTGTTTGTTCTTTAATTATTCCCATGGTTGGGGGGTACTCTTCCTACTTGTGTTCTAATAGGATTACTTTCATACCTATTTAGCCAGCTATTACCAGGGCTTTTCACTTCTCTTTTCGTGGCTCAAATTAAGACTCATGGGAAAAAAGAAGCTGCACTCAGTATCCCTCTTGACTCTCCTGTTTTCTTTCAACAGAGAAAAGTTCTTCTCTGAGTTCATCCTAGCCTCTACCTGTTCCCTCAACTCCATATATCCTCCAAAGCTCCCCTCTTCCTCTCTCAGTAAGGATCAAAACGAGCCTCAGTGAACTTTGAATGAATATTAAAATGTGTACCTGATGGACTGACTCAACCCTTTAATTTGTAGGTAGTACTTCAACTGCCTGCACGTCAGTAATTAGCCACAGGTGGGAACTGGGGCACACTCATATGGTCTCAATTACATTAATTGATGTTTGCATTCCTGAGCCCAGAGAATTAACAAAGTAGAGATCGCTACTGTAGAGGAAACTGGTGACTAGCTTTGGTGTCTGTCAGAGTTTGACTCTAAACTATTCATAGGTTTCATAGATGTTAGGGGCTGCAAGGGACTTTGCAAGATCATCAAGTCCAGGCCCCTGCCGTAGGAAGGAAGTCTGCTGGTGTCAAACGATCCCAGCAAGATAAGCATCCAGACACCTTTTGAATGGTGTTGACACCACCAGAGTAGGTTGACACCACCTTTGCAGGGAATCTGTTCCAGACCCTGGATACTCAGACTGTAAAGAAGTTTTTCCTTATGTCCAGTCTAAAACGGCTTTCTAGAAGCTTGTGGCCATTAGACCTCACTATCCCTTAGGGATCCCTGGTGAACAACTGTTCTCCCAGATCCTGGTGCATCCCCTTTATATGCGGCCACCAATAAGTATGTTTTCCCTAAGTGAAATAGGAGCTGTTCCACCCTTTGGCAGAGGGGAGCAGTCTGACATAAGTAGGAAGAGTAGTAAAAGGACCACTTACCACTGAAAAGGAATTAGTCAGGACAATTTTTATTTAGCATTACCATACTGCTTGCTTAAATGTGTACTAGAAATAATTATCCATGTTCATTTTATTACCATCACTTCAGCTGTTCTTCTCCAGCTTGGGCACCCACCTCTCAGACGGTGGGTGTCTGTAAGCAGACCACTACCCGTGGAGAGCTGTGGCATAATCTAATGGCAGCAACTTGGGTATGTTCCACTCTCATGCCCTCACATCACCAGGGTTCCTCTAGTTGGTCTCGTATAAGTACAACGTCCCTCACCGATTCTCTTTTTATCTTTGCCGTGGAGTGCTCCTTCCCAGACATTACTCTCTGCAATCTCCTCCCTCCAGCTGACTCGGATGACAGCTGTTTTGAGCCTGTGGCGTTCTTGAATCTGATTATTTACCCTGGTCACTTTTTTAGACTGTCAGAGCTGTCTCCTGGATTTCTTCTTTGCCTTCCCAGATCCGCCAGCTTATTTATCCCAACACTCATCAGTTAATCACAGTGTTTTCACTTTCATCCTCCTCTACCATCTCTTTGTGAGTTAAAGCTAAGAGCTTTGATAAATCCCTGATTAGTCTTGCAAACCGTAGCTAGAGCAGCTTGCTTCTAACTCTTTGATGAGACATCCTCTTTACTAAGCACAGCAGTAGCTAGGCCCGTCTGTGTTTTGTTCCTACCTCTTCCTTTCTTAGGGCTTAATGTGGACTCCAACCTATCAATCTGAGAAGCCAATTAGGATTTTATATCAAAGCATCTCTAGATTGCAAAAATGAACCGTTCTGGTTCCCTTTGTTACCTAAGATGTGTCCCAGTTCCCTTTTTGAGGCTGTAGCGTTCTGGGGTTGCCACGGCCCTCCATCTTAAGAGCTGCTGTAGGGATTTGAGCTCCTTTGCCTATACAGGACCTTTCTAAAATCAGTAGGTCTTCCTTTGGGCATGGGGTCTGCATATGTAGTGAGGGCCTTTGTGGTTCAGTGTGCCTCCCTGCAGCTCAGGAACTGAATCCATACATTGATCTGAATCGCTGTTGAAGATTAGGTTTGGACTGAAACCTACTTAGAACCTGCCCCCCTTGGAGTTCTTAGTCAAAAGGGGCATGATCAAAGGGATCTTCTCCCATAAAGTGAATCACTGCCAGAGCTGTAGTCTTTAGGACTACAGAAAGCCTCTGAAGATGAGACTAAATTCCAAGGGGGTTATGACTAAAAAGGTGAGACCCCAGCTAACCCATGGAGTTACTTTATTGAATATAGTTGACATGCTTATAGCAGAAGAAATTTTTCTGCCTGATGGATAGCGAGGTTACTATGAAGAAAAAAAATCCCATTAATCTCCCCAAATGGACAGATATTATCTATCCTTATTTTCATACAATGAGTACTCTTTCATTTTTATCCCCAAATTATAACCTGATCTCTGAGCCTAACTTATTTTGATTAAGTGGTTCTGCTATTGCTGAAGTCAAAAAGGTAAATTCAGTGAAAGAGAAAATGGATCTTTGGCATACCATGAGCCATATGTTCAGAAAAAGAAGCAATTTACTCTTAGAAATTCACTTATTAATCTTCAGTGATTGAATAAGAAGTGGAAGCATTGGGTGCATCTAACCAGCTCAGATATGTGCACGAAGCTTTTTCTGTAAGAAGCTGAATGATTTTTTCAGTGTTCCCATAGGACAAGTTCATGAAATTAGCTATCATTTTGCCTGAATCTATTCAGAGAAGTGCAATGTTTCAAAGACAGGCTTAATTTTTATTGCAGTGTAGCAAGTTTAGATGTTACAGTTAGACTTTGATGCACTGGCACCCTGAAGATTAAAATTATTGTATCAAGGGTGAAAGTATTCATTACAGTTGAGGGAAAAAAATAGGCTCGTGATTATGAAGAGTTATTACAATTGGTCATTATAGAAATAATACAAGTGAATTGTCTTAGGTTCATAGGCACTGTGTTGTACCTTGGAAGTAGGGCTGTACAAGGCTTTGGACCATGCTTCGGATCCAGAGAAACTTTGGACACTTTGATGTCTGAAGCAGCATGTCTGGATTGAAGTGCTAGCTTTGTTAGGCTTTCCGAAGTGGCTCGAAGCTCCCAAAGCACTTCAGAAAAGCTTCAGAGCCGCCTTGGAGATCTGGCCATAGGGTATAATGGGGAAACAATAAAATATCTATAACTTTGTTGTTTTTTGTCTGATTTGGATGAAATTTGCATAGGTGATAGACTTTGCAGAGCATATGAAGCCTGCCAAGTTTTAAGAATATTGGTATAGGAGTTTAGGGGGAACTGTACCCCAAATTCTTGAAACTCATGTCACATCAAGGAATTACAACATAGGGGGGTGAAAACTGCAGGGATGGTAGCCCCTGATGAAGCCGCAAAGTATGCCAAGTTTCAAGAAGATCTGTGCAGGGGTTTTGGGGGAACTGTACCCCAAATCCTGGAAAGCAAAACTCCTGTCACATCTATGTGTTACAACACAGGAAGGTCAAAACTGCAGGGGTGGTGGCCACTGCTCAGGCCACAAAGCCTGCCAAGTTTCAAGAAGATTCATGCAGGGGTTTGGGGAGAACTACACCTCAAACTGTGGATAAGCAAAACTTGTGCCATGGGTGACCCTGTGTGTGTTATGGCACAGCGGGGTGAAAGCTGCAGGGATGGTGGCCCCTGCTGTGGCCATGAAGCCTGCCAGCCTTCAAAGAGACAGATGCAGGAGCTTCTGGGGCCCTGCACTGCTAGCTGCTGACAGGGGTGCTTGTGCAACTGACTGTCTCTGTCTTGGGGCATGGGAGACACTGCTGCAGGCCTGGCTGCTGAGCTACTGTGTTACCAGTTTTACCAATCAGTCATGATTCACTCAAGGACCAGCTCAATACACAGTTGCTGGCTAATGTAACCAGTTAATAACCATCAATTAGCACCTACAAAACCAGACTAAAGAGAGGAAATAATCAATACACACAATCAACTGCCCCAAGACAGGCACAGTCAGTTGCACGAACACCCATGTCATGAGTTTTGCCTGTCATCAGCTAGAGGTGCAGGGACCCAGAACAGCTGGCAAGCTTTGTGGCCACAGCAAGGGCTACCATCCCTGCAGCTGTCACCCCACTGTGCCTTAACACACAGTGTCACCCATGTCATGAGTTTTGTTTATCTGCAGCTTGAGGTACAGTTCCCCCCAAACCCCTACACTGATTTTCTTGAAATTTGGCAGGCTTTGTGGCCTCTTCAAGGGCCACCACTCCTGCAGTTTTGACCCCCATGTGGTGTAACATATAGATGTGACAGAAGTTTTGCTTTCAAGAATTTGGGTAAACTTCCCCCTAAGCCCCTGCACCAATCTTCTTGAAACCTGCAGGCTTTATACTCTCAGCAGACACTACCACCTCTGCAGGTTTGATCTAAATCAGACAAAAAACAGTTATAGCTATTTCATTGATTCCCCATTAAACCCTATGGCCAAATCTCCAAGGCAGCTGTGAAGCTTCAGAGCTGCTTCAGCCAGATCGAAGCAGAAACTCAGGCTGGAGCTCCAGTTCAGATCACTGCCATCCTAAGCAGCTGGATCTGAAGCTGGATCCAATCAGTTCTGAACCACACAGACCTACTTGGAAGCAATTTCAGAATACTTTTTGGAGGCAAAGAATATACGTTGAAGAAAGAGAACACTGGTTTCCATATGGGATTTGAACTGAGAAATTACAAGGTGGAGGCTTCAAAACATTGCAAGTGCTCTCACGGAAGGAAGACTCTTACAACATCAGGGATGAGCCAGTGTGAGAAAAACAGTGGTAGAGGGGTGGAGAAAGCAGAAGTAAGGGGGGAGGAAAGAGTGATTCAGGGAGTAGGAGGACAAGTTCCATGAATGGCTTCCAAAACTTGGCAAGCAATAATATTAACATATGAGGAAATGGTTTCCTGGCTTAGCGTTGTATTTCTTAGTAGTGAAAACTTGACTAATATTGCTGAGGGTCTCACTCAGGCATGGTATTGCTGTAACAGTGATTAGTCTTGGGTATATGTATTACTGTTATCTATGTTAGAGAAAGAAAGACATTTCCTGGGGAGCTGCGGGGAGGCCCCAAGTCAATATGCTGTGTGAGGTCTTAAGTGGAGTTATATTGCTTGAAATTTTCTTTTAAGGGTTACAGTGGGGAACATTGAGCTTGTTTTTAGTATAATGTCATTGTGCCTGCTCTGGTAAGAGAGGGGACTTGATGGTGCTGGACATCTGTTCCAGTCATGGGTTTCTGTACACAATTTTAGCACAATTTTAATTTACAGAAGTTGTGTCAAATTCCCTAGTCTTCTGCTGTATAGTTAAAAATGCTCAGACTTTCTATGATTTTAAAATGCCTTGAAAAAATGGCAGTCTTTCTTACAGAACTTGAGCGAGTAATCCACAATATGGGTTAAAAAACCCAAATTCTAGAAAACTTAATTTACCTCCTCAAGACCATCAAAATTGTCTCTGATGAGAGGAACCATCCCCAGGGATCCTCTGCCTGGAAAGGAGAGAGATTGCTTAGAATTAAACTGCGACTGTGCTTCAGCAGGCTTGGATTTATTTTCTGCAATTTAGAGGCTCCCCACTAACAGTAAATGTGGGAGCAAGGCACTTGATATCAAGCCTCTGGGCATCAACAGAAGAGTTTCATTATCTGATAGGTGGTCTCCTTTAATACTGAAATGAAATTGTGCCATTTGGAAGTTCGTTAGCTGGTTAACACATAGGAGAATATTGTATTAATTCCTTTTTCTCCTTTCTTTTTTGCCTCAGTGTGACTCTTGTGTTCGAAAGGAAGAATGATCTCGTGCTTAACTATCTGGACCTGCACGTGGGAGATCTGACTTTGTTTCCTGCCTCTGCCACAGATATCCACTGAAGTATTGGGTCAGGTTTAAGGTCACTTAAGGTATGACTTTCAAAGGTATTTACATGTCTGTCCATACATTTAGGTCCCTAAAAGCTTTTAGCAATCTAGCCCTAAATCTCTCTTAGTTCCCTAGCTGTAAAATGGGGAAAATAATTCTTGCTTTAACCATTTTCAGTGCTTGGACTGTAAGGGCTTCAAACTGGACATATTATGTGCTTTGTATAGTACCTAACTCAATGGGACCATATTTGGCTGAGATCTGTAGGCATACCAGTAATATTAATCTTCAGCATCATACTAAATAATTTGATAAGACTACCATTGAGTGACATTGGGGGTGCCGTTGAGAGAATATTTTGTAGTGCTTTAAAAAAAGGGTGATCAGGAAAAATATATTTGATCCTTAGCTGTTCTTGGGGTTTTCTATTGGTGTTTATATTCTTATTTATTATTTCAATGGATATAATGTTGAGGAATGGAAGAGAAAATATAGAATGCAATGCAAATAACATGGGAGAATTTATGAATTATTACAGAAGAGTTTTGACAAACGCAATTTTTTCTTGTTACATTTTCTCCTGGGTAATGTGATATTTCCTACCAAACAGGGTTTACTAATAAAGCAGCCAATGGCCTGCTGCTTCTAAGCAAAGTGCAAATAGTTTTATGAATCTTAATCTTTCTTGGGCAAACAACACCAAAAAGAGCAAGAGAGAGAGAGAGATTATAGTCAAACAGAAGTGTTTTTCCTATAAAGTGTTACTCTGTCCTTTTTTATATATTGATGTTGCAGGGCACTAAGGTGTTCTCCTGGTCCTTCAAGAGCAAAGGCAGCTTAGTTAGGGAGCCCTGAGAGCTAGGCAGGGCTCCACAACTGCAGGTTGTCTTGGCAGTAAGTTAATCAGGGTATTAGCTGGCACCTGTACCCAGTCAGCTGACCAGAAGGAAACAGGGCCCTGGGCACATATACGCCCCCAGGCCGGGGCTGGTAGGTGGGTAGTTCTCTATCAGCAGCCAGGGGAAAGGAGCTCTTGCAGAAACACTACTCAGAGATGCTTGGTTGCCTATTATGTTCTTGGTAAGACTAATGAGCGCTAGGAGCTCCTAAAGTATCTAGAGCTAGGAGGCAAACATTATTGAGGGAGAAGCTTGCCTCCTTAAAGGGGCAGCATGTGACCTCCAATGTTATTGTTGTTGTTATGTTATAGCCCAGGGGCTTGTATTTATATTGTTAGTTGTTTGAACTGCTGGACCAGGCTGAGGCTACTGGGGAGGAGGATGCCTCACTTTGGCACACGACAGTGTGGAGAGCCCAGAAGCAGAAGGTGTGCAGTCTGGGGCCAAGGGCTGAGTGATGACAGGAGGCCAAGCTAGATCGAGGCCTCAGAGGGACAACATTTGAATACCACCTGTGAAGCATGGGGCATGGTAAAGGGGCAGTTTTGGAGTCATGCATCAAGCCCATAAAGCTTTGGGTGTCCCTCAAGGCACTGACTCTGGGTGAATTCTGGCAAGGAATTGAAGATCAGCAGGGTCTAGTGGG
>JAGPOW010002742.1:12446167-12469128 GCA_030014935.1 Caiman crocodilus | reverse complement strand
GGGACCATGACCACAGAAACTCATGGGCAGCCTCCCAACATATTATTTCAACCAACAAGATGTGGCAGATGAGATTAGAAGGCACCTACAGGTTGGAACAGGCATGGTCATGGAGCCCTCGGGTCATCACAACCATCCCTGGGGACCCCATGCTCTAACAGTTGACAAGAAATGCAAAATCATAGGAAGCTAAGGTTGGAAGGGACCTCTGAAGGTCATCTAGCCCAACCCCCTTCTCAAAGCAGGATCATCCCCTACTAGATCATCCCACCAAAGTTTAGTCTAGCCAGGTCTTAAAAACCTCCAAGGATGGAGACTCCACAGCTTCTCTGGGTAACCTGTTCCAGTGCTTTACTACCTTCCTAGTGAGAAAGTTCTTCCTAATATCTAACCTAAGCATCCCTTGATGCAACTTGAGACCATTGCTCCTTGTTCTGTCATCTGCTACCACTGAAAACAGTCTACCTCCATCCTCTTTGGAGCCACCCTTCAGGCAGTGGAAGGTTGCTATTAAAGACCCCTCAGTCTCCTCTTCTCCAGACTAAATAAACCCATTTCCCTCAGCCTTTCCTCATAAGTCATGTCCCCCAGTCCCTCACTATTTTTGTTGCCCTCCACTGGATTCTCACCAATTTGTCCACATCAGGCCAAAAACTGAATCGAGTACTGCAGATGTGTCCTCCCCAGTTCTGCGTAGAGGCTTATATTCAGCTTATTATCCACTGTAACCGCCAGGTCCTTTACTGCAAAGCTGCTGCCCAGCCAGTCAGGCCCCAGCCTGTACCGGTGCATGGGATTGTTCCGTCCTAAGTGCAGAACTTTGCACTTGTTCTTGTTGAATCTCATGAGATTCTTTTTGGCCCAATCCTCCAATTTGTCTAGGTCACTCTGAATCCTAGCCCTACTTTCCAGTGTATCTACTTCTCCCCCCAGCTTGGTGTCATCTGCAAACTTGCTGAAGGTGCACTCTATGCCATCTTGCAGGTCATTGATGAAGATATTGAACAAAACCAGCCCCAGGACCAACCACTGGGGCACTCCACTTGATACCGGCTGCCAACTAGACATCAAGTCATTGATTACTACCCTCTGATCCCAATGCTCTGGCCAGTTTTCTATCCACCTTATAGTCCATTCGTCCAGCCCATAGTTCCTTAGCTTGTCTGTAAGAATGTTGTGGGAGACCGTGTCAAAAGTCTTGTTAAAATCAAGGTATACCACATCCACTGGTCTCCTCATATCAAAAGAGCCAGTCATCTCATCATAGAAGGCAATCAGGTTGGTCAGTCATGATTCGCCCCTGGTGAAAATAGAGGCCCTATGTTTGCCCTTTTTTAATCATGCAGGACCACTCCTGATTGCTATGAGTTTTCAAAGACAATTGCCAGTGGCTTGGCAATCACATCAGTGAACTCCCTCGGCAACCTTGGGTCCATTGGGTTAATCCCCTTCAGTCCCATGGACTTGTATATGTCTAGCTTTTCTAAATAGTCTCTAACCTTTTCTTTCACCACTGAGTGCTGCTCACCTCCTCCCCAAACTATGCTGACTGATGCAGTAGTCTGTGAGCTGACCTTGCCTGTGAACACTGAGGGAAAAAAGGCATTGAGCATTTAAGCCTTTTCTGCATCCTCTGTCACTAGGTTTCCTTCCCCATTCAGCAAGGGACCTACACATTCCCTGATCCTCCTCTTGCTACCGACATACAAGTAGAAAGGGGTACCTTAATGTTTTGAAGTTTTGTAACGTGACTAGAGAGCACCTTTTAATTATTCCACTCAGTTGTATTTCTCTAATATTTAAATTTAAAAAATCATAACACTCTCATGAGTATGGCTTCAGCTGCAGTTAGACTCCAAGGAAGGTTTAATATCTAGCAGGGTATATACAAGATCACTAGGGTTAGCGTTTTTTCTCCACACAGTCCTAAGAATAGCTTTTGAAAGTTTGTGTTTGAGATGCACATTTTCCTTCTGTTTTCCTTCTGAGGGGACAGAAGTTTGCTGCTAGTCTATGCCACCTGCTAGCTTGCCATCAGTAAGCAGAAGGAAGGAAGCAAGTAAATCACACATGCTGGGTCATTTAAAAAAGCCGAGGTCTGAGTAGCTTATTAGAGCTGTAAGAGTAGGAGAGATTATTATTACTCCCTAATGCCATGCATGCCAAGTTGTCTACATCAGCATCTAGCTCTAAATCATTATAAAACATGCATAGCATTTTATTTTCAACAAAGGAGGAAAAAAGAAATAAAAGCATTTTACGTGAAGCAGTATGAAATGTGAGCATAAAGTGTGGCACCTGTGCCAAAGAGAAGATGCAGATATTTGGTCTTGTGTGCAAATATAGCCCATGGCTGGGATGTGTGATAGGTTTCACTCTAGGATCCACAAATGATAAGCCTGTTACATCCCTATATAGCTTAAGCTGTAGCCGTTGGATTCCCAACCAGAGAAAATCAAATCTAACTGTTGCAGTCAAATGCAGTCAATATTCGCTTACTTAGCCCAAGTGAGTAAAGGATGAGTCTGCAGGCAAATAGGGTTTGACTAGTTTCATGGGAGGATGGAGACCGGTTTTCCAAGGTGTTTAGAGATTTAAATCCTATTTTTTTTTCATAGACCAGGCTCAAATGGAGGGAGTATGAGCTAGTCATCTCAGACTCCCCTATAAAATCCTTGTTAGAATGCATACCTGAGAGGTGGGAAATGAGTTTAAATGGTCTCGGGGGATTTCAGCCTAGATCCCAGTTCAGTGTTGTCAAAGGGGCTGAATACAGATAGTCAGAAAGCCTGAGGCTGAATCAGTTCCATTTTTGCAGGTTAATCTAAGCTACGTAGACTAAACTGATAGGCAAGTGAACAGACGTTCCCTTTTGATTCTGGAACTGCAGCTACATGTCTGCAGTGGCCCAGGCCAGAAGTCAGGGGGCGAGAGGGGGAGGGTCTGGGCAGTGCTAGAGCACTCCTCTCTGCTCAGCTGGAGCAGACAGCTTGGGCTGAAGCTAGCCCACCCATGCTGCAAGGGGGATTTGCAGGGAAGGTGTAAAGCACCCTGGGATGCTGGGGAACAGTGACTTAACTTGAATCTGGGAGAGAAGGTCAATAAACTGATTTGAGCTAAATCAGTTAAGTCTGATACTACATCCATCCAGGTTTATCTTAAACTGGTTTTGGCCACTTTGAAAGCAGTTTATGTGCATTGAACTTCTGTTGTGTTGCAGATTTGAACCAGTTTCCAATCACTTATACTGGTTTATGTGTAACTTCTGTCCCTAGCCAGGTAGGCTATTGAGCAAAAAGGGTAAGTCTACCTTTTAAGTTGTCTTTTAGTGGAATTAACTAACGCTCCTTAGTTTTTGAAAGAGGTTTGGGAGAGGGTTCATGGGTGTCAATCGTGAGCCAGCTGAAGAGTTTTCCCCATAACTCAGTGGTGGGAGGTTAAGTCCATGAAAGGAGAAGGGTTTATTCCTTCCTTTATATTTCTTGGTATTTCTTACTGAGCTCCTCACTAAAAATTTGCCTTGTGTAAATCCCTACCTTTTATCTCCGGCTATCCGTTGTTATGAGAGTACTGGGGCTAACTGGGAACTGTGGATTGCTCTCGGAGGCAGGGTACCTAACAGCTAGCCTCTTACAATACTTGGCATTGCAGTACCTTGTGAAGATTCAGTTTCTAGATCTCAGTTCCACAGCAGTGGGGTTGGAAAAGTACACTGGGGCTGTGTCTATATGAGATGCTAGTGAGCAGTAGCATTGCAGGGCACTAACCACAATACAATGTTACTGCACAGTTGTCATGAGCTACTGTGCAGTAGTGTCAGAAAAAAAATGTGCAGGGATGCTACTGTGCAATAACAGCAGTTACTGTGCAGTCATATAGGACTTGGTTATGGAAGTCCTAAATGACTGCGCAGAAACAGCTGCAGCCGGCGTGTCTGTCTGTGTGCAACTTTTTTTAAACACAGCAGTTCTAAATGTGGCTTTAATCAACTTTTGAACTTGCTCACCTACTTCGGGATAGTTGTATGACTACCTAGTTGGAATTTTAGTCTCTCTCTCGCTTTGCCCTTTAGTCCCTCTCAGCGGGAAGGTCAGTTCCTCAAATCGTGCTTCTCCATTTGTTCCAATCAGTGACATCTTTTGATCTTATCTCCTGTTTGTTCATGTTTTTCTCCACTATGCTTTTCCAGCTCAACTTTGACCTACCCCTTTTCTTCTTGCCTTCCACTTCCAACTTCATTACTCTTTTTGCTATATTTTCTTCTTCACTTTGCAGAGTATGCCTTTGACTTTAGAGTTTCAGTCTCTTGGTTATCCTATGCCCTGGAGAACCTGCTATTTTTAAAACTAAAACATAAGAAAAAAACAGTTTGTTTTCCTTGCAATAAAACATCTCTGAATGCCTGACAATTAAGAGCAATTTCAGAAAGAGGAACATTTTATTCACGTGGGCAATGACATCCATTGTTAAAAAAAGTTTTTATGGCTTTAATTAATTTAATTATTTAATTAAGCATGTTATGGCTTTAATTATTGACGAGGCTGGCTGTATTCACCATAAAAATAAACAAAAGGATGTGCAGAAATATTTCCTTGGAGCCCAGTCCTACCATCCTTACCCAGGCCAAAACCCACCCCCCAAAAACCCTACACAAAACAGAATTTTTGGTGGTATAAGATGTGTAGGAATAAATTTATTATGAAAAATGCATGAACTTCATCTATGAAGAAGTGTTACAATAAATGAGTTCACATCTGGGTTGCTCCCTGTCTAGCTCTCTTTCTAAAAAATTTCTTTAAAGTGAAGTTTACTTTGGGATTAGAAGAAGTAGAACCAGTTAAATTGTCAGCATAAACCTTCTACTTAGTTGTGATGGTGGGGTCCCTTCAGAAACAGTGCAGGCTACAAAACATAACATTTCTGATTACGACTAAGCAAATAATTAGAAGCAAATCCAAAACAGTATTCTACTTATGGAATATTTGTCTATAATGAGATTGGGATTGCCCTGAATATTTTCTTAGTTAAAATATAGGTGACAATTGTTTCACCTTTATAAGTAAATAACAAAAAGTTTCCTGTGAATGTATGATAATTAAAATTTGTAGTGTGTTCAATAGATGTGATTGGCTATATGAACTCATGCGGTATTTTTTCTGTTTTTGTGTTGTGTGAACATAACTTTAAAATAGAGTGTAGACTTTGAAGAGCTCATTTGATAAGTGTTTGACAGGGCATTTAGGGGAATAATGGAGCTTTCCCTTAAGAATTTGTAACAAATAACCTTGTAGGTATCTGCCTAAGTGTAACTGTTGGTAGGTTTATGCTGTATATTAAAACAGAAGAACTGAAAGTTGAACAAAGAGCATTTATACTGAAATTCATGATTTGGGGGGCCTTAATCATAATTCCTCTACTAGACGCTTAGTGTACAGGAAGTAATAGTAATAGAATCCAGGCTTTCCATTCTACTTAATCACGAAATATCATATTCCAGGGGCTGTAATTTGTGAACACTTTCACAATCATTTAAAATGCATATAACAGAACATACAATCTTAGAAAACATAGGCTGAAGATTTATTGTGCAGTTCATGGACATTCTTCCCAGGGCTATAAAAAGATGAATCATTCTTTACTTCTCAAATTAGGTCCTTTTTCTGCTTGCACCAATGTTAACAGCAAAGCAAAGCAATCACACTATTTGTCATGCAGAATGCAACAAACAATCTGAATAATGTATAGCAAAATGATCTAACAATAACTTTTTTTGCTGGAGATACATTATGTAAACCTCTTGCAGTTATTGGCATTGTTACACATGACAATGATCCTTCATTAGTAAGTTCAACTATAAGCTCAGAGTAGAAATACTAAATTTGACAAAAGGAGTTAACGTATTGTACAAGTGAAATAAAGAATGTCTGTTCTGTTTTCATGTGAAATGCATAAGCACGCATGTACCTCTTGCCCCATCTCAAACCCCTTTGAGGCAGGGCATGAGGCACGTGCGGGAACGAAAAAATGTTCCCCATGCTGCAAACTTGCAGCGCAAGGAGAAAATTAGAGCCCTGGATATCCAGGGGTCTAAAAATACCATGCTGCAGAAGAGCAGAGCAAGGCATGGGCCCAGACTGGGCCACGGAGTCAGTCCTCCAAAAGAGACACTCTGGTGTTGGCCAGAGCATCTCTTTGGTTCTCCTGCTGCCTCTGGCCCCTGGTGCTGTCCAAGGTAAGTGGTTGGGGTGGGGGGGTTCATGGGTGTGAGCGAGTGAGGGGTGACAGGGGAATGTGGGGGAATTTGGGGAGTGGTAGGGTAGGATGTGCCCAGGCCTGCGGGGGCTCAGGACCCAGCTCACCCTGTGCAGCTCGCTAGTCCGGCTTTGCACTGCAGCGGGTTACAGGGCTCCGGGAGACACGCACTGGACCCATACCTCCCAAAGCTGTGTGACCCACTCCGGTGCAAAGCCGAACTAGTGAGCCACATGGGGCTGGCTCAGGTCCCACCATATTATCTCTTCCACTGTTTGGTTACCCCTGCACTTATACAGGTTTCTTAATGCCTAATATAAATCTCCTCTGCTGGAGTTGAAGCCCGCTACTTCTAAAGGTGAGGATGAGAGCAGCATCTGTTCCTAAACCACATTAAAGTCCCAGGGTGATTCTTGTGATTCATTGCTGCTGAATGCAGAAATTTGGCTAAGCAAACCCTTAGGATACAAAATTAATTAGAAAAACACATCGGAAGACATTTTTCCAAATGGTTACTTTGTTTCTAAAAGTTCACAAAATATGGACTGTCATCTTTACTCCTCCTTCTGCAAAGTATCATGAAACTTAGTACGGACAAAGACAGATAAGTAAAATATTCAGGATATAAATTTGACTCAGCGAGAGAATGGATCTGATGTTCTAAATTCTTGAGTCTTATTCTACTCTTACTTACACTGATGAAAAACCAGTGAAAGACTATAAATATATATGGAATTACCCCTGATTTAACCTTTGGTTAAAGATGAATCAAGCCTTGCAGTTTTTGTCCCTTGGTAGGTTAGGGGGATAACTTACATTTTCCCTACTGGTAAGTGAAAGCCCACTTTTGGAAAGTACAGTTCAACTGCAGCTTTCTGCACCCCTTCAGATTCCCACTCTTCCCTACGTTTTGCCTAGCATTCAGCTTCACTGGGAACATTTTGCTCAGGTCCAAATTTAACTTTTTTTTCTTTTAATGTTTTTTGACAGCAGCTGTTTAAAATGCATCTCTGGAGGATTTTTGCCTATGACATTTTTTTTCTGTTCTGTTCTGCATCAAAAATTAGATTATATCCTTCCTAATTAGATTTTTGTAACTTTTCCTTTTTTCTGAATTATAAAGTAAAATATTGAAAGGTTAGGTTTGTGCTAAAATTTGATTTCCAGACATAGCCCCACTGAAAAATTACAGAGTAATACAACAGTCCAGAAAGTTATATTCCTGGTTTCATCCTCACTACAAGCCATTTATTGGAGTCTTTAAAATATCTTGAGGTTTCACGTACATGTTCTCAGACAACATTGCTTAAAAGAAGTTGCTTTCGAGACACAAATGTCATTGCTTTAGTAAATGATTTCACAATGGGATAATTAATTCAACTCTCATGCAAGAGAAACACAAATATCTCTAGCCTGCCTTTTCTATACATCTTCAGTTGGAAGAATGACCCATCTTTCTGGTCCCACTGAACTGAACTCGTTTTTTGATGCATCTTCAATGCAGTTTTTTAAACCTTGCATTTACTGATTCTTGAATGACCCCAGAATTATTTCATTGTCAACCAGTAGTGAGATGACAATGATATTCTACACATGTGAAGGATTCAAAGAATTTCTATCTGCAGTGTCTTCTTGTCTGGGTTGACATGTAGCAGCAGTGCAGCATAAGTTGGGTCATGCAGTCCCCTTTTTACTCCTTCCATCAGGCACGTACGTGCACTTTGATGTCTAAGTATGGTTCTATTTCACCCCGCCTGAGTTCCTGTAAATCCACCAACCCATCTATATATTTATAGAAGCTGTCATGTTATGGTTAAGACTGAGTCATAAAAAAGCAGTGGGGAGATAGAGGACTGGCCCACCTTTTGCATTCATTGTTTTTTCAGGACTTGAGCAGAGTGAAATAGAACAGCACCTAGGGCACCTAAATCTACTTATGATCCTAGTCAGTGCAATGAAATCTGGTGGTAGCTTACTGGCATGATCTTAATGAAAGTGATTATACATGGTAGCGGACTCCTACTATTACGGGGTTTATTGATCATGCCTGCATTAGGCAGATTGGCAGGGGGGCCGTGGGAGGTGCAACAGTGCAGTTGCACCCCTCTTTGGCTGTACGCTGCATATGCAGTGAGCTTTCTTCGCTTGCCAGTGTTGTCCTGTGTGCTCAGACCAACTCTCAGGATCTCAATATTGTGCTGTTAGACAGGAAGATGTGACACAATTGCACATATACAAGTGGACAAATCAGTTGGGTGCATACACACACTACTACCAACTTAGGCACATAAATGTCCAAGCCAGCCTAGGCACATGCATACCTATCACCAATTCAAGCACATATACACTATACACACCAAAAATTAGACAGCAGTCAGTTGTCAGTACCCACACACTCCTTACACATACATGGATCACTAATTTGTATATCATGCACACGATGACATATGTGTGTGTGTGTGTGTATTCAGCAGCGCATACATATACCACCCACCTACACATACACACAGGTGAGTTCCTAACTTGGATGGTATGGTATGAGTCATAGGTTACACAACCGGGCATGGGAATAAGACAGAGGCTTGACATTACAAGATGGAAGCTTGACATGACTTACGCTAACTTACATATGTAGGCCTAAATCATGAAGTACCAGTAAAACAGTAGTATAGAACAGTACAAATCAATATAAACATAATAATTATACAGTATAAAGAAGGAGAAAAAACAAAACAAATACAACTTGCTACCTAAATAAGACGCTGAAGCTTATCCTATGTCTTAGCTCACTTATACTTGCCTATCGGGAATGCAGAGGGAAAGAAAAAGTCAGAAATGGTTGGGGAAGAAGAGGGGATGCAATAAAAAACAAAATAAACCTGGGGGTTTTGCTACACCAGCATGTCAGCACAGCTCCAGCCAAGTTTCACATGTGCTGTGAGCCCTGAGTGCATCAGCTGCCATGGAGCCTGGGGGGGGTGGCTGTCACAGCTGTTTGTCCTTCCGCTCTGTCCTCCCTGCCTGCCCTGAATCCAGAGGGAAAAGAGGGATCAGCAGTGCTAGCACTCAGCCCTTGCTTTCACACAGCTCTGGAGCCTAGAGTCTGAGTACTGACACAGCTGCTCTTCCTCTCTTTTCTCTTTTCTCCTGCTGTTGAATTTGGGGTTTGGTGAAGGATGCGGGGGGGAGGGTTGGCATGGAGCAAATAGCCATGATGCTTACCCCCTGGGCTCCGAAGCCATGTAAAAGCACGGATTCTGCCCATACTTTGGACTAGTGAGACTAGAGATCACGGCATGCGTGGAGCTCCAGTGCTGACATGCTGGTGAGCTCAGAAAGTTGTCTGGCATCCAGGATCATGACAGCAGGTGCAGCTCTATCCCCTTGGATAGTGAGCTGTCTTCAATGCACACGTGCCGCGCTACACTTCCAGAGAGGGCATGGCCTCACTCCCCTCTTACCATGATCCACACATGTGCCTGCACTAGAGCATCCGTACAAAATGCACTGAAATGCTTCATGAATTACTGGGTTCAGCATAACAGTTGGAAAACACTATCCGAGGATTGATTTTTTCATTACTCTAGAGTCTTGGTTAGGAATCCACAGATGGTGTCCCAGACTATTATAAAGTTCATGACAATATAACAAGGATTTGAAGAAGATGGGGATGTTATTCACAAGTCCTCGCCACTCAGCCGTTCCCATTGAGGTACTTATTGAAGCGACCAGATTTTCAATAGAAGTTGTCCGTTGTAGGCACTTTTGAAAGGCTGATCGATTGCTTCATTTGGAATCTGAACCCTAGTCATGGTTGTAGAGACCTTTGATGGTCTAACCTATGATATCAAATAGAAAAGAGTCAGGGACTTCGTTATACAGGTATGTAGATGCCCAAATTAGACTGTACCAGGATACTGGGGCTATTATCTCTGTTCTTGCAAGATGTGCCATGAATTCTTTAATCATCAGTGGTCAGGATATAATTTCTACTTATTTAACAGATGAAGCATCCAGCAACACAGTGATAAAAGAAACGTCACTTGGGAAAATCATTGTGGTTCTCCGTCAAACAAGAGAATTGCTAGTGACAAAAAGCTTTGTTTTAGCAATAGCACATAAAGAGTTCCCTTCTAGTAGTCCCACAATTTCATCAGTAATGTTTTATGCATGAATATAATTGTTCAGTTATTAAACGTGCCAAGAATATTCTGAATGGTAATTAAATAGCTCTTGTTGCAACCAATCAAAAACTGCTGAACAAAATATCACAAATTAAATGGAGATAATGAACCAATATCCCCTTTTCCTCAATAGTCGTTTCTTTCCTACCACAGCAAAGATAATGCATTTAGGGACTTTTCTAATTTGGCTTTCAGTTTGTGACTGTTTTAAAAAAAATGTAGTTACATATTTTCCTATGCAATAAACTGAAGCTGCAGATATGAATAGTGACCTGCTTAACTACCAAATGGCACCCAAAATTCAGGTTTTTGTCTATTCTTAACCCTTATGCAAATGCCCTAGCACAGTCAAACCTCTAAATACCAATAAGTGGATGTATCTACACATGCACTTTACTGCAGAGTTGACCAATTAGCTCTGCAGTAAAGTGACACTGCCTGCATGCGTGCCAGTATAAGGACGCAGTAAATTAATTAACTCTGCTGTAGGACAGTCCTGTCAGGGACTGTGCTATCCTATGGAGGAGTAATTATGTGAGTTGAAACACGTGTGTAGATGGTGACAGGGACTGCCTGGGGCATAAGGGTGCTAAAGTGTGGGGGCTTCCTGCCACATTGCTCCACAATTTAGCATTGTTGTGCCCCAGCCAGCACCTCTGCTGCCTGACACTGCCACCCGGAGCCTGGGGCTGACCCCTGGGCCCTCCTGCCAGCCCAGGGTTGCCCAGTCCTGACTCAAATCATTGCTATCCTTGGTGCATATGTAGACTTTGCTCCTGGGAGCAACTGACTCCAGCGCAAACTCTGCCCAAGTTTATTGTGTTGTCTTAATTGAACATGTAGATGCACCCACTATGTCTTATAAAATGTACTAAACATATAAATTTATATAATATTTGAATAGCCCGGTAGATGTTAATAAACTTCTACCAAAGGGATATAAATCACTAGACTTTGGTTAATTGTGCTATTAGAATAAGTAAGTGTTGTAAGATTTCTCTTTGGAGTAATTCCTGCAGTTCTACTGTATTATTATTATTTAGGGCTGGAGTTTTCAGGTGAATAAGGCACCCAGGGCATTTTTACATGTGCTCTGGGAGGCGGTCGGGGAGGGGTAGAGGCACCTTAATTACAGCAGGTCTGAGAGCTGCTCTAATTTAAGTGCCTACAGTGCCTCATGTATCCGCATTCCCACGCTTCAAAATGGAGGTGGGTGCTTTTACTATAGCTCATTGACCAAGCTTTAATTAAAGCACCATTTTGAAGCTCAGGGATGCTGATACACAAGACGTGGAGGCACTAGTTAGCACACTCCAGCAAACTCAATTAATCATGCCTGCCCTGACTTGCAGAATTACAGCACATCAGAGCAACCTCCATGCACACCTGCAGGGACCCCCAAATCCAACTTACAATCAAGGTGTGGGAACCTAACTCCTTTACCCTTCCATTTAAAATCCCCATTCAAAATATTACATCACTTTTACTGTCCAAGCATGTGGACCTTTGGTAGGGTGTCAGAGGTGGAAAACTAAAACTGAAGTGAATGAAGTCATCTGTGTATTTACTGTTTGCCTTGAGGTTAAGAATTCAGTTGGCTTATTCCTTTTTACTCTTTCTGTCACTCTCTTTCTCTTTAAGCCAACTGGAAGTCTTTCTGATCCAATGATTAATCACAAAAACAATACTCAGACAGGCCAGGCTAAAGGTAAGGAACGCATATCTCAAAACTTCCCAAAACTATCTCTAATTTGAATGCAATTATTACTTCTGGGGAAAACTACAGAGGCCGAGAATCTAGCTAATGAAAATGTCATGTGGCTGTTACAAATGGTTGCTCCCACTAGAATGAATTAAAAATGGGATTTATCAAAAGGGCAGCAGGAGGGAAGTAGGCAGTTCGCACAGAAAGTTAATTACGTACTGTTTTGTATATTTTGTGTTCAGCTGGCCTACAAATAACAAATCAAATAGAATACATGAGTGCTACCAAGAGTTGTGAGTGTTTGAGGCTGATGAGACTGATGAGAGCAGTCTATCCTTACAAAACCTCTAAGGCAGATGCGTAGAGAGACTGATAATAAAGAAAATGTGTCTGAATGCTGCTCATGAGAACTGATTTTCCTAACATTCAAAGCAAAAAAAAAGTATTATTAGTACTAATTACATTTGCCCCAGTTACATGACTAATGGAGCAGATAATTCTGTCTTAGACAGAGGTGACTTTTTTTGTCATGAATACATAGAGCCGCAGAAAACTGTTTGCCAATGTGTCAAGTGCTGATGAATAACCTGGAGCATGCAAGAGAGTGTATGAACAGAGACCCAAAGAGACCCTTGTGTGTCTTAGAGATTTATCTTTCTAACCTGCAAAAGGAGGTTTCTATTTCCCCTCTCCTAGATCTTTCTGTGGCTTTTGACCACTTGGGTTCTGCGATGCATCTGGAAATCAAGCAGGGATGCCTGAGGAAAAAGAAATGTAATTTTCTTTATCTGATTGTATTACTAGAATATCTAGTTTATTTGGACCAGACTTCAAGGGAATCACCCTTTGATGGAGGACTTCCTTTCCAGTAGGAAGAAATCATAGTGTTTCTTCAAGAACTTAATGTCCATTGTTTATGGTGAATTCTGGTCTGCATATGCTAACGTTGTTATAGTTTTAGTAAAGATTAATATGGCATTAATATGGAGTTGATCAAACATCTTCTAGAAGAGCACAAATACCATCTTACTCAGTCATTCTCAATACCATCTTACTCAATCATTTTACTCAATCATCATAGCCTGTAACAGTTTCCATCATACATCAGGCATGCTGGATGCTCTCCAAAAGAAGATGGTCCCTGCCTCAAGAACCTCTCTTCTCCTGGTCTCTTTTGCAAGACCAGGCATTTTTATTAAGATAACTAGAATTTTAGGAATAACTGGACTGTGGTTTTCCAGCTCTGCAAAATGATTCAATGAATGGTCCTTTTAGCAAACAAAACTGCCTCTATTGGGTGCATTTACACATGCGTTTTACTGTGCAGTAGGCTAATTTGCTGTGCAGTAAAGCGTTATCATCTACACGTGCCACAATTAGCTCGGTATAGACTAATTTACTGTGTTGTCAGATAGTCTCATCAGACATAAGTACCATCCGATGGTGGAGAAAATTGCTACTCTTAAACACATATGTACATGGTGATATATGAATTTATTTACTCCGGCACAAATTGCACCAGAATTTATTCAGTCACATTAGTTGTACATGTAGATGTGCCCATTGACAACTTACTGTTGGATTTAGTTTGACCAGTCAGCCCTCTTTCATAATCTAAAATTATACACCAATAATTCTCTAATCCTTCAGTAATATCTTGGCATGCTACGCTTTGCACGGCACTGGGTTCACCCCTCCCAGATTTGGGCAACATCACCTCTAGCCCAGTTACATACTTGAGTTGTGTACCCTTGGTGTACCCACACCAGATCAGACATCTGTCATACCATGGCCTTATATACACAGCCCTTCTTCCAACATATAGCACACATTGGTTTGTAAATATAAAATCCCCTGGAAAATTGAGTGTTAGGGTACTTATTAAAATGTTCAGAAGTTAGGAGGTACTTGCTACTTAAAAGGTTAAGAAACACTGCAATAAACAGTATCACCCACAATTGCCTTAGACAATTTAGGAATCCTGACTTATTCTCCTAGGTCTAGCCTTCAATGTAAGTCTTCTAAGGCTCAGTTTGGATAAGCCTATCAAATTTACTTGGCTGTTATATAAACTGTCTTTGAACTACCTTTTCAAAGTATTCTGGGCACTTTTACATGTGCTCTGGAGGTGAGGGGTAGTGTTTTAATTAGAGCAGCTCCAAGAGCCTCTTTAATTAAAGCACTACTATGTCTCATGTATCAGCATCCCAGCACTTTAAAATGGCAGCAGGGGCTCACTGAACAAGCTTTAGTTTAAGCGCCTCTGCCATCGTTTTGTAGCATGGGGATGCTGATACACAAGACACTGTGGCACTTTGATTAGAGCAGCACATTTTTAGGCTAGCTGCTGCTGCAGTAAGGGCCACTTTGAGCTTCCCATTCACACGAATTGTACTTTTCTATAGTTTTAATCAGTGGGTATGGATTAGTGATCAGTGATGTAACAGAGCATGTAGTCAGACCAGATTGCTTGTGCTATCTAGTGGGGTTTCTCTCTCTTTGCAGTACCTGACAAAAGAAGCAAATGAAATGGCTGAACCCGGTTCTGGGCCACACCATCAGTGACATTGTTCACTGTCAGTTCTATTGCATTATATATTACAGAAACCACTCCCTAACTCTTGGCTGAGCTTCATTTGCTGCTTTTGTCAGACCCTGAGAACACAGAGAAACCCCACTAGATCCCGTAAGCAATCTGGCCTGATGGTATTCTCTGTCACAGCACTGTTAATCAGGAGGACCTCCTGATTAAAGCTATAGGAATGTAAAATCTGTGTGAGTGGGAAGCTTAAAGTGGCCCTTCCTGTGGCAGCAGCTAACCTGATAATGAGTCACAGTGTAGAAGCCCTAGGTGAAGCCTAGCCATAAATGCTACGGTTCCTCATTCAGCATTTTTTAAGATTATATAAAGCAGTTATTTAACTCAACAAAAGAAAAACACAGTGCACAGAATTAGACACACCATCTTGTTCATAAAAAATCAGTTATTCTAGTGGAGGATCTTCATGGTATTATAACTCAGAAGAGGGAATCTCAATCAATGTGGGACAGTCACTCTAACTGGAAGATGGAACTACCACTTTGCTGTATAATATGAATTCAGGATGATAGTATCATAGAGTTCATAGACCTTAGGACTGGAAGGGACCTCAGAAAATCATCGAGTCCAGCCCCCTGCCCCAGGGGCAGGAAGTCAGCTGGGGTCATAAGATGCAAGATAAGCATCCAATTTACTCTTGAAGGTGTTCAGTGTAGGTGCTTGAACCACCTCTGATGGCAGGTTATTCCAGACCTTGGGGGCTCGGACAGTAAAGAAATTCTTCCTTATGTCCAGCCTGAAATGGTCTTGCTGAAGTTTATAACCATTCAACCTCGTCATCCCTTGGGGCGCTCTGGTGAACAAACGTTCCCCCAGATCCTGGTGGTCACCCCTGATAAACTTATAGGTGGCCACCAGATCACCCCTGAGCCTGCGCTTTTCCAGGCTAAAGAGCCCCATGGCTCTCAGCCTGTCGTCATAAGGTCTATTTTCCTGACCTCTGATCATGCGCGTGGCTCTTCTCTGGACTCTCTCAAGCTTCTCCACACCCTTTTTGAATTGTGGAGCCCAAAACTGGACACAGTACTCCAGCTGTGGCCTCACCAAGGCCAAGTACAACAGGTGAGGAGGGTAACAAAGTACATCAGGTTTGCACAGTACTACTAGTCACATTCGTGACCATTCCCACCACAGACTACGATGCTCAACCTGATTTTACCTTTTATCCTGCTGCATTACCATTCCCCTCTTTTCCTAAAGGATATCTCAAAATCTCTTTGCATTGGGTCTGATTCATCCATTGAAACCTATGGGTAAAACTCCTGCTCGCCAGCAGAAATATAGTTTCATTGGGTCCTCTCTATTACACTGCCTCAGTAAGTCTAGTGCAGCGATGCCCTTTAGTCCTTAGTATTCAAAGCAGGGTATTAGACATCTCAAAGTCAGATACTTCTGCTGCACTGGGTGATTCCTGGATGAGTTCCTACATCATCTTGCGGCCTTGTTATGTTGTTTGCTACGCTGCTTTGGCTGACAAACTACAAGGCCTCCTGCCCCACAACTTATCTGTTTATAGCTTCTCCCACATCATTTTCCACGTTTCCCAGTTGACTTCTCTCCCTCCTCAGCCGTTTTCCTCCGTTTACCCAGAACATTCATGGTCCTGGACTGGCTGGAAAACGTTTTGACACAGAAGGGGGAAGCGGGGTGTTTCAGTTCACAAAACTTGTAGATTGCATGATTTTTTTTCCCCGTGATTCTCCCTCTGTACGTTAGGGAAGTTTGTGCTTTACTTCAGGATTGGCGCTGCAGGTTTCAGTACTGGAAGCTGAAGGGCCTCCCAAGCTTTTCTTTGGCCGCGTGCTGGAGTTAGCGCAGTCCTAGTTGCAACAGAAAGAAACAAACTAGCAAACAGACAAAAAACCAAAAGCAGTTCTAGTTGCAAGGAACGGACTACATTTCTGAAGCACAATTTAATCTTGCCAGTCTTCTGGAGTACCATTGGACAAGTCATAGCATAGGGTTGCCGGCATATGGGGGTCAGAGATGCTGTACGTGTCTTCTAGTTAGCTTTTCTCCCCTCATGACCTTGCTGCTGTGTTTTATTGGTGGCATATTTATTTACCATGGACTAACGGTCTTAGTAAAGCTAAATTAACCATGCTGTTTGAGTCTTAATTTGCAGCATCCACCTAGGGTTTTTTGTGTAATTAAAAATGATTTAAGGATTCTAAGTTAAAAGACCAGAACAGTATAATCAAAGGGAATAATATCTTAAAAAAAAAAAAAAAAAGTAATTGCTTGTTTGATTTGGGTAACTCAAGTTAAATATCTCAAAAGAACAGGTGTATTTTGAAATTTTACAATTTCAATTAAATCACTGTTTAGAAAAGTGTTTTTTTCTAGTAATCAGAAGTGAGATTCAAACATAAGCGTATTTGCTTCCGATGTAATGAATTTAATTTTATTCTGAGTTTCAATTGCTACATTACTTTTTACTTTTTTCCCGCAAGCTGTTATGCACATATACTTTAGTCAAAATATTGCATATAAAACACCATTATATTATTAATTCAGCTTTGAACTTAGCTTGCCTATAACAAGTAAAAGTTATTTTGTTGTGTAGTTTGCTTGATAATGGGAGACCATCTATAATCATATAGAACGAATGATTTACTCAATAATGCAGAAAATTCTATGCTGTAATTTATGCTGTAAAGAAGAATCTCATATCCAAATGAAACTACATCAGATGTATTTAAGGAATGCAACTGGCTGAACTGACATTTAGCAAGGATACCAAAGCCAAAATCTCTACTCTTTCCAAAATTTCCATGATTGTATTTCACCAGTGCCTTGGTTTTTCATATCATTCAAGATGCTGCACCTTCATCAATATGATGCCTCTTTGACTTCTTCTGTTGTTCGCACCTACTCTCACACTTCATTGTTATATTACCACTTTGAACATGCTATGTACTGGGATGTTGTTTTGAGTAGTATGTTAGAGAATGCTTCATACAGTCCAAAAGTTGTACGTCTTGGTCATACCATCCTGTTGACTTTTGGTTGCAATAAAACTTCCCCTCTGAATAGAAAATATTATCACAGTCACATTTCATTTTATATGAATTCAACCATATCACTGAGATCCTAATTCTCTCCCAAGTACTCAGTTCAAATACAGGTTTCCCTCGATTTATGTGGTACATGTGTTCCTGGAGAACGCTGCATAAATCGAATTTGCATAAAGCAAACCCACTTTATAACGTAAGAAATAGGACTAGGTTCCTCTGTTGGCTTCTCCCGGGGCTGCTCCGGCACAAGCTGGGGTGAGCACAGACAAGCAGAGCCCCGGGAGATGTGGGACGTGGTACTCACCCCAGCTCTGGCTACGGTGGCCTGGGAGCTGCTGGCACCAGCTGCCTGCACCAGGGCACAGTGCAGCCCAAGGGCTCCAGGGAGCTGGCATCGCCTGCTCCTGGGGCAGGGCAGCAGGAGCTGGGGTGACTGGAGACAGGCAGAGCCCTGTGGAGTTTGGGGCAAGGTGCAGCCCAATAGCTGCACACAGGTGATGCCAGCAGCTCCTGGGGCTGCTGCAGCCAGGGCAGGGGTGAGTACCATGCCCTGCACTGCCCAGGGCTTTGCTTGTCCGCACTCACCCCAGCCTGTGTTGAAGCAACCCTGGGAGCAGCCGACACCAGCTGCTTGCACCAGAGCATGGTGCAGCCCAGCAGTTACAGGGAGCTGGCATCGGCTGCTCCCAGGGCAGCTGCAGCAAGAGCTGGGATAAATAGGGACAGGCAGAGCCCTGTGGGGTTTGTGGCACTGTGCAGCCCAGCAGCTTCAGGCAGCTGATGCCAGCTGCTCCCAGGGCTGCTGCAGCCAGGGCTGGGGTGAGTGGGGTCATGACTCTTTCCCCATTCCCCCACACGTTTACCAGCTTAGGCGGGGGCAAGGAGGGGGCATCTATGGTCATTGCATAAGAGCGAATTTACTTCTCATATAATGAATTATGGGTCTAAATTTGCTCATCGCATAGGAGTGAATTCACATATAAAGAACCTGCATAAACTGAGGGAAACCTGTAGTTGAGTTGCATAAGAAGGACCTCTCTGAGAGCTCTTCTGTTTTGTTCTAAAAGTGAAGCAGAAGTTATGGGCAATAACTCACTTCTGTGACATGTCATTGCTGTCACTAATTACCTTGTCGCTACAGCCATGGTTCTCAATTCTTTTAGACTTCACACACCCGTCAAAAAATGCCAGCTCTTAGTTATCACTTATTTTTTGCAAAGAACTTTAAAATGATTTAAAGATTCTAAGTTAAAAGACCAGAACAGTATAATCAAAGGAAATAATATCTAAAAGTAATTGCTTGTTTGATTTGGGTAACTCAAGCTACATATCTCAAAAGAACAGGTGTATTTTGCAATTTTACAATTTCCATTCAATCACTGTTTAGAAAAGGGGTGAGGAAGACCACAGCAGGTCAGAATGTTTCTAACACTATGGTTTCCAGTGTGAAAACTCTGGGTGGATTCTGTGCATTATGTTTGCACACGTACCATTGCAAGAATCATTACTGCAGCACCATTGAAAGAATCTCAAGGGACCCCTGGGTGCCACATCTCCCTGATGGAAAAGCTACAGCCTAGATTGATGAATGTTGTGGTGTACATAGCATGCGATCCTTTACGGCAGGGAGGGGGAACCTCCAGGCCACCAATTGGACAGGGACTCCTTTCCTAGCCACCGCTGCCCGCATGGCTTGTGCCGGTCTTCATGGAGACCTCAGCTGCGCCGGCAGTGCATGCGGCAGAGCAGCACGGGGTCTGCTCCAGAGCTTCCGGGACTGTGAGATGGGGGCAGCTTGCTCCAGAGCAGGCGTGGGCAAAATGCAGCCTGCAGGCCAGATGTCACTCACCAGGCCATTATATCCAGCCCGCAGGGCCCCTAAAAAATTTAGAGAATTAATATTTATCTGCCCCCGGCTGCCTGTCATGTGGCCCTTGATGGCTTGCCAAAACTCCGTAAATGGCCCTCTGCCCAAAATAATTGCCCACCCCTGCTCCAGAGCAAGGGCAGAGCCTGCATGCTGTGGGCAGGGGCATGCATGCATGCAAGGGATCACAGCTCTGCCCCGGCTCCTTGCACTGTCACAGCCTGTCTGGAGCTGGGGCAGAGCCACGATCCCCTGCATGTGTGCCCCTGCCCAGATCGCAGCTCTGCCCTAGCTCTGGAGCAAGCTGCCCCCATCCCACATTCCCAGCAGCTCCAGAGCAGCCCCCTGCGCTGCTCTGCCACGTGTGCTGCCAGCGCGGCTGAGGCTGGGGTCTCCATGGAGACCGGCACAAGCCATGTGGACAGGGAAGGCTGGGAAATGGAGTCCCTAGCTGGCTGGATCCAGCCTGCAGGCCAGACATTCCCCATCTGCGCTTTATGGGCTTAACAAGCCTTGCTTTCACCTTCTTATTGCACTAGTTGAATTATTTACTTAACTAACCTCCATTACTATGGCATCTGATCATGGCACAGTCATGTAATTTTATCTTAACTTCAACTGAGAAGACAGTCCCCATTTAACAAGTAGAGACCTGACTTGCTTACAGTCACATGATGTCTTTTGTTTATTTACCTCCAAAAGACTTTAATCTTTACTCAGTTATCAAAATTGTTGTGCAAGCCACAAAAAGAAAGCAGCGATATTTACAAGGATCCATCATGGATCATTTCAACCACTTCAAAAGCAAGGAGATTAGTGTTGGTATCACCTGTCTACAAGTGATATTGTTTTCTAAAAAGAAGACATTTTGAAGCATGTCTGATCATTCAGTTAAGATACTTAGCTTGGCTAAGAGATTATAGCGTCTCATACTTGATATGCTGAAATCTGTCCCCAGTTTCCTTTGAGTATAAGAATTTCTCAGTTTTTATATTAACATAGGTGGCTGCAACTACCCTGAACTTTCTTCTCTGAACACATGAAGAAAGGGGAAAGGAGCTGGAACATGAGCCCTAGATACCAAAGTGTTAGACCAAAATAAATCTGTGGAACATTAACCAGTGTTAAAGTTAGACTGTGTCTATGACCAGTTAAGGCTTAATTGTTTCATGCCTGCACAGCTCTGATTTGCCACTAGAGAGCTGGTAAGCAGGGGTGTGGCGTGGAGCCAGGACACCTGGGCTAAGGACAGAAGCAGGGCCGTCCCTGGGGGGAGGGCCAAATCGGGGTGACCGCTCCTGCTTTGGGGGGCCCAGCAAAGCTGGGTGGAGTGGCCACGGTGACTCCATACCACAGCCATTGGCTTCATGTCCAGCCACTTGGTACCCCCCTCCCCCCTCCCCGTCGCCACCACCACTGCTGATGGTGGAGGCAGCTTCTTCTGGTCCAGGGCACGTGGGATCGGAGTGGGGGAGGGGCCCCATATGGGCTGATTTCAACCTGTAAACAGAAGTTGTTTTCATAAATCAGTTCCAAAATGACTGAAACTGATTTAAAATAGACCTGGTTGAATGATCAGACTTAACTGATTTAGGTCAAACCAGTTTATAAAATTTCTGTCACAGACTCTTTCCTAGTTCAAGTTAAATCACAGTCCCCCAGCATCCCAGGATACTTTGCAGCCCTGGGCTGGGCTGTGCTGTCTACTCCAGAGAGCAGAGTTGTTCCCGCTCCTCTGCTCCCTAGCTGGAGCAGTAAGGGCTGGCTGACAAGGGAGTGGGGTGGGAAACCTAGCTGCAGATCGCATCTGGGTCTGTTGGGGAGCCCTTGCAAGACTCTTCCCCACTGGAGCAGAGATGACAACGATGTGGCCAGACAGGCTCAGGCAGTGGGCAGGGAAGAGGGTTTAAACTGAATGAATAAATAAATAAATGACAGAGGGATAGGTTTGGTGGAAAAAAGAAAGTTGAGGAACAGAACTTGAATAGAGGAAAAATGGAAATTTGATTCATTCATGGATGGTTTGGGTTAGTTATACAAAGATAATTAGCCTATCCCCTTTGTGGTGAAATATTTAATTAATAGCCTGATCTTGATGGAAAGTCAAAACACAGGTAGAAATGAGAGAGGCAGAACAGTGGAAGTATAAGGGGAAAAAAAGAGTAAAAGAAGAGTGACACATAAGGACAAGATGAACAGTATGTACTGGTTAATGTCTTCAGCAAAACTACCTCATTTGTCTATTTAAGAATTGTGCATAATTTAGTAATTTATTTCCTGCTCACAATTGTGTAACAAATATTTCCTATGAGTAAATAACAGCTTATGGATCACTCACTATCTCCGCGGATAGTCCGTTAGATATTGAACATTTGACTGAGCCAATTGATTACTTAAACCACGTGATGTGTTTCTGATCTATAGCCTAGCCTTTCTAAATTACTCCTACTTTGACCTGAAGAGGATTTTGTAGTGCTTAAACACATCAGAACTGCAGTAGAGCTGGTGAATTTTAGGCTGAGGAATAGGAAATTTTCCCACAATGCAATTTTGGGACAGACAGAAACTATGTATGCATTCAGTGAATTATTTTCAGTGATAATGAAAAATATGGACTATTCGAATGGTTTTATTTCAAAACAATGCTTTCTAAAAGAAAATGTTCCATTCTGGGTAAAACAATTAACTTTACAGTCAATGGTTTTGTACCCCCGCTCCCCCGTGATTGTAAAGTATTGTTTAATTTCCTATTATACGTTTGGCTTTCTTTTCTTAAGTGCATCCCTTTAGTGTCTATTTTCCCTTCATTTTTTTTCTAACTTTTGTTCCCAGCGTTCCCGCTCAGCAGCGCAGCGCGCACAGGCGCGTTCATGCCGTGATGCCAGGCGCAGCTGCGCATACCAGAGGGGACGGTGTCTGTTACATGAGATTTTCATATTTTTCTCTGCTGCTTTCTTCTCCATCTTTCTTCAGCATTGGTCCCAACACAGACTCCTGGGTGAACCCACTGTTTAGTTTTTCCATCCTGAAAATTGCCTGTTTATACTCACTTTTTGCTTTCTGTCCTTAAACCAGTTTCTAATCTACAAGTGGGCATTCTCTGTATTCCTAGGACTACTTAATTTAGTTCGGAGCCTTTGATGGGGGACCTGGTCAAAGGCTTCTTGGAAGTACATCTATATTATGTCAACTGGATCGCCCCGATCCATTTGCTTATTGACACCATTAAAGAATTCCAGTAGGGTGATGAGGCACTATTTCCCTTTGATAAAGCCATATTGATTCCTCCCTAGCAAGTAATGTTCATCCATGTGTTGATCAATTCTTTTTTATTATT
>JAGPOW010002742.1:12430962-12441278 GCA_030014935.1 Caiman crocodilus | reverse complement strand
GTGGAGACCTGGAATTGCTCTGTTTGCTTGTGAGTAAAAGCGGAAGTCATTCTGACTGCAAGCAGGAATGCTCTGAGCATAGGGAAAACATCAAATTCATGTGTGAGTGAGAAAGCTCTCAGATTATGCAAAGTCTGAAGTTTACATGAGCCTGGGCTAGCATAAGGCTAAAGCATACTAGTTTCTGTGCACAACAGCACCCCAGGGTGTGATGCAGCTAGCATCACATCTGATCATCTTTGAATCCCCAGCCCAAATGATCAGGTACCGGTTTGCAACTGGAGGTAGCCTCTGGCACCGTCCCCGGATGAGATGCCAGCTCTTGCCCTTGGAACTGTAGCAAGAAGTCTCAGTCTGCGCTACCGCTGCTTGGCTGAGCAAGGCAGAATTACAAATCCTGATTCAGTGCAGAACAAGTGTAAAAACGATTTACTCGGTTCAATTGAGGCCTAATTTATAGCTGCCATCAAGCATATTTCAAATCTGACTGTTCTAATGGCAAGAAAGAAATTCTTATTGCAGTTAGTTATGTGGCTTGAGAGCTGGATTCTTTCTTGCTTCCTTCCTCACTTTATCACCTTCCTGGTTCTGATCACAGCATCTTTTACTAATGATAACACAATAAGCATGAAGCTAGATCCCGGGTCCTCTCTGCAGAGCTGGCAGTAAACAGACAAGTAAACAATACCCAGCACAACACCTAAAAGAGCTTTTGAATTAAGACCTGAATAAATCTGACCAGAAAGTAAGTGACAATACTTGATCGACTTGTGCATCCTTTTTAATAAGATTCTTTTGTAGTCCATCTTCAGAGCATAACTTCGTGCACAATATCTTTGTGTAGTTTGAGTCGCCCTCAAAGTTTCAGGGCATTTTAAAAAGCAAGGTACAGTACTTCCCTTGATTGTATGCTCCAAGTATAAATATGATCTGGATTAAAATGCTTGACAGGTGCCACTTCAAAAGGCTACCTTTGTTCAGCACTTCAGGTCACTTTTTTGATTTGGGAAGTGGGGGGTATGTCTGCCATGAATATCTTTCCTGAACTATCTACTCAAAAGCCACTTGGCACTTTCTGCTTCTACGTTTCTTATATGTTGTTTGTCTGTCTGGTTGAAGCATTTTCTGCAAATACCTATCCCCCTTTTCTGCAGATGTTCTCTTTTTCTTTTGGTAAATTTTAAGCAGAGCATGATTTTTGTCGGTCTGCTTTTTATTCATAATTGGATGAACAGTGTAAGCCTACGGGATTTTGGGGGGGTCTTTTGTAAACTGCAAAGTGAAAATTCTTTCACGATTAGAAATAGTTCTTTGGCTGTGATGCTATTTGCCTAAGATGCATGGCATAGGAGCACTTTTTTGATTTGATGTACTAATCTTTATAATGAGGACAAGTGCCTGAGGAAATTATGGGGGCACCAACCCACTGCAGCAGAGGGTGTGAGTAATTTAGGGAGAGACATATGGCAGGAGATAACAGGCCCAGAAAACTCTGGAGGCATTTTATGTTTCTCCTGTTCTCTTTACAGAGGAACATTTATACATAGCTAGCCTCCTTCCTAACTGGGGATGAGAAAAAGTTGGTATGTCAGCCAGATTTATTGGTCAATCAGCCAATTTTATTTTCAGTCTTCTGAGACCATATTCACATCAGACCTTATCACATCACTGTTTATTAGAATCTTGCTTAATAAAAATAGCTGCATAGTACAACCCAAGTCTTCAAGTCAGATGCCAAAAGCATCATACTATAAGCCTTTCCCCTTGCTTTACAGCATCTCACTTTACAGAATCAGTTACTTTTTAGACTCAAAGTCTTAAAACATAATCTATGCAAATAAGCATTTTTTCAAGCCTTACTAGAATCACGACTCTCTGGGTCCACGGCATGCCCGTGTGTGTGTATGTATGCATGTGCTACAAAGCCAGGTTCCTACACAGTGGCAGGTCACTACTGAGCATGTGAGATCAACCCAGGTGTGAACCAGCAAAAAAGAGTGAAATGACATTATCTTTTCTGAGAGATTAACTCTATCAATGGAGCAACCAGCAGCTAGAAAAGTGCAAAGGACAGATGTGCAGGTCTCCAGTCTAACTCATGGCACTTCACAGTTCGCTGTTAGATCAGGAGGGTGGGTGATCAAGGTCCGCTTTGGAGCTGATCCAAGGAGAGAGGCTGCTTTTCTGCAGCTTCTTTCCCTGATGCCCACCCCTTTCCAAGCTCCCTTTTATCTCAGGATGGGATTGAGGTGGGGAGGCAGGGGACAGCGGTCCATTCTGGGGTTTCTCCAGCCTGCTCTAGAGTTGTGGGGGTCAGGTGGATTGGAGGGGGTTGCTCACCCTCCAGCATTGGCTGGGCAACCCCCAAACTGAACTCACTCCCCCTCCCATTCTGAAGACAGTACCTGGAGCAGAGCTGACAGACATTAATGAAAGCTCTTTGCTTTAGAGCACCTCATTTGAACCCCCATGTGATCTGAAAACCCAGATTATCAGATTACATAAGGGTTCAGATTGCCATGTGATCAGGCATTTTTAAAGTGCCCTGCAGCCACGCATTTTTATCAGTGCACAGCTGTACATGTGGCTTTCAGTGGCTGATTGCACAACAAACCATCACATCTGTCAGCACTGAAAGAGAAGTGCCAGTGAAGCTGAGCATCTCATAATTGATTCTTAGAAGAATTTTTTAATTAAAAGGTAAGATGGCATCCACTGACTTTGGGACCCTCAAAACCAACGGGAAAGCATGAGAGTCACTGAACTAGAAGTAACACTTCCACTTTGGTTGACATAGACACAACAGCATCATGAAATAGTCAGTCACTCCATTCTCACTGAGAGGTGATAAGCTTGGCAACAAAACACGTAATGGGTTTTAAAAGCCAGTAGTTGGCTAAAGCGGTGGAAACACCTATCATCATGCAGGAAAAGTTAAATGCCAAAACGCAGGATTCCAGTGGGTTTTCAGCAGAAAGCAGGGGCTTTGCCTGAAACACTGCAAGATTATGCCACTGATGGTATTTGCAACACAGATGGAATTTACCTTTTATTTTGAGTGACACCTAATCTGACCTTTACTGCCAAGCAAAATTGTATTACAATGCTTCTAGCTTGCACATGTCAGGCAGTGAAAATAGGCCCTGACTGGTTATTCAGAAGAACAAAAATTCACGAGGCACTTGTTGAGCCCCAGTTCTGCCGGTTGCTTTTAGAGCAAAGAAAAGAGCTGAGTTTTTGTGGAATTTTCAAATCAATGGGATCCTGAACTACCAAAAATCATAGGAATATTGTTGTGTTGCTCATGCTTCCACTAAAAGTTGTATTGAAGAGTAGCAAACCAATATATTTTCCTGCTAACACAACCTGAATCATGCAACCTCTCAACAAAAGCATTATAAAACAGATGAAGAGCATATACCAAAACTTTGTGACAAAATAATGACAACTGATGACTCAAGGTTCAATTAGTGCCATTGATTAGGGGATGATCTTCATGTGCTGTGATATTCATGGGACAGCATCCATAAGTGCTTGTGGAAAGCTAGGATTGTCAATGTGATTTGCATAGAAAGTGAGGAGGTCAAAATGATTCTCCACCCAAAGAATTGCTGCTTCATATTTTTGAAGAATGGGTGGTCACTGCTGAAGGATCAGCTGTCACTGCAGAGCTGAAAGCAAGGCTTGGGCAATGAAATACAAGAATGACACAAGCCGCAATAATATCTCTGCAATGAAAAATATGACAAAATGGATGCAAGACAGCAGCCTTTGAGTACGGATGTGCATGGTACCATTTTAATTTTCCATTGGGCACAAAGTAATGGTACAACAGATGATCAAAACCAATTTTTTTTTTAAATAGAAGTTCTTAGGAGTCCTGAAAATAATTAACTAGGAGACAATTCTAGATGAGCAGGTAAGATTGCATCCGCTGACCTTGAGAACAGCAATACCAGCCGGAAAAGCATCACAACAGCATCATGAACTAGTCAGTCACTACATGCTCACTGAGAGGTGATAAGCTGGGCAAAAAAACATGTAATAGTTTTAAAATCCACTGCTTGGCTAAGGTGGTGGAAACACCTAACATCATGCAGATTTTAGATGCTGAAGTTTGCTGGAATGAACTGTTTATTTTTTATTACAGGTTTATAGCAATAACATAGTAAAATGCAGTGGATTCCCAAAACTGTACAGAATTTCTTTATGGGACTCCACACGGGTGTTTACTTTGCTCACTTTACTTTGCCGTCACTTACTGTAATCACCAGCTGTTAGAATCAGTGTGGTTCTGATGACCAGAGGACCATGTAATAATTTTGTAGCTGTTGTCACTGCCTTCTGTCTTCCTGACTGGCCCTGCTAAGTACTGATCCCCATATCTCTCTGATGCTGGAAGTGGGAATTGAATGGAAATCTTCCTCTTTTTAAGAAGCATTTTGGTGGGAGGAATGCTGGCTGATGACCATGAGATTGCCAGACCATATTTGTGGTTTCAAGGAGAAGGTATGCAAGCAAGTTTTACAGGGTGTGTCTACACGTGCATTTACGCTGGCTTACATTTACTGCACAGTAAATGGGAATAGGCTGATGTGTACACACGCAGGCAACCTGGGACTAAATTTAATCCCAAGTCAGAGCAGCCTACCATGTGCCCCTGTGGCCACTGGGGGGAGCTCCAGCCTCCAGCCACATGACTGCCAGCTCTTACTTTGGTCCCAAGTTGAAGCCAGGAGAGGCAGCCGCCAGCAGCTCAGGCCAACCCCCTAGTGGCTGGGAAGAGGCAGCAGGGAAACTCCCTGGGTTACTGCGCAGTAATGCATCTACACATGTGTTACTGTGCAGTAACTTATCAGGCATAAATTTGATACGTGCATGATGCAGGTATCGAATTTACATTCAAATTGGCATAAGTCACCATATTCACTGCACACATGTAGATGCTCCCACAATTCTTTATTTTGCTACGAAAGGGATACCTTGTTCTATTTTCTGTGGCTGTAGGGGGCAGAAACCGGGGGGGGAAGCGGGGGGAGGTGCTTCCCTCCACAGCAGCACCAGCCCCCCCAGGCAGCACCCACCCTCAGGCACCCACCTCGGGTGGTCCCAGGGGCCACTGCAGCCATGGAGGCAAGCATCGGGCCCCTGCGCAGCTCAGGCAGGCAGGCAGGCTCCGGAGGGAGTAGGGGAGAGATCAGGCTCGCTGCTTTTCTTGGGCAGAGCCTGCTTTCCTGGGCTGCTGCCAGCAGGGCTTCCTGCAGAGCCGCGGAGCTGCACAGAGCCCAGTGCTTCATTGCATGGCTGTAGGGGCAGCAAACTAAAACTTCTCAAAGGAGTTTTAGTTTGCTGTGCCCTGAGTCATTCAAGGCTCATTACGCTGCTGAATCTCCTACAGCTGCTGCAATTAATGTGCAATACACCGCCGAGGTGTGCAAACCCCAACACCATTAAAGCAGTGCAAAAGCATCTAGCCCATTTTAAAATGTCATGCACACATGCCTCTCATTTCATTTACACACAGCCTCCTAATGAGAGATCACTTCGTTGTTTCTCTGGCTTTCCCTCTCTTGTTTTCTCCCAGCCTGAGGGACCATTTTTTTGTCCATGCCAGACCGCAGTGACTGAGGCAGGAAATCGAGACTCTTCTCATTATAGAAGAGACAGAGCTGCCGGCAGGTTAAATTCTGAACCTTGCTCCCTGTTTTACCAAATCCTGCCTTTTTAGAGCAATCTCCCAAGTATGCTGCACAGGCAGGATGCAAGAAGGAAACTGAAGAGGGATCGAGGCTGCATTCCTCATGGGATGCAAAGCTGGAAAGGACGTATTGTAGGTGGCTGGCTGAAGTGTGATTGAACTGATTACTGCCAAGATTTTGCTGTCCTGTTAAGAGAGTGTTAGGGCACCTAAAACCATGAATAGGCATCTTTTTACTTGCTATTTAACTAGAAATAAAGAAATGACATGTTGGCTCTTAAGCATTCAAAGCTGGCCCAAGCAATCTCTAGTGCAGACTTCTTTGTACTTAATCACATTTACCCCGGTGTCTTCCCCAGACAAAATCCAATCATATGGCTCTTCACAGAAATTTGCAGGTAAGGAAAAGGTTACTGGCATGGAGCACCCTGTGATTTGGAATCTGTGCCATGATCTTGAATGACCTTCCTTGAACCGATCAAAAATACTGACCGGTCTTGAATGATTATGACCATGCTCAGGGTCATCTTAAGCCAGCACCTCTTTGCATCTCATCTTATATCTGCTGTAGCAGTTAGCGCTGGCTTTGTTGTCGCGTGCACCATTTCAGACAGTAGCCTTCCAGTGCACTAATACAGGGTACCTGCTTTCTGACTCTCCTGCTTAACATCTTGAAAAACTAAACAAATAAGATCTGCTCCTCTAAACCCCTTCAGGCAGGCAGACAAGCTGAGCACCAAAATTGCTCCATGCTAGCAAGCCTGCTGTTTACTGAAGGGGGATGCTGTCTTCCAGCTTTCCTTTACTTTTCATTTCTTAGAAGTCATCCCCAAGCCTGGGGGAAGACAAAGGACAGAGAGGCAGGAGGTGTCGGGGAAATGGAGGTGGGAAAGGGAGAGGAGGTAAAAAGAAGCAAAGCAAAACAACTGCCAGGACCCATTAATGAACAAAAAACAAAAGTCCATGTTGTTAGGAAAAATGTGCTGCCATTCATTTGTTGTTTCATTTTGTCTTTGAAAAATAAAAGCACTTCAAGGAGCTACAATGTGAGGGGTTGAAAGAAAGCACCAGCAGGCGTCAAATCTGCACTTTTTCTTAGTGAGATCACTTGCTTTCTTTTTTTTCCTCTTAGGTCATGAAACAGCTTGGAAAAAATAGCCTCCTGAGACTCCAGAGAAGTTATACTAGCAAGCATAATAAAGCACTTCTGGGTAGATGCTTATTTCCTTTTGTGCATACCCGCTTGGGGGAGAAAAAAAATCCAGCTGCCTCTCTTTTTTCAGCATTTTCTGCATCTCCATATTTATTTTTGTGTACCTATGTAGAGGCAGTGTTAGTTTAAAATCTAATTTTAATCACAATGCTCTCAAGCCTCAGCAACAGTTACCGAGGGAATAACGTAATAATAAGATTAGCAGCCAAGCAACTGTCTCTTCCCTGGCAGATGCAAGTGAAACATAACTGTAAATACTGAGGCAGTTCAGTGCAGTGTTAATAAGATAAACAAAAGAGGTCAAAATTCAAGTCTTCATCTCACAAGTACATATGGATGGGATCAAATCATACCCAATGCATAAATCACCCACATTGCTCACAATGTTGTCTTATGGCATGACATAGCTTAAAATATATATCACCCCATTCTTTATCTTATTTTGTGCACTTCCAAATGTTCCAGCCCCATTTTGCTATACTAATCAGACCCAACGTCCTGGCTTGGAGGACTATACTTTATTACTTTACTGGGGTACTGTCAACTGTAGCGTGCTTTTAAGTATGCACTCTACTCATCTGCATTACCAAACACTTATAGGACTGTAACTCTTTTGATGCTAACAGTGTCTTTGGCTTCCTCAAAATAGCAAACCTTTTTTAAATCAGTAAGCTTAACATGCATGGTAGAGCTGGCTGCCAAATCTGATCTCACAGTGAATGCAAAGTCTGTAACAGGTAAAGAATATCAAATATCAAATGGGGATGAGAGTACTGCAGCGGTGTTTGTGAAGCATCATAGTCATGGTGCCACTTATACTTCTGATGGAAACAGAATAATGCAGATGTTGGTAATGTTCTCTTGGTCTTGGAAAACTTCTGCATACTCACTAAAAATGAGTCAATGGACTGGCTCAGGAAATATATATGTATTGCATTTCTTAATCGGGAAGAGTCTAATGACTTTATCTGTTTTGATGTAGGTTTCGTATGTTCACCCTGGCACAGGATGTTTATCCCTTGCGAAGGATATTTGATCTGAACCTACTATGTCCCCTCTAAAGGTATGTGTGAGCATGTATATATATGTAAACACATATCTGGGTGCACTGCATGGTGTTAAAATGTGTTATGGCACCACGTTTAGTTTCCCAGCTAAAGACTGAACATGTACCATTCCTTTGTAATGCTCCTCTTCTTCATTTTGCATCTGACCCTTGATTATCACTTTCAAGTACCTTCCATTCTTCTCCTTCATCAAGTATGTACAGCAGAGTATATGAAGAGGGTTGTTCCCCCCTATCCCTCTTTGCAGGTGTGTCATCCAATTTCCAGGTTTGTAATTGTCTTGCGTTTCTGGCACATTCTTGAAATCTACACAGTCAGGAACCCTCCTACTCCTTTCATTCTGCCACTGATGAGCTGCCATTATGTGCACAATCCCTGTTTTCACTACCACTGTGCTGTGTGTGCTATATAGTCTTTTTCTTTGTTGCTTTCACTTTCAGACTGATTACTTGGCTTGACTGCATACTTTTCTGATTACAGTCCTATTTCTTGGTGAACAGTTCCATTAGTAATCTGATTTTCCTTTTGGCTTTCTACCCATCCCTAAAATGTTAACTCTTCAATGATTTTGTTGACTAGAAAAGTCTTCTGGCAAATGGCACTGACATATAATTTTAGGTGCATTATTTTCATACAGCAGTTCCCTGGTTATGCCAGATTTTCAATTGGGTTAAATTAGAGTAACTCCATCAGAGTTAATGGAATGAAACTAATATATGACTGTTGAAGATAAGATGCAGAATGTAGACGTTACATACACTGTAAATCACTGCATTCAAGAGCTTCTTTTTATAGGCAAATCAATAAATACTCTTCCCTGATTTCATCCATAGGAGAGCCTGTTCCATGTAGAATTATAACAAGGGTTGGATACTGTTCGGAACAAAATGAACTATAAATCTCACTTTTAATTTAGTCCTAGTACAGATGGTGGGAGGTGCTCAGGTAGCAAAATATATAGCTTGTGCTCTTGTGTGGTAGTGGTGTTAAAATCTTTACTATCGGTACATGTGTGTGTGTGCGTGCGCACACATGCATGCGTGTGTGCATGTGTGTGTGTTGGTTTTAGTTCTGCAGTGCCATAGACACTTGGGTTGCATATTCAACATGAATATTCCACTTTGCTTCTGTTACTGAAATATCTATTGTCTGTCATTCACATGGGACGTGAATTTGCTGTCACTTGAGGGTGTAACAAACTGTCCAGGTCTCTCTGAACTGCAGAATCTGTGGGTTATCCTACCATTTTGCATCAGTGGATTTAGTGTAGCTGGCAGTTATGCTGCTCAAACCCAAGAAGTAGCAAGAGGAACTGAATTTCTGTAGTTGGTAATGTGACGATATTCTGGCCAGATTCTAGGACAGTGTTTCTCAGCCTGTGGGGCATGACCCAAAAGTGGATCACAAGAATATATGAAAGGGTTGTGAACAAACTTTAAAAATGGATTCATTTTTAAAGGAGAAAAACATGGGAAACAGTGACTTTTCCCTTGCAGGCTGGCACTGTTCCAGTCTGCAAGGGGGTGCTTGAGGCCCTCCATGCCCCATACACACCCATCCCCTGTCCCCCACACTGTGGGGGGCTGGGGCCTGGCAGGGGGATAGGGACGGTGGATTGGGAGTGAGTGGCACTGGGTTGGGTTTGGCGATCAATGTTTACGGATGAGTTCTGGTATAAAAAGGTTGGTAACCACCATTCTAGGGTATGGTGGAATGAGAACAAAATGAATGAGTTTCCCAGAATATTTCAAATTTATGAGTCTACATTATCTGGACAGGAGATTGCAGTCATTCTGTAATGTACTACAAATGAAACAGCCTGTTTTGAATACTAGAGATTGACCAGCTCCAAATGACCTAGAAAACAAACTGTTTGTTGTAATTGATGGGCTTGGTTAAAGACTACACTACATCAGGAAGAGATCCGGTATCTCTTGCAATGCAGGGGAAATACAAATGATGCACGATTCTTTAAGATGAGTGTAGTGTAATCAGTGTATAGGCTCATTTCATTACCGAACACCATCAGCAGCATGCCAATAAACTTCTCCCTTTGACTTGAAAGAACGTAGCCCATGAAGAAGCCAGAAGATGAATGCGATCCAGTTCTGGAAGCTGCAAACTGGCTCTGGAGGGAAGGCTGTATAAAAAGCTGCTAGAGGACTTCATAAAACTTTTCCAGTTATTAAGTTAATTGCCAAGAAATGGTTCAGCATTACTGGAATTATTTGTGAATTTCAGTCAAATCCAACCAATAATTTCAGCAAAAATAAAACTGAAAAATTGAAATGTCTCAAATTTACAATATGATTTCATTTAGAAAATTACAAAAAAAAAA
>JAGPOW010002742.1:12402320-12425868 GCA_030014935.1 Caiman crocodilus | reverse complement strand
GACCCCGGTGCTCTTTCCTGCCAAGGCAGGGGGTCGGACTAGATGATCTGCCCAGGTCCCTTCCGACTCTAGATACTATGATACTATGATACTATGGTGAGGACCAAAAAAGCACAAAAATAGGTAGATCAACTAGAAACGTGTACACAATCACCCTATACTACTTGAACAGTCTTGTCTTTGAGAATTTGGGGGCCTTTCGTATTGCCGGAGATCTTTATTATTAATTCACTTTCATTTTTAAGTTAAATTTAACCAGTGCTATGTAGGCATATCATAATAATTAGTTAGGATGAACCCAAAACTTTGCCCCAGAAACTCTGTAGACTTTTTGATTTGGATAATAAGGGAAACAAAACAACCACAGTTTTAAAAACCTTAAATTTCTGGTGTATTCAAAGCATCCATCAATTTTGAAAACTTAGAAACATAGTGTTGGAATGAACTTCAAGGGTCAGTCACACAGATACAGAATCATCTACTCTTTAATTGTCCTAGATAGATGCTTATTCTGGGTCCTCTTGTAAACCGCCAGTGAAGATCAATCCAGACTTTCCCTAGGCAACTTATTTCACTATCATATAGTTGACTTAGCGCTCTGATAGTTACTAATTTTTTCTTTGTGACTTGATCGCGTCTTCTTTGCTGTAATTTAAACCCATAGCCGTGTGTCCTGCCCTTGGTGGCAAAAGAGAAAGTTGATATCATGTCCTCTATTAGTCTCTTTTTCTCCAAGTGACACATACCTAGTTCCTTTAACTTTTCCGGTTGACCCAAAAGTACTTTTACATTTTTAGTGACAGTATCTCATTGCTGACTAATGGCGAGATGATGATCAGCATAACCCACAGAACCTTTCTGCAACGTTGCTGCCAAGTTTTCTCCCCCTACCCCTCACAGTACACACCTTGTATTTGTGCATTTTGCTTTTCCTACCCACATATAGCAATTTCGAGTTCTCTTTGTTGAATTTCCTTTCGCTGTCTATAAACTACTTCAATGTATCAAAATCTCTTTGAAGATTTTTGAATATTCACCTCTACTTCTTTTCCTTTTATTTGTTCGCTGTTTAAGATAAGTGCCTAACTAGTTTCATTCACCTGACATATGATTCTTATACAACATATGAAAATATGGTGAACTATAATGTGCTGTCACTATTTTCGGTCATAAGAGGTTCTTTGCTCATCCTAAATTGTGCTTTCCAGTGTCCTTTCTATAAAATAGCTGACATGATATATGGAACCATATCAGTGTATTTGAGCCCTCAGTAATGAGCACAAGGAAATTTTGCCAGGGAAATCTACATGGTTTCTTTTGGCTTAACCGAAGAAAAATGGACACAATAGACTGGGTGAGAGTCAAAGTTCATGGAGAATTTGTCATGCCATGTTGTTCTCATTTTAATCTTGACTTGTCAGCAGCATTTAGGAGAAGAGGGCTAGAGTATCGCAGAGAATCCCAGTGATAATTTATGTTATCTCCTTGTGCAAGGTTTCCCACTTCAATTTTTTGTAATATACTAATAAATGCTCATCTGTGAGATGGATATGCTGAGTCATGAAGGCTTAATGCCGATTAAAGTCAATGGGATTCTTGTCCACTGACTTCAGGGCCAAGTTCCTAAGGAACATTTAATGAGAACAAGTGCTAGCAATGCATGAAATGAAAATTAGCAGAAGTGAGGTGATTTATCGGGGAATCATAAAATCCCCCATCACTGTTTCAGACCAAAAGGCAGCAATAGTTCGGAAAGAGCTACTGATATAACAGGAGAGAGAAAAAAATAAATATCAAGGATCTGGCTCTGTTGGCCTCAAATGCCCTCAGCTCCAGTGGACTTTGATGAAATTAAAAGATTCTCAGTCCTTTTGCCGTATCAGTCCTTTTGCAAGCACATTCAATTAAATCTCAGCCTGGATGCATATATTCCAGGCAATTCAAAGAGTTTTCGCAATTTTATTTTATTGTCTTAAAATTATGAATTTTCAATAGTCTTTATCTCCATCATAAACAGCCCGCTCTAATTAGACACTGTTCATTACGAGAATGACTGATGTTAATTTGTTCTCGGCTCCATCTGCTTTGCTAAAATAATAAAGACAATCCTGGGAAACTAATTATGTTAATGCTCACTTTTTTGACCTGTGTTTTAATAGGAACTTATTTGACCATACCTGTATTTTAAAATATAGACCAAGACAAAAGCAAAGCAACATTACTGTATGGAAACCTTACCTAGCATAAACTGACAGCAGGTTACACTGAAAAAGAAGAGAGCAAATCGAATGGCATTTTTTTCCCCCAAAACTATGTAGCAGCTGAAAAGCTATGGAAAATGTCAGGTTTTCAGTTTTTTTTACTTTCAGGGGATAGAAGTTCTATAGCCTGCATACAATGTCAGGTTTCCTATTTAGACTGATGAGCAATGAATGGCCTTTATGAGAACACAAGTTGATAGCAAAGCCTTCCTACCTTCACCACCAGATTGGATTCACCTGATGTTACAGACACCTGTTTCAACTAAAGCCAACATATTTTCACTTTAAATATATGTTTTGAGCTTTGAAGTGAAAATTTGTTTCTTATTTAAACACAAATAATATATGATCTTTACTTTCCTAAGGGTAATAGGACTTGCCTTTAAATACTGGAGTTCTAGAACTAGTATTTTAGGCTGGATTCTCAGCTTCAGTAACGTTACATACCAGCCCCGATGTGAATTGTATTATGCTGAATTACACCAGCGAAGTATGCAGCACTATATGTATTTCAGATATATGAAGGCAGGTTCATTGATCTGCATCAGACCATTTAGTCAGGAAGCAGCACAGTTAAGGTGATAAAAAGAATTAGTTAATTCTAATGTGTCCATTTTTTCTCCAGTGCCTGACTAAATTTGATGCCACTTTCTCTTATGGGCATGAGCTGTTTTGAATCTTCATGGCAACCTATTTTCTGTGTATTATTATTATAATTCCTGTATTGAGGAGAAAATTGAGCAAAAGTAGAAAAAAAACCCACATCAGATGAATCCAGTTCTAAGTCAAAAAATATATTCAATACTAGACAATGGGACAAACTGATTCTTACTATAACAGCTTTTAAAATGTAATAGGAAAGGTGAATAGTGCAAACTGAATAGCTTCTTATGGCAGTCTGGATAAGACCATCTCATTATCCTCCTCAATCTACACCATGGCAAGATGATTATATCTGTAAAATTACCTTTAGAGATTTCAAGACAGAAATCAATTGATAGATAATATGTTGAGCTAAATTACAACAGAAGTGGAAGACCAGATGACACAGGTGATGGGAAATGAGATAGTCCTTCAACCACACTTTATCTCAGGTCAGGAGTTTGGTAAAAATTGCTGCCAGTTCAGAACTGGTGGCCAAGTGCCTAAATCAATGCCCATTCAAGTCAGTAGTAGACAGTCTCACTAATTCCAGTGAGCTTGGAAACAGATGCCCAGTGCATCTGTTTAGGTCTGGTTAATAGTGGATAGGTGCCTATTTCATAAAAAATCTCATCACTCTCAGTTGCATCTGAGACAAAAGACTAAATTACTCTCTTCAGTCCCTGGAAATTGTTCCTGTAGGTCTCAACTGGGGCATTTTAACCAGTGGGGCTGGGCAACTTAGTACTAGTGCTGCCTGTTTTTACTCTTTTGGTGTCCAGGGCTATGAGCCTAGCACCATTCACCAATACTTCAATTGTCTAAAAAATTACTCTTCTGTTGGAATGAATTTAAAACAATTGGCTGCCAGTCTGCTAATTAACACCCACTCTATCCCAATCTATCAAAGCTTGATAACTGTGGGTAGCAGAAAATATAAAAGATCATCCACTTTTTGCAACAAAAGAAACTCCACCATTATTTGAGACTATCATAGTAACTCGCTTCAGTGCCAAAGACCCAGAACTTTCTTCACCCATACTTGGGATAAAAGTCAGTGGGTGTGTCTACATGTGCATTAACACTTTTTAGTTCATGCATACTAAATCCAGTATCCCCTTTGTGAGATACTAGAAACATGTGCATTAGCCTGTCTTAATGCATACTAACTAAAGAGCATAGGGCATTTTTACACATGCTCCAGGGGCAGGGGATGTGTGTGTTTTAATTAGAGTGGCTCCAAGAGTGGCTCCGAGTCACTCTAATTAAAGCACCTGCAGTGTCTCAGGTATCATTGTCTATGCTTCAAACTGGTGGTGCAGGCTTGTTTAACAAGCTTTAGTTAAAGTACCCCACTGCCATTTTGAAGCATAGGACCACTGTTACATGAGGTGCAGAGGCTGCTGGGGGGTGCTACTTAGCACACTCAGCAGACTTGATTAATCAAGTCTGCTCTGCTGCATTGTAATTGCAGTGCATCAGAGAAGCCCTCCCTCATGTCTACAGGCACCCATGGTTTTTAAATGATGTTCAATGTACATTCTCATACTTTAATGCACATTAACTAAATAGCATGGGTTTTTTAGTGACACTTTAATGGGCATTAAAATAGGCTAATGCGCATCAAAGTGCACGTGTAGACATTCCCAGTGTATATGATAGGAACTAGACTATGCTAATGGAATTGGCATATCCTTTGAAAAATATACCTTTATTTCTCATAATAATGGAGTCATTTAAACCTGTAAATTTAGTGTTTTTTTCTATTCATCACAAATCACTCTTAGTATCTATAGAAGTCTTGACTTCAATTTTATGAGAAATAAGGGCTGGGGGATATAGTGGGGTTGTGGGCATAGCAGTCTCAAATTGTACTTGAAAATCCCAGAAAAAACTGCATATCAGATTTATCAACCTTGGTTACCATATTTGGGTACTAAAATGGCCTGATTTTCGGAAGTACTAAGCACCTGCAGTTCCCACAGATACTTATGATGTCTATGAGGCTAGGGACAGATATTCAAAAAGCCTAAGCCGGAATTGATTCAATCTTTGTAGGTTAGTCTAACCTGGCTAGGCTGAATCAGTTTGTAATTGCACAGACATCCCAGAAATGCAAGCACATGCCTGCAATGACTCAGGCTAGAAGCCGGGAGGTGCTAGAGCAGCCCTCCCGCCCCATCCACAGTGCTGAGCTGAGGGGGTATGGCCAGGCCTCAACAGGATGCTCTGATTAGGGAGGGGTTCCCCCTCCCCCCTTCTGACCAGCCCAGCAGGGAATTGATAACACAAAGTTTATCACCCCTAACTCAGTGTTTATCCCCCCCATTAAGAAAACAACAGAGGAACATTACCCATTACCTGTTGATTCTGCCTTTGGCCCATCTGACACAGCACAGATCGTAGCCAGCATGTGGTCTGCTAGCTAATGCTGAGAGGTGCCTGTGTAAGGCAGAGGGGATGGGGGATCCCTGCGTAGCAGGGAGTGGTGATGGGACGAGGGGAGCAAGGGGAAGCCAGGCCTATATCTACAGTCTCTGCTGAGCTCCATACAGAGAGCAGAGGGGAGGGGCCAGCTCTGCTGTGGAGCAGAGAGCCCAGCCCAGCTCAGCCCAGAGAGCATGCCAGGATGCTGGGGGAGTCTGGCTTAACTTAAAACTGCAAGGGGTCTGGGACAGACATTGCATAAACTGGTTTGACCCAAATCAGTTAAGTCTGATATGATATCCAACCAGATTTATCTCAAACTGGTTTCAGCCATTTTGAAACTGGTTTATGTGCACTGAACATTTGTTCTGTTAGAGGTTTAAACCAGTTTCTGATCACTTAAACCAATGTATGTATAATGCCTGTCTCTAGCCTGAGTGTCCAGTGTTTCTGACAATCAGGTGACTTACTGAGGTTTTGAAATGTGGATTTAGCAGCTTCACTCAAGTCTGAGGTTTGAAAATACTAGCAATAGGATAAATAAGGAGCTTTATCAAATGTTCTCATTTACACCTTTTCTCCAAATAATTCTCTCTATAGATTCAGCTCCCTGAAAACAAAGCCCAATTCAAGGCTCTTGAATTCATGGTTAGGGTCAATGAATAGCGATATCTTTGAGGGGTCTTCAGTTTCTAAGACAATTTATACACATTCATTTGTCTGCTCTGATGCACCAGAGATCTGGCATGTCAGAGCAGGCTCGATTAATCGAGTTGTCTCTGCGTGCAAGCTGACACACCTGGCACCATCTCTCATGCATTTGTGTAAATAGTGAAATGTGCATACCACTAAGAAAATGGCGGCGGCACACTTTTGAACTAAAACACCTTCAATGTGTACCAAGCATGTGTGCAAATGCCCTAGATTAAATTAACCTGAATGGCATTTCAAGGTTGTGTTTCAACTGACTTAGAGTGACTGCTGGTTTCTCTTTCAAATTGCATTAAACAAAATGTTTTTGTATGGACCCAGCTTCGGGCATCAGACCTTCAGATGACTATAAACAAGCCTGCATTAAGGCACTAATTGGGTGCATGGGATACCTCATGTCTCTGGAGCCTTGGAATACTCTGAGAAAGTTTGATTTTAACTTGAATTGACTTGATTCTAAAGAAAACACTGATTGTATGCCTAGTCCCTTGTGAGTCCTTCTTAACCCTTTAAATAGATTCTTTTAACCCAGTTTCTGCTGGCCTACTTGCGAGAACTAAACCTGCTGTATTGACATGTGTAGTGGATGGACAGCAAGCCTATGTAGCGATCCACTGAACTCAAAGGCATGCAGGAGTCTATCTGTGCTACAGTTGTTCTAGGATTGGGACCTGAATGAAATAAATTATTTTATAAGTCATACTTAAAAAACAATAACTGTCTTTGACAATCCCACAGTCAGCTTTCTTCACCTTCACTCTGAATGCGCATGCTGCTGTCCAGATATGCAGTATTCAAACTGAATCCAAATGCTACACATTAAAGAATGTAATTTGTTATTTGGAGGTCAGCCTAACTTCGATCCTGCAGTGATTCACACATTTTCCTTTCAAGAAACAGATTTGATATTTTTCCCCTCATGTGTGTGCCTTTTTTTCCGCTTGTGAAATGCATTTTTAGGTATAAATATACTGCCAGTTCAGCCTTGTTCTTCTGGTTGATAGAACAAGGTTTAACAAGTTTATGTTACAAATGAATGCCTCTTGCTGTCATATGCTGCCAAAGCTTTTTTTTTTTATTTTTCAAGCACTCTGTAGACACTCAGGACATATACAGTCAATTGTATCTCGTTCCTAACTAGTTCCATACTTCACTGGTTTCTTTCCTTAGTTCATAAGCTAGGACCAGCCCTATTCTCTGGAGCAGACAGCCCATCCCAGGGCTGCAAAGCATCTGGGATGCTGGGAGACTCTGGTTAAAATTAAACCAGGAAAGGGTTCTGGGGGACACATTGAATAAACCAGTTTGACCCAAATCAGTTAAGTTTGATACTACATTCAACCAGGTTTATGCCAAACCAGTTTCAACCATTTTCAAACTGGTTTATGTGCACTGAACTTCTGTTCTGTTACAGGTTTAAACCAGTTTCTGATCACTTAAACCAATATATGTGTAATGTCTGTCCCTTGCCTTATGTATCTGTATAGCACCAAATGCCAGACAGTATAATGTTAACATTATTAATATTTTAGTTAACAGCAAAACCTGATGTGGATAGTTAAAAATAATTCTGGTGCATTCGTTTAACATTTATTATTTACCGTTTAAATATTTTCCAAAACAAATGACTGAATATGTATTTAAATGTTAAACATACATACAGTTGGGAATTCTAGAGTCATTCTTTATCACAAGCTTTGCTACAAAAATGGAAGACAAAAAAGTTGCAGATACAAAGAACAAGTCTTCCAGATGAATTATAATCACTAGTAAAACTCTGAAGTGTATCCTTTTAATGAGTAAAGTTTTACTTTAGGAAACAGAGGTTAACACCACTCATCATTTTACCCAGTAAACTATTTCATGGAACACAAGGCTATTATAAATCCTAAGGAGAGAAATTCAGATTTTGAACTGCATCTACTGTATTGAAGGGTATGGGTTGGTTGAAAATCAGCTTTATGCTGTTTTTGTATTTCCAGGATTCTCTGCCTCTTAAGGGACTGGCACAGCTCCCAGCACCGCTAATCTTAGTTATACCAGTGTGATTCTGGAGTAATGCACTGAAATCTGGAACTGAATATACAGCCATCAGTCGAGAGGAAGGGGTTGTTTGTTGGGCAGAAAACCCAGAAGATGCTTCCTCTGCTCTTTAGCCTCCCTGGCTGTGAGTTAACACAGACAAATAATCCTACAGCGGGAGGATTTCAGCAATGTTATTTCCAATTTCTATTTGCAGTAGTGGCTGAATGCCTCTCAATGAGATGCTGTGAGGATGCATCCTTTCCATAAGAATTTACTCATCCACGCTTTAAAATATTCAGTGAATGGGCTAGCTTGCTTTAAATACCATCTCCTACAATGACTTTTGCAATACAGAAAGTCCCAATCCTGATCCTGTCTGTCTGTCTCCCCCTCTCCTCCTCCCCCCAAAACAGTTTCTTGATATTGTCTACTTAGAAAGCAGACATCTTATATCCCACGCTGGCTTTCAGTCCAGCTCTTCTGCTCTGTCCTCACAACACACAGCAGACAGAAAACAGTGGATCCATCCACAGAAGGATCATTCTGATTATACTTACCTTCCAGCAGTCACATTATATACATGTTTGTATTACTACCTGAATGCTGCCAATGTCCCAGCAAAATCTCTGTGCAACAGCTATAGTGATAATGTCACTGAAACTTCATCTCTAATGCTTGTCTTTCCTACACTTATTTTCCTAGGAGAGAGAACTCTGAGTAATGATGTCTCATTTTATGACCGACTGAAGTAACGTTGGCCTCACTCATCTAGAAAATTAAAGGTAAGGCCTGGCTCAAGTTTTAGATCTAATGTCTCTGAAAGATTCAGTTACTTAGTCCTTGTTCAAGTCCTCTTCATATATTTATAGCATATAACAATTCACAACATTTTAATTAGCAAAAGAGCTGTGATTCCAGCGAAAACATTAAAAACTTAGCAAACAACATCTCAGAGGGCTGAAGGGATTAAAATGACCTCTTATCTTTCTCAACCAATGGACAGAAATGTGTTGTTGTAATCTAATATACTTTTCCATCTTGTGGTTTAGGTATCATTGGGCTTTGAACTCTTAAGAGTCTTCCATATGATCTCTGTTGCACTTGTACCAGTTGATGGTGTTTTTGACATTATGCTTCTTATAGGTTACACTTCTGATACTTGGTCATTTCCCCCCTTTTTTTTCTTTTTGCCTAGAAGCCCTTGCTTGGGCCTGGGACATTGGAAGTTAAGAACATCTGCGTTGGGTTTTTTTTCATGCAGACTTATGTTGGGAAAGAAAAATCATAGTGTTTAATGCAAAAATTATTAGAAGTTTAGCGCCATTTCTTCAAGAGACGGAGTTGCTTGCTTTCCATGATCAGTGCATGTGTCTGCTTCCTAATACCTCTGCAAAAGATACTTCGCAGATAGCTCAGGACTTAGATCTTATCAAGTTGCAAAACCACCTGCATGGCACAGGGAAATGGCCTCACGCAGCAGGTGGTGAATGTCTCCTTTGAGAGCAGCTCAATGATTCTGAACATGCAAGAGATGATGATGTTTATATGGAGTACAACCAGTATAGTTAATTATAATTTGGCAGGCTGGAGTTGCTAGAATGAGCCAAGGGAATTTTCTGGCTTGGCTTACTGATTTGATTTTGGCTTCATATTTGGATTGAACAATAGAGCCTGGTGCTGCTGTTACAGAAAAATTTTGGAAGCACATTTTTCCTGTTAACATTTGAAGGATGCAAAAGGGATGTCATTCCCAGGATTGATGGAATTCTTAGCAGCATCACTCTCCAGGTACATCTCCGGCTGAGTTTACTTCAAGTTCCTACATCTCCTTGGTACTGTCCCAAGATTTCAGGCATTTGCAAAAAAAACTCTTCATTTTCATTAGTAGTTGTTTGACATCTTCTCAGTCAATCACAGCATCCAGATAATTTTGTCCCTAGTAAAGTTTCACATTCCCCAGTCAAATTTCATCAGTAAAGTTATTCCACCCAAAAATTAGTGTAACCAAGTGAATAGTTAAAACAATTGAATTCAGTACCTATTGTTTTCATAGTCTGTGAATATGCTGTGCTGTTGAGATACTTTCTTCCAGGCATGTCAGCAAGTTCAGTTCTTCATCCATAAATAAGTAGGTGTTTTCAACATGATTCGGATTAAGAATTGACACCATCTGATTTCCTAGAAAATTATGTCAAGCAGTCTTTTGGCTCGGACTACAAAGTAGACAGAAGCTCATTTACAGACTGTTTACTCTTTGGTTCTTTGCAATCTCTCTGCATCGATTTCCTCTCACAATAACATATTCCTGCTCGCTGACAAGTCAATTTCAGCTTGAAAATCCTTGTTTCCAAGCGTTTCGTATGGTTTCCTCTCGTGCTTCAGAAATGCCTGATTCAGTTCAGTATCAGCAGTCCTGAGTTTCCCTTGAAAAAACTGCCTAACTTGCTGGTTATTGTGGGCTTCTTCACAATCACCTAGGCAAAGCAGAATTGAAAAATTAACTCCCAGTTTGGATATAATACCTGAACAAATACATATGGATTTAGATTAAATGAGCTGACTCAAAGCTTTAGTGTTTCAGGGTTAGTCATGCAGCTACTGTTTACTAGTGGCAAGTAAAGCTCCTTCCAAAATGTCGAGACATTGAGTTTTGCTTTTAATACTAAAACAAGGACAAATACAAAGAATATTGACTTTGGTTCATGAAGACCACCTTCTCAGGAGGCAGTCTAACCACTGAGAGAGTAAAACAGTAATATCCCTTTTGGTAATGAATGAGTTTACCTTTACACATATTTTTATTTGCATACTTTGGCAAACAAACACCAGGGATTATGGTGATCATTTTAGTTGTGTGTTTTCACTGGAAATCACTTAAGTCTACTTTCAATTTGTATGCCGATTTTTAGGAAAGCACAATAGTTTGAAAGGGTGCTAAGCACATGCTTTAATTTCAACATGCACTTAAGTATGTTCCTGAATAGAGATTCCTTCCTGAATTGGAAAGAATAGACAAATTAACCATCTCATCCTATATATGTATATACTGAACAGCCTTATTTCTTGAGCAAGATAAGAGTGCAGAAAATGAAATGGGCAGGGCATATCACAAGAACTGATGAGAGACAGCATGTGAGGCAGATTCTGGAGTCAGAGGTGGAGAGTATCAGATCTCAAGGTAGGGAACGACAGGAAGATAACATAAAAACTGATCTGAATACAAAGATGCAACAAGGTGGAAGGAGGTTGTGCAAGATAGGAGGAGATGGAAGGCTTTAGTTAAGGTGGTTACAGGCTCTGAAGGCCTGTGAGACCAGAGAGCAAAACAGATTGATTTAATTTCATTCTACTTTCATCTTGTTGGACATTTCACATTGCTGAAAAGCCTACATTCGTGCTAAGGCAGCTTCTGTTGAAAGCCTTGAAATGCTGAGCAGACCTACTCTGATTGAAGTCAGAGAGCTGGTACAAGACCTGAGGAAGATTGTCTTGCATATGAGAGCTTGCCTAACTCTATCCCAAATATAAAGTTGGTCCAATAAAAAATATCTTTGCCTCTCATTAATGAAACAGTCGTGTCGACTTCATCTTTTCTCCAACAGTAAGCTGACTATTAGCAGTATGCAGGCCAGTTTGGATAACAACTATTTTTATTGGCATTTCAGTTGAATATGATATTGTTTTGCAGAAATGGTTGCTGTCAGGGAATTTTTTCACCAAATGGCAAACCCTTATTCAGCATTGGAGATGCCAGGAATTCGTTCAGGCTCGGTAGAAAGAGGAATCAAGCCCTGTTAAACTGTAGAAACAACTGAGGATTTCAGCACAATGCCTGCAAGGAGGTGAGAATTCAGCTCTTTGAACTGAAGTTCATTCTCATACCATAGGCAGAAGGTAGTGTATCTGTTGTGTGCTGGAGGCAGAAAGAGCTGGAGTATAATCCTGAGAGGGACAAGGCTTTTTAGGCAGACAACAATTTTGAGAGTCAACCTGGGGGATTTTTGGATCAGGAAACTGCTTGATATATTTCTACTGTGTCCAGGAAAGCAGACTTTTGGAGCATATTGTGTAAATTAACATGGCTATACCATGGCTATCCCTGATCTATGCTATCACTTTGTTACCACAATGGAAACAAATAGGCAAAGCCTGGCATACTGCTTAACTATTCGAGTCAAAGAAGTGAGAGTAGTGTTCTTTACTTCCTGCCCTACGCTATGATTCAGTTCCGGCTCAGAACCAGCTTTGCTTCTGAGTGGAGAGTTTGCAAAGTTCACTATGACTTTTGGAAGAGGGAAGGCAACATAAAAATACAGGACAATAATTTGATTCGCTATCTGATACGTAAGGTAGCATTATGGCTTCCTGACAACCTCTCAATTTAGTTAAAATAACGTTAGATTATTACCTGTGTTCAGAGTTGTTTCAGAGAATTGGACCTGTGTACATTTCTTTGAAGTTGGTGCAACTGTAGAGGAAAATCAGAACTTTGCTACACTTAAGAAGAACAGAAAACGGACTGGGCTGGACTAGACTGGGCAGGATTTATTATGCCATTATCCAGTCCCATGATATTAAAGGCAACTACGTCATATAATCCCTTCATGAGCTTATCAAAGTCCATTGTTCTCCTCCTTTCCCCACCCCCTTTCTTTTGGATTTTTGACACTAAGATCCAAATCCTTGTTCCACCAGAGTCGATTTGCAACAGTCCAGTTGAGGCCAGCGGGATCTGAACTGTGCCCTCAGTGCTGAAGACAGCTTGGAAATCGCTCTGTTATTTGGCGCTGAGAGGTGAACTTAACATCACTGTAGAGATCAAACTGGTATAGAGAGCTAATATCAGCATCCTCTGAAAAAAGCAAAGCACTCAATCCCAAGAGTACCTCTCATTTTGATTGTACAGAGTGAGAGCATCAGGGAAGAGTAAATAAAAGCATTTCATAAAGAAACAATGGGCTTTTTCTACAGTTACGAAATTAAGGGAAATCAAAAAGGCTTTTAAGGATGATAAAATAATGCTGTCATTCTGATCCACGGATTGGCTGCCTGTCAACAACGTCAAACCTGGGAAGGTCGTTCAGTATCTTCTTTTTGAATACATGTAATGTTCATTAGCGTTAGCTAATAAATGAAAATCCAGTGTTGGAGAGAGATGCTGAGGATGCTACAGGTCTTTTTTTGAAGTTGGTGCAACTGTAGAGGAAATTTCTACAGGGTGAAGTCTGTGAAATTTTCACTCTACAGGGGTGGAATCAACTTTCCTTTTTTATTTTATTTTTTTTGCAAAGAAACAGAAAAAGAAATACAGATTTAGACAAAATTACCCCAAACAGCTTGGTATTTAGGGCTTTATTTAGACTGTGGGAGGCATACATCTCTCTACAGTAACTAATAAAAGTTCCTGCTTAGAGCAAGAACTTGAAACCGAGTATGACGTAGGGCCAGCAGGTGCCTAACCCCCAGGTTCTCGGCTGTTCTGAGTTGGCACATCCTTGTTCTTGTTTGACCTTGAAATTCCATCCCGGACTTGAGAAACCTTCCTAACGAAAGTGGCATCAAAGCCAACGCATTTCAGGAGAAAGTCTCCAACCATTGCTAGAGCCTGTTAAACATCAAAAACTGCTTCCAACTGCTACTGCTTTCCTGCAGAGGAATTTTGTCCTGATCATTGCCAAAAAACTGATGGCTTACAGAAGAGCTCCAAATCAAGACCAGGATGTTCCTCTGAATTATAGAAATGATTATGGGGCATTAGGGACTGAGGCAGGGTGAAAGTATTCCAATGTATTGTTGTTTTTGTTGTTGTTATATACATAATAATAATAATACTATTATAGCTGCCTCTTATTAAAGGGAATGAGAATTAATGGCTCAAGTGGTCTTTTCCAGTCTTGTGTTACTAAAACAGAAGCCACAGCCTTCTAAGATAAGCTGTGGAATGACCCTACTTGTATCCCCATGGATTCTCAGAGCCCTTGTCTGTATAACTCCTGCAGAAACTACTGTCAAGAGGCTGTCATGAACCAGAAGAAGCCAAGAGCCATTGTAGAGGCACTGGCTTGCCCCCAGCCTGTTTTATATGGCAGGTTGAATTTTAGGGTTTAACCTAGGGGTGTCAAGCTCATCAGGCCCTGTGGACCAAAAGGACTGGATGGGTGGCATAGGGAAAGTCAATGGGCCAGATCAGGCCTGCAGACCAGCCACGTGCCTGATCCAGTATGTACAGCTATGTGCCTGATCCAGTATGCAGAGCTGGTCTAGCAATGGTACCACATGCAGTGTGCACCGTGGACCAGTCTTACACTCTACATGCAGCATGCATCCCAGACTGGCCCTACATATGCCAGCCCCAACCCCACATGCTGCATTTAGTCCAGTGTGCCAAATGCAGCATACAGGGCCAATCTAGCACACACAGCATGAGGCCTGTGGGTCTGTTCCAGGACCCATGGGCAGCACTGCAGGCCGGATGATAGGACCCTGTGGCCTGTGGACCGTATCTTTGGCACTCCTGGTTTAAACCATCCTACTTCCAAAGCAGGACTGAGTTGGAACAAACAACACAAATGAATCCTTGTCTGAAGAATGAGAAGGACACTCATAAGAAATACAGCTGGAAGGAGCAGTCATATATTTGAATATAGCAGGACAGTCAAGGTGAATCTGTACAAAAACAACCCCCCACAGAAGAGTAAAGTATAGCTGGGAAGAGGAGCGCAGTATGCAAAAGCAGGCATAAATAGGCACTGAAGAGGTGCTGGCGTATCTTAAGACAAATAAAATCTGCTGGATAGCTAGCTGCAAGAGATATGTTTGCACCACTAGGGACCAGTGTCTTCCACTTTAGAAAAAAGTATGAATACTCTAAAGACTGAGAAATGCAGCAATGACGCAAGTGGCAGAGCCCCTAGCAGGCAATTTCCATTTTACCAGGCCAAAGAGGGACACAATGTAGACAAATAAGGTTATAGACATTTAGCAATAGGAATAAAATGATTTCCAACTCCCACACCCCCAACCTTAATTATTTGACTAAAACTATTAGCACATTGATATATAAATTGCAAGAGAAAGTGTGTTTAGCCTGAAACAGTAGCTCTTGAGTAACATCTGACTCTAATAAAGAATGGGAATTACATAAAAGGCTTGGAAAGCTGTTGCAAATGGCTCTTACCTGGCAGTGAATCCAGAAAAGTAGGTCTTTTAAAGTTCATAATCTTTCTGCTTTACTGTGAGAGAGGGTCAGACCCTTAATGAGCCAGAGTGAATCCTTCCACATCAGCTAACTACTCTGATTATTTAAATATCCTCCAGAGGTGATTAAATGGCAAAGATCAAATTGTGTACCATCCCTCCCCGCAAAGAGGCAGTGTAGGGAGAGAAACTGGCATTGTAGGTCCTTGTGATGACTAGTAAAACATTGATAGGAACCAAAACCAAGCCTGATGACATTAAAAAGGCTTGCTCTAAGGGCAAGCAGAAAGAAGAAAATCCAATGGGAAAGTAATGACTAAGACCATATATAAACACGGAAACATCCCAATGATGATTAATGACCACTTCCGTACACTGACACAACCCTCCATGTATTAAGCAGTTGGGGGTCTAAGAGTCAGAGAATGATTAGACATGGAAGATGAAATCCTGGTTTTATTGACCTAAATAGGATGTTTGCCATTCTTTCATAAGTATGTTCACATAAACTCATGATGAAGTCTGAATGTCAGAGCCCCACTGAATACCAAGATTGAACTAAAGGAGTTAAACGTCTAAATAACTTAGAGAATCTAGGATAAATAAAGCAAAGATCAGAGAACAACAGTCTTTATACAGCAAGAAAGAACAAAGGATCTCTGGCTATGACCAATACAGCTAAAAGTTATCTTGCAAAAATACCAGGCAATACAACCAGTTGATCATTAAATATGCCACATGAAGCGGGGTGGCTTCAACCAGAGATGGCTTCACTCAAGCCTTCCCAATTAAAGAACTCATCTCTGAGGTAGGAGACCTGAATTAAAAATTAGTGCTCCAAATGAGATGAGGGATTTGAATTTGGCTCTTCCATATTGCAGCTAATAGCCAGGGGAGCTTTTGGTTTACAGATGAAGAAGACCTTCAGTTTGACATGAGAAAGGCAGACTTGGCTTAGGCTGCTAACTTCAAGAGAGGTTACACAGCTGTGAATCCTGAGTTGGAAGAGGCACCCTCAGTGGTATTTCTGAATAGCTCCTAGGAAATATAGCAATTATAGCCTGTATCATACTATATACTATGATATATCTTAATAGCTGCCTCCCCTAGCTTTCCACGTGTATTGTATAAGGTCTGTAGTTTCCACAGGGTAGCAGGGCTTCCAAAAGTTATGTCTCACAATATTGAGTTTTATTAAAAACTAAATCTCTTTTGTGAATTTAGCCCTTAGTTTGAGACAGCCAGAGAAAGTAGCAGAAATGGCTGTAGAGTTTCCTCTCGAACACAACATAGCCATTAATTTTATTTGATATCCCTCAACTGTAGGCAAACAGAAACCCACATATCACGCTCAAGTGCACATATCTTTATTCTACTCTTTCATTGAGCTCTTTTGAGACGCAGAGCACTACCAGCTTTGGAAGCAAAGGGCCAAAGAGAGAGGTAGCTGCTTAATATTGCACAAAAACAGAACTTTTTCACATGGCAACAATTTATTTCAAATTCAGGATACAGAGATTGAGGATTTGTTGTTGCTGCTAATACTGCCTTTAAGACAAGCTGCTTGTTTGCTCTTCGGGAGGCCTTCCTTACCATTGAATTCAAGGGGAGTTTTGATTGAATGAAAAGAGAGTTTTGGAGGACTTGATTCCACAATTTATGTTTATTACTTCCTCAGGAGTAGGGTCTCTTTATAGAGATGTATTATATAAGTTTGGGGGGTTGTGGTATCACTTGCGGATAGTCACCTAATTACTGGGTCTGGGCATAATGGGTACCACTGAAACTTGCATGTCATGTGAAACTGTCATGATGTTCATGGTTTGGTTTGAAGGCAGGGAGGAACAGGAAGGGAGAGCATAAGGTGGAAAGGGAGGAGTCATTCGGATATATTACATATGTATTACATTATTATTATTGTAATATAATACATATATTGTACACAGGAACATGTAAATAAAGTATGTATCAGGTATACATTTGCTTCACTCAGCCAACTAATTTCGTTACAGTGGCATAAAAACTGGCAATCTCAAGACATTCACAGGGAGTTATACCTAGGACCGGATGAAAAATGGGGACATTTTTGTGAATATTTTCATTATTAATTTGTCATTTTTTATCAAAAAATTTCACAATTTGGATTTTTTACTAGCCTTTACTTTGGTAACAATTAAAAAATATGTAATCATTTGCATGTGCTCTTCATACTGCAGTCAATGATCTGCATGATGCACTGAATTAAATAGAAGCCCCCTAAGTGAACACTTTGGAATTACAGCAAATCCATTCCTCAGTTAAAAAGCAACTGATTGTTGAATCAAATATCTTCGAATAATGTTTGGTTTTGCATCGCTGTAAACATACAACATTGAATCAGGTGCTTCAATCTGTTAATGATGTCTGTCACATATTTGCTCACTAATAAATAAGCAACCAAAATTTGTTCACAGTAATATCTCATCTAGTGAACATCTCAGATGACATAAAATATTTACTAAACTAAATCCACTCTAAGAAGCACTGAACTCTCAATGACCCAAGTACGTACTTGAGAATTCCATATAAATAAGTAATATAAAGGAGAAATTACATGGTTGTGCCAGATTGTCTATTGCCATGTGATGCCTATTGCTCATATAATACAACCAAAAATTAGATGCCTGTAATTCCTGCAGAAAAGCTGCATAACCGGTTTAAGAAGAATGCATTACTGAAAAAATAGGGATAATTCAGACCCACATGTATGCAAACTATGTAGCTTGCTGCAGGCTTTGAGAGTCTGCTTATAACCAGGGACAAAATATATTCATGAAAAATTGTATCAAGATTTAATTTTTCCCTATCAGTTCCCCACAACCTTTTATGAATTTCACCAGCTAGGAACAATTTCTTCTTAAGGAAGTATCCAATTGTGCTCTTGGGTGTACTTGTGCCTGCAACCTTCTATGATCCTATGGACGATCCTATGTCACCGCTTTGAAGGAGGCTCAGAAGAAACCTTTCTTCTTTGCCCCAGCATCTGCAAAGGACAGCAAAAGCTATTCTGGACTAGGAGCTACAGTATTACCTAGGTGCTCAAAGATCAAGGGAAACATCTGTGCCATCCCAAGCAAGTTGTACTTGAACCTCTAAGGCAGCAAAGCACACATAGGGCTACTATTGACTGAGACTGAGCTTTCAGAAAGCTTCTGAAAAAGAGAGCAAACCTTCATCTTGTAACATTCGTTGATCTGATGCATGTCAGGAATCCGTCACTCATGGCCAGCAATCCTGGCAAAAGGGAGAAGAATGGGGACACCATCAGGTTCTTGAAGGGTTTTGTTATTGCTATCAATGTTACAGGGAAGTACTGAGATAGCATTTTGTACAGCTTCTGGTCTGTATACTAAGGTGGCTAGATTAGAGTACCTGCTTCTCTAATTTATCATTCTCTGAATAACAGAAATGAGGAGAGGGTTGCTAGTCAGCAAAACCTTACTCTGTACAATCATGTTCCAGGTCCATACCAAAATGGCAGAAGACTTGAGTCTTGGGATGATGCTGTTCTTGCTGTTTGATGACTTAAGGCCTGAAAGTGCTAGGAGTAGCATAACTAAAGTGGGGGCGAGAATGGGTTCACCAACCCTGGGCACTGATTTTTTTAGGGGGTGAGAGAAAGGGGGCACAAAAATAGCAGCCATCTCTGCTGCTCTTCTGACCACTATGCTACTTCCAGCAGCCCTGCTGTGGCTGGTACCTCATGTGCCATTGTCATTTCGAATGGTGAACTGCCTTGTTAGGTCTTTGAGTGTTAGCACGCTGTACAAACACCACTCTTCACAGTTTATCTGACAAGGTGTGGCTGTGTCCCATTGCCTGTGGAGCGTTCAGGGATTGAGAGTATGGTCGGGGGTAGAAAGGTAAGAAAGGTTTATTGATTTAACAAAAACACAACTACGCGTAGTAACAAACAAACAATGACAGACAAAAGCAATTCACATTGGCAACTTATCGGCAGTCTCCTCCGATGCCTGATACACAGCAAGCTTCTCTTTCCACAAAGTTCAGCGAAGTCAGGCGTCCCTAAACAACGCTGTCCAAAGGGTACCAGGAAGGACCCTGGAATGCTGTTCTTGAGCTCCTTGAGGTCCATGGGCCCACTGATCCAAGCAACAGCTAACTAATCCTTTTCACAGAGCTGTATCTTCCTTCTGAATGGTTTCCAGATATTCCAGCCAATGTAAAGCTTCTCAGTGGTTCTGATAACGTACAACCACTCAGATTCCCTTTACTTCAACTGTCCTTAGACTGACCACTAGCAGTACAAGCCTTGCATTCCTTTGGTAAGATAATTTTAACTACGCCACAGGGCCTTACTACTTCAAGGCTTTGCTAAATTTACTAGGCCTTACTTTATACAAGGCCTCACTATATCTTAGCCTTTAATTAGGCTTTTAGCAACAACATATAGCTTAATATCTAAACAAATACAGAAAAACATTTAGTCTAATCTTCATACAGCCTTCAGCAAGCACCTTTATTACACAGATATAATTTCAGCTGCCACACAGCTGAACTGCAGAACCCAGCATGGGTGGCTGAAATCATTTAAAATTACAGTCCTGTGGGTGTTTACACATGTGCTCCAGGAGTGGGGTGCAGAGCATCTTAATTAGAGCATCTCTAAGAGCCACTGAAGCGTCTTGCCTGAAGCGTCTTGCGTATCAGCGTCCCCACACTTAAAAATAGTGGCAGGGGGCACTTTAACTAATGCTTATTGAATTAACTTTACTTATACATGAAACGCCAGAGTCTGCTGGAACACAGTAATTACCGTGATCTAGCAGACTTGATTAATCAAGTCTGCTCCAATCCACTGTAATTACAGTGCATTGGAGCAGCCTCACTGCTTGTGTATAGGCACCCCTGTTTGCCTAATGAAAAGAGGGGGTGGCTTAACAATATTCAGATAGTTTTTCTCCTCCCCAAGTCAGTGGGACTTTACATGAGCAGAAGTGTCTGAAGATAGGGAAACCTAAAGCACACTTCAGCTGATGGCCTTAGTATCTCAGCTCCAAAGAGAATGAATCCTGGGCTGCATTTATTTCAATATTTGATTTGAACAATCTTGGACCTATTGTATGTTCCAAAACAGGTTCAATATAATGATCTTGTGCTTTCATCTGTAGGAAAATATATCCTGAATCTTTAAGTCAACCATAAATTTGACAAGGCAGCAAATAATGAAGATTTAGTTTTAATTTTATATATGCACAGCCTCAAGATGAGAGGAGTTATTTTTATTTTTCTCCTGATCTATTCTTATGTATTGCCCATGCCACAATAGCACAGTTTTTGCTTTCTAAAATAAAAAAATAAATTAAATCATTAAATTGGTTCAAGTGCTATTTAAATGGCTGCTAGCTAAAAAACACTGACCTTTTGCTGGGTTTTTTTTAGGGATTTGTGAATTTTTCTGTAAAAAAACTGGCATTCCTTTTGCAAAAGCAGTTAAATTTAATGAGTTAATAAATAATTTTAAAAAATAATCTTATGTGCAAGAGCTGAAAAGAAACCTGTTTAATTATTAAAAATTAAAACCTGTTTTCTTTCCACATCAATTCTGCTGATTTGGGGGGGAAGGGAATAGAAGCAAACCTCGCATTTTTCCCCCCAAATTTCCTGGATTTCTATTTTCTTCACGTCAAAGCATTCTTATTTATCATGTCACTAGAGGGTTGCTTATTATACATATTGGACTCAGCAGATATTGAATGTGATTTAAATCTTGTGGTACTCATAGTTATGGTTGAAGCTGTGGTTCACAACTGAAGAAATATGACAGCAGAATTCAAAATTATTGAAAGATGACAGAGGTGAACCTGATGATATCTCCCTATAACTTTACCTTCACCTGAAAGCCAGGGAGAAAGGGGGAGGGGAGAGAGTACACGTGCATGTATGTGTATAGTTAGAAGTGGTGAGAGGAGATCAACTGATCTGAGCCTTCAAGAGGCCGAGATAGTACACTTTAGGGCTGGCCATAAAATAGAGACAGTGATAATATAGTAAAATCAGGGTGGATTTTTTTTAGGTGATGGGTAAGACTTACCATTTGGGTTCAGAATGCTTTTTTGAACCATAGCCCATTATACTCATTGGCATTTCCAGAATACATAAGAAAACCTGTTCCCTAAGAACAGAAGCTCCAAGTCTATTGAGATTTCAAATATTGTCCTCAGTCCTGCAATTGGATAAATGAGAACAAAACTAATTTAGAACTGGGGCCTTGGTCAGTTCCCATTAGGAGACTTTCTCTGGAAAGCTGTGAATGGATGTCTTGAACCTTTCTAGAAGTGAGGTCCATGTTTCAAAAGGGAACGCTGGTCCTGGGGTCACATCTGTGTTCTTTTCCTGAGACAGCCTTTTGGTGTGTGTGTGATCTGATTGAACTGGAAGGATGAGCACACTCTGCTCAACTACAGTGTTAGATATTGAGACAAATGAGGCCCATTCCTTGCCCTTCCACCTGAACCAGAAGTAATATAGCTGCCTTAAGTGCAGCATTGTGAGTGCATCAATAACCTCTACCTCTCAGTGGAGCAGCATTTGGCCTCCTACACTACTTTCAATTGGAAAGGTAGCATGAACTGAGCAAGAAGCATATGTTCGAGGCTGGCTTTGCTTGTAGTCAAAGAAACAGGTATGTTAAATGGAAGACTGAGCTAGGAAGTTCAGAAAAATGCATATGACGAAGAAGTAAATAGTATGTCCCAATTTCTGCGGCAGAACCTTGGGGCTTGGGAGCTGCAAGGAATGAGACATTTACAGTTCACCAACTCGCTGCACAAAAACTAGTTATCATTTGAGCAGTTTCTAAAAAGAATGTCCTCCCATGTCATTTATCTTTTATTGATTTGCTTATTTCCCCTTCTTCAAGCAGTAAAAAACTAACTGCATTTTGGTAATACCTTCCTAAGATTAGGCTACATCTTCACTTTTATGATCTTATAAACACATGATCCTCATTGGATGCAGCAGTTACTTTTTGCACTGTTAAAATGATGTTTTTTCTAAAATAAAATATCGATATGAACAGAATGAAAAACATCTGTGTTCACAGAATAGCAATGCATTCTCTGTTAATCCACTCTTGTGCTCCCAGGTGAACCGGAAGGCTGTACGGTGACATCACTTCAAAACTCACAGAGCCGCAAGTAGCAATACCATTAGATTTCAGCCTATAGTGAAATATAAAACCAGAGAAATATTTCCTCGCATTTTAAAATGCCATTACCATCAATAATAATTCCTGCCTAGAGCTCAGGCTTCTACTGAATTTCAGGATGGCCAAATACGCCATTACTGTGCTTGTTTTCTATGAACATCTAAGTCAGGAGTGGGCAAAATATGGCCTGCAGGCTGCATCGGGACTGCCAGGCCATTATATCCAGCCCGTGGGACCCCTAAAAATTCTAGAAAATTAATATTTATCTGCCCCTTGCTGTCTGTCAAAGATGATGTGAGAAAGCCCCTCCAACTTGCCCCATGCCACCTGCCCCCGACGTGCTCCGATACTTACTGCGGTGCAGCAAGGAGTGACAGCTGGGGAGAGATGCCAAGACAGGGAGAACAGGCACCACAGTTTTGGAGCAGATCAGCTGGGGAAGGAGGCATGGCCAGAGAGAGGCACAGGCTGCTCAAAAAGCAGCTGGACTTGGCTGGGGAGCGCAGAGAGAGAAAGCTGAGCACTGGTAGGGAGATGCCAGCAGGAGACCCAGGGATTCCAAGCCCTGGGAGGAGAGGGATGCCAGGAAGTGCAGCTAGGGAGAAGCGGGCCACTAGCATGCCAACACAGGTGGTCAGGGCTGCAAGAGGATACCTGGGAGATGCGGTGGATGGTGCTGCACTTGAGCAGTAGTAACCGGCAGCACACTTATAAGATGGGAAACTCCCTTCTTGAGAGCATGGGGGCTGAAAGAGATCTTGGAATCATTATTGACTCCAAGATGAACATTGGCCGACAATGCGAGGTCACGGTCAGCAGGGCCAACCGGACCCTATTGTGCATCCACAGGTGCATCTCAAGCAGGGCCAAGGAGGAGATCCTCCCCCTCTATGCGACACTGGTCAGGCCAAAGCTGGAGTACTGTGTCTAGTTCTGGGTGCTGCACTTCAAGAGGGATGCGGACAACACCAAGAGAGTCCAGAGGAGGGCCACCCACATGATCTGGGGACAGCAGGGCAGACCCTACAATGAGAGGCTACAGGACCTGAACCTGTTCAGCCTTCACAAGAGAAGG
>JAGPOW010002742.1:12374634-12402220 GCA_030014935.1 Caiman crocodilus | reverse complement strand
TTCACAAGAGAAGGCTGAGGGGGGACCTGGTGACCATCTATAAACTCACTAGGGGGGACCAGAAGGGTTTGGGGGAGACCTTGTTTCCCCTAGCGCCCCTGGGATAACAAGGAATAACGGCCACAAGTTGTTGGAGAGTAGGTTTAGATTAGACGTCTGGAAGAACTACTTCACAGTCAGAGCGGCTAGGATCTGTAACCAACTTCCAAGGGAAGTGGTGCTGGCTCCTACCCTGGGGGTCTTTAAGAAGAGACTTGATGCCTACCTGGCTGGGGTCATTTCAGCCCAGTTTCCTTCTGCCCAGGTAGGGGGTCAGACTTGAAGATCTACAAGGTCCCTTCCAACCCGACTTCTATGATTCTATGCAGGGACAGCATGGTAGGTTGAGGGTTGTGGAGTGCCATGAAGCACAGTGGGGGATAGACTCCAGCTGAACCAGAAGCCTCTCTGGAGAGATGAGCTGGGGAAACCAGGGAAACTGCGGGGAGAGAGAGATGGGTAGCACCAGCTGGTGGGACCCAGACAGCACAACTTCAAGTCAGATGGGGCCGAGGTGGAAAAGGGCAGGGACCTAAAGGAGGCCCCCGCAAGAGAGCTGGCCAAGGCCTGGCAGGGAGCTACTGCAACTCCCAGACAACTATTTGGCAGAAGGGAGCCAAGAAGCCCCGAGCAAGATGGCAGGCCTGAGAGGCAAGATCCCAGCGGACGCTGATCTCTTCTGTTCACTGTATTTCTAAGTTTATGGTTAACCCAAGACTGGGGTATATTTATTTGCCAAGGTCACAGTCGATAGACAAAGGACGGTCTTCAAGAGACTGAAATCCAGAAAGTTACAGCCCGGCCATACCATCCCCTTACCTGCGCCTGCCCATCCTGGCTGGTTGTGAGCAGGACGTATCTCAGCCAGCCTAGCAGCATCAGGCGCATGGCTCAGGTGCCGCTTCTCCTCCCAGGTACTGACCCAGCCGGGCCTGCCCTGGCACACAGTGAAGCCAGCCCAGCTGTTGTCTCCCTGTGTGCTGTTCAGGCTGGGCCAGGCCAGCAGCAGGGAGGGAAATCCATGGCTGAGCTGGCTCTGGCTGTGCGCTGCTCTGGACAAGTTGGGCCTGACTGGGTTGGCACCAGGGAGAGAAAGCTGGGACTGAGCCAGCTGAGCCCCATGCTGCTCAGGGCGGGACGGGATGGGATGGGATATGTCCTGCAGCCCCAGTGAGAGGAACCTGGCTCTGGGCCCGCATCTGCTATGCTGTGTGGGGCAGGCTGAGTTGGGCCGGGTCATGCCAGTGCCAGTGAAGGGAAGGGGGGATACTTACCTAGACTATGGAAGACTGAGGTTTGACTCGAGCAAAACAGGGACCCTAAACTTGTCTCTCACATGCAAGATGAGTACCCTTAAAAACAGCTATTCAGGGCTGGGGAAGGCAAAGAACTCTGTCACTTGCTCACTCATTCTTTCTTTCTCTCTCTGTCTGGTTTCATTTTGACATGGAACCGAAACATTTTTGCAACCTCAGAAACATTCATGGCACAGGAAAACCATTTTCCTCCCAGCTTTACTCCTCACTTCTTGCCCTTGGCTGCCATGAAGCTTTATATTTTTAGATAAACATATTTAAGTTATTATTACTTTTGTTATTCCTATCTTTGTTGCACTTAAAGGGCTTCAGTAGAAGGTCAATGCATCAGTGTGCTAGATAATATATACAAATATAGTAATAAACTGTATTTATGGTGGCATTATTTCAACTGTTTAGAAATTAAGAGGACATACATGCATTTTTTGTTACAAAAATAACAGCTTAATAATAGCCTGATATAAACTGATTGCCTTCCTGGCTACCAAACTGTGACATAAGTTATTGTCTTAATTGCTTCCCTGAATTATTGTCTTATTGCAAAAGGCACACACTTATTTCTTGCATCTATTCCAGGCACGCTAACCCACCTTCTAGTGCTTCTTCACTGCTTAGTTGTGGCAGTCCTAACAGTTCAGGTGCTAACAGTTCTGTCTACCTTTCAGAAAGTAATTGGGAAGTAAGGCAAAGGTTTTCAAAGGTGCCTATATGCACCCAGCTCTCATTACATTTCAATAGCTTTTGGAGAACTCATTGCCCTGTGTACTTTTAGAAAAAATCCCCCAAAATGAGAATGAATTAGTTTGGCAATATGTCTTGCAATTTATATGAAAATTGGTCTTGGTAAAGAAAACTAATACAGTGCCTTAAATATAAACAACCAAGCTACATTAAAAGGGCAAGAAAATGTAGAAAATGTTAAGAAATGTGGTCCTGTTAACCCAGGGTTATGACATATTTTTCCCAGAGAAACTTCTGGCAGAGGACTTCTCAGGTGAAAAGTCCTCTGAAGGATGGTGGATGGGTGCAGTGGCAAGAATTCGCCACAGTGGCCAGAAGGGCAATAGCAAGATGCTATTCAGAAAGATAAATGGCTAAAAGAGTCAAGATAGTCAATGAATTAGTGAATTCCCTCCATCTGTGGAGGCACTAGTACTAGTGATTTCAGGCTCAAGGGCATTTCCTTGTGTAAAATTAATTTAATCCGGGACATGGCAGAGGGGCCAACAGTGCTGGTGTTGCTGAATTTATTATTATCCAACTATAATGTCATATATTTCAAAATGTGCAATAAGTAAGTCTGAAACTTTAATATTATTCCAGGAATTTTCCAACTAGAGAAAAAAAAATCTTTTCTGCAGTTTTATAACTACTGAGCTCTTGCATTTACGGTAAAAGCTCTGTTACCTGGCATCCCCTGGGAATGGAGGTTGCTGTATAACAAAATATGCTGGTTAATTGAGCGTCCCCAGCCGCCGTTTCTCCTGCCACGTCTGGGGCATCCTTCCATTCCTCTCGCATCATCTCCGTTCCTCCCACCTCATCATTGCCCATCCTGCGGGCCCTGTGGGCCCCATGGTACGAGGGGGTGGGCCCTGTACAGCCCCACACAGCTTGTTATGCCCCCGGGCCATGAGAGCTCGGCAGCGCAGGCTGCTTTGCCCCCGGCCATGTGGGCTCAGAGAAACCAGAAGTGCCGCGGTGGGCACTTCTGGTTTCACTTTATCTTACAAGCCAGCATGCTGGTTAGTAGAACATGCTGGCTTGTAAGAGGCCGGATAATGCAGCTTTTACTACAAAGCTCCAATCACAAAAGATTACTGAATTGCTGATCGGGTTCTTACAGCACGAAGGCAAATATGCATGGTGCATCGAGCAGGATAAAATGAATTTTAGAGTAGGAATGATCATGCCCATCTAGTAAATTTCTCATTGCTGAGAAATATTCTAGCCATCACTTTCAATGAATTCTGCCATGCTTTAAGTTGGCGATAAAGCAAATCTGTCTGCCTAGCAGTCCCTTTCAACAACAATCGATATTGAAGTCATAATAAACAAATGGATTTAGCAGGCAAAAGTTGGGAGAATTCTTGAACTGTTTATAAATCTTCCTTTGTTGCTCTTCTTATACATTTATTAAATGCAGACAACCTTTTCAAACTCTCATCTTAATTTGCTGAACCAGGTATATTTTATTTGTATGTAGCATAAATCTACCTTTCCTAATACGATGACACAAATTGCGCTTCAGGAGGAATGTGGCTGGCCTGGAGAGGGTTCAGGGGACGACTGCTCGTCTGGTTAAAGGCGTATAGAAAAAACCCTATGTGGCCCAATTGGAAGACCTGAAACTCTTCAGACTCTGCAAGAGGAGGCTGAGAGGTGATCTCATGGCCACCTACAAACTCATCATAGGGGCCAGCAAGAAATAGGGGCTACAATGTTTACCAGGGCACCAGTCGGGGTAACTAGAAATAATGGCCACGAACTGGAAGAGAGCAAATTCAGATTGGACATCAGAAAAAAATTCTTTACGGTGAGGGTTCCCAAAATATGGAATAAGCTTCCAAGGGAGGTGGTGCTGTCTTCTTCCTTGGAGGTATTTCAAAGGAGATTGGACAGACATCTGAATGGGGTCATCTGACCCCAGCACTCATTCCTGCCCATGGCAGGGGGTTGGATCTAATAGGTCCCTTCTGACCCTAACATCTATGAAACTATGAAATACCTTCAATTAGGGAATTGGATGAGTGGGGACATTTCAAAGCCTGAATTATGCTTAAAAGACATCCTTACATTTTGGATGTGATAAGTTAAGTGGGATGGTGATAATACTTTTATTATTTATATTCATAGTAACCCGTTGAGGTCTTAGTAATACAAGGCTTGTACACCCATTTAAAAGAAGAGAGACTGGCTAACAGAGAGGTTAGGCCATCTGTATATGACCTCCAGACTGTGGAAGGGGGAGACCTGTGTGCTAAACCTTGAAATAGATATATATAGGTGTGTTACAATACTCCTGGGCACATATGTAGTTCTCAGAGCATGCCCCTGTGCCTGTGAGATCACTTGTACTAAAAGGCATGCTTTCTCAGGGGACCACTAGTGAAGAGTCCATTGCCATCTTGCGCTTCCACTGAGGTGGATGATTCTGCTGTGCTTTGCTGAGGCAAGGTGTAGACATGCTCTTATAAATGGCCTAATATATGTATAAGATGTAGAAACTGAGGCTAGGTACAGACATTCAAAAAGCCTGAGGTGGAATCAATCGACGTTTACTCAGTTTTCTGTGAGCAATGTAGCTTAGATCAGTAGTGAACAGAACACACATTTCCATTGGTGGGGGGAGAATGGCACGGGGCAAATCTTAAATTGGGTTCCACCATTTTTAAACCAGTATATATCTGTGTTGAATTTCTGTTCTGTTGTGGGTAAGGACTGTTTTTGTCTCATACTTCCATTCTGTTATAGGTATAGACCTGTTTCCAACTACATATACCAGTAAAAGTGTATTGTCTGTACCTGGGCTCATTGCCTATCTCCTGTAACTCAGCCCTGTGCTTTAGCCATGCGATCATTTATACTAACTGCAAAGAACCTGAACTCCTCCAGTCCCACCCCGTACAGAAGATCAGCACAATGTTTATGCTTTGTTCTGTGGGCTTGTCTGGCACATAGGTGAATAGGCCCCAAACCACTGCAGCATTCTCTCTCCATGCTACTCCCATTAATGTTAATCCACAAACTTTGAAGGAGATTAGGGAAGGACAATAATCTCCTCATCTGTCATTTTAGCTGGAAAGCTCAATTTGTATTGTGTACAAACATAATATACGTGGTTTAGCAAATTAAGAGAAACAATATTTTACCCATTCAGCGCTTAGAAAGAGCCAGTCTGCCTTCAAAACTGAGATTACAGTGTGATACTTGTTCTTTGTGTATGCAAAAACATTTCATTTTAATTGATGCTTGTTGCAGTAGCTAGTGATAATATTTTACAGGGATGAGGTCTGGTGATGCTTGTTAAATAGGAGATTGGAAAGTGAAGTAAATATTTTAATTAGTAATTGATGTCTGAGAGCTGCAGCTGCTCCAGTGGGTATGTTTATAATAAAACAGCTGGTAAGTCCCAGTATTATGAGGGGTCTTGTGCCCTCCATTCTCTTTGAAGTCACTGGGAGCTGTGGGTGCTCAGCACCCCAAATACTAGTGTCGATGTCAATGGAAAATGCTTTGTGCTCTGTTGTATTATTCATTGCTAGGGCTAGAGACAGAAGTTACATATAAACCGGTTTAAGTGATCAGAAACTGGTTTAAACCTGCAACAGAACAGAAGCTCAGTGCACATAAACCAGTTTTAAAATGGCTAAAACTGATTTAAGATAAACCTGATTGAATGTAATATCAGACTTAACTGATTTAGGTCAAACTGATTTATGAAACTTCTGGTCCACCTTTCTCATTCAGGTTAAATCACAGTCCTTCAGCATCCCAGCATGCTTTTCAGCTCTGGGCTGGGCTGTGCAATCTGCTCCAGAGGGCGAGAATGGCCCTGCATCTCTGCTCCCTGGCCAGAGCAGTGAGGGCTAGCTGATGGGTGAAGAAGTGGGGCAAGCTCAGCTGGGGATGCAGCCCAGTCTGCAGGGGAAATTGCTTCCCCCCACCAGGAAAGCTCCAGCTGAGGTCTGGGGCCACGGAGGGGGGTTAAACACCCTGTCCCCTCTCAAACGTACTGCGTGCTGACTGCAACTATAGACTACAAATCCCAGAGGCACCTGGAAGAGGAAGTAGTGAGCAATCCTGCGGAGTCCCGCTGCTGTAATTCTGGACTACAAATCCCAAAAACCTCAACAGCAGCAGGAAAAGGAAGTGAATACAGCCAGAGAGCTGTGCTCTAGTGCCCCTCCTCCCCCAGCTTCTGGCCTGATCCACTGTAGGCATATGGCTGCATTTCCTGTATCAAATGTAAATGTTTGTTCACTTCTGTTTCAATTTAATCTGTGCAGTTTAGACTAACTTGCAAAGACTAAATCAATTCAGCCTCAGGCTTTTTGACTGCCTGTACCTAGCCAAGATCTTAGGAATTCAGCAACACAATGAGGGCCTTGCATGATGTAGAATGCACGGACCAGAGTTATCCCTATCAATCAACCATTACTTTTCCTGCACTTCCTTTGTCAGTGTTTTACTGAATTGAAGGAAAGATCATAATCAGCTTGTCTATCACTCTATCTTTTCTTTTTATAACTTATTTTAAATTACTGTTCTTTAGTAGGGAGTACAAAGATAATGAATGACACATGCAATGGGAGAGAGGGATGCAAAGTAAGCAGGTACTGATCAAACTTCTCTGCAGCCAATGTGATGGATAGGGACAAAATGTATAGTAAATGACTAACTATTGAGTATCGAGCCATTTTGAAACCAAAGAGGTGTCTACAAGGACTTCAATCTATTAGATGTTGACCACTCTGGTACTGATGCAGCAAAGTGCTTAATTATGTATTTAACTTTAGGCAGACATATAGCCCTATTGGAACCTGAGGACTACTAGGGGCATGACTAAGTGCTCAGCTGGATCAGCCCCACCGATTACCCACACTTTGTAGAACTGAGCCCCAGAAAATGGAAGTAAGTGCTTGTATTGCCTAAAATATAATGTAAACAGAAGGGTGAATAAAAAGTTTTCGCAATAGTGATATGTATGGAATATGCCCCAAAAGGAAACGTTTGGAAGACTCAACACATGCCATAGGTCATGCCTTTCCAGGGGAAGCTCTGCTTCAAGATTCCTTAAGAAGGAGCCTCATTTAGTCTCCCTCTCTCCAAAGACCCTAGCTTGGCATCTTGGTAGGCAAGACTTTGGCTTCAAGACTCTGGCTTTTGTCTATCCCTGGTTTCCCCAGTGATTAATAGCATCCTTCCCTCAGATAGCTCTTTCTTTCTGGTCAGCTCCCAGAAGAGGGGTTTTTTTCTTCTTCAAAGGTTGTGGTAGCAGGGCAGAGTACCTACATCCCAAACAGCTTACTCTAGTTCCCAGCTTTCTCTGTCTCTCAGGTATGGTCAGCCAGAGTCAACAAAGTTTTACAAAACTATAGCAGTTGACACAGAGATTAATGGTCACACACTAAAATTAAACATAATGTCATGGGGAACCAACCAGGGAGCATCCTCTGTGGCCTCCACCAGTCCCGGACTGTCATCTTTTATTGGGGTGGAAAGGGTGTATAGGTCCTGCTTATGAAACTATTGGGGTGAGAAGGGTGTGTAGGTGTCCTGCTTATGAAACTTTACAGCAAAGCGTGATCACGCTGACCACCCCCACTTGTTCCCCATAGAACTGCTAATCAGCTAATTTAGCCTGAGCAGTGGTGGCAGGAGATCATTCAGACAAGGACAAATCTGAGCCTGCATTTATCTATTTAGGTTATGTGCTAATCTCTGCCCACTTTACCTATCTCCTCACACCTTGCAGCATCCTTCAAAGCATTTGTTGGCATCCCAGGATACCCCATCACCCTGGTTGAGAATCACTGGTCTAAACTAGTAGTGTTCAAGGCACTCGCTTTTAGATCTAACCAATAAAGGCAGAGCCTGCCTCTCTCTTGTGTGGTGCTATGTGGAAAAGGAGAATACACTGAGCATGCCTGCCTTGCTTGAATAGTCTGTGAGGCCAGGAGGAATGGCAGCCCCTGAATCTACTGACTGTACCTTTGCCACCCCAAAATCATAGAAAGCACAGTAGACCAACCCCTTTTGGTTTGAGGTTGCTGACAGCCTTGAAGTGGCGCCAGCCCCCATGGAAGAATGTTGCACTCAACAGAGGATGTGCACTACCACCGCTGAATAAGTACCTCGGAGTAGAGCTTATCTTTGACTATCACAATCTAGCACCAAATAAGTAGTATTAAGGCAGACGGAGTAAAGATAAAACGCTATCTTGGCTCATTATGTGTTTAATTAAACAAACCACTTCAGGCACTTCACAAGAAAACAACCTCCTCTTGCTTTATTCTTGATGTGTCTGTTTGAATAGGAATTACTGTAATTAACTCTGGAATTCACAATATCAACATGTGGAAATAGCTGCATAGCCTCTAAACACATGCCTCCTTTGGAATGCAGGTGTTACAGGTTGTCTAAATACTTTCTATTCATTAGGAATAAAGAAAATTATTAAGGAACTGGCAGTAAATGTGAAAATAAATCTGTAAAATCTAGCTCTAAGAGAGAGCCTCACATAAAATGTATATACTGTTTTGAAATACAAAGCTCAGCATAATATGCACCACTCTTAAAATCTAACCAAGCCCTGCTATTCACTGATGATACTTGCATCTGTTTGGCCTCTAGCTGAACCTCCAGGTGTCATTCTCCTGGTGGAGTGATTTCAGAAAGGTGCTTTTTTTTTTTTTGTTAAGGACACAGCTTTTAGAAGCTGTTCTGCCAGCTGTGTTGATTTTGCAGCGAGCAAAGACCACATTGCTAACATTTGTAGTGTTGGGTATTTTTGAATACCAGCCAGCTTATGGAGCTGGTGAACAAATCATTGAGCATGTATCATAGGCTGGGTCCTCAGCTAATGGGTATCGATATCACTTTGGCTTCCATGGAGCTGCAGCAATTTACAGCAGTTGAACATCTAGCCCTGTGTATTCCATATACACCAGGGAACACGACGGCAGTCAGAACACAATTCAAAAAGCCTTAAGTGGAATTGATCTAAGTTAATACGCAGGTTTCTGTAAGAGGCATAGTTTAGATTGGTAGCAAACACAACACACATTCACCCTTGGGTTGAGCGGAGGAGAGGCAAATGGGTTGCACCATTTTTAAACCAGTCTATGGCCCTTGTTACACCTTATGCTGTAAGCTGAACAAATGTTAGTCGGCTTTGCATTGTTCTGCTTAGTGGAGCAGTCACACCATACAGCAAAAAAACATCTCTGACTGTCCTTTCCCTGCACAGCTGTGACTTGTGACCAGAGGCTTGATGAGCAGGGGCAGGACCAGATCATTGCTTCTGCTGGGCTGAGCAAGCACTGCAGCTCTGGACCAGCCAGGTAGCTCCCAATGCTTGGACTGCCTCGCTGCTCTCAGGGGGCAGAGCAAGCACCACAGCCTTGAAGCACCCAGCAGCCCTGGTGCCTCCCACTGCTGCCCAGACTGCTGCTTTCTCTGCCTGGTGGGAGCAGTGAGGGAGTCTGGGTGGTAGCGGGAGGCACTGTAGCTGCTGTGTGCTCTGGGACTGTGATGAGCAGCAGGGCAGAGGCACCCCAACATCCCTACACATGCTGACTCAGGAAGGGCCAGTGCATCCTATTAGAAGACTGTGACTTGGGTGGAATAGCTATGAGGAGTGGTAACTTTAGTGGAACAGGTACAGGGTTACGCGGATTAGAGATAATCTCTCCCTGGGGTGGCGTAACTTTAAAATTAATAACGAGTGCTTTAAGCCACTTAACGGTGTTAAGGTGCAACCAATCCAGGGTTTAAGAGTTCCAGAAGCTTCCTAAAATTATTATGTAACAAGGCCCTACGCATGCCAAACTTCTGTTCTGTTACAGGCATAGACTGGTTTCCAATCACTTTTACTGGGAGAAATGTAATGTCTGTACCTGGCTAATGTGCACGTCTTTCCCAAGCTTGGCTGCTGAGGATGAACTCTTTGGCTAATGTTTCGCTCCTGCTTTACCTTCTCTTTCTCATGCTGTCTCATATTTACTGCCTCCTCTTGTTGTTGTGTGTTGGCATTATGTTTAGATTGTAAGATCTTCAGTACAAGGATTGTATTTAATATTATTATTATATTGTTTTATATTATTATTATTATTATTACGGTTGTTGTTCTTCTTGTTATTTTCACACCTACCTTGCTATACACTCGGATGCCTCAGTTACTGTTTATGATGTCTAGGACCAATCATAGTACTAAACATCCTTTTAAAATCTAACATGTAGAAGCAAGTGAGATGAAAATCTATGTGAGGAAAGGTGTAGCTGAAAAGGGACCGAGCAGGTTTCCACAGCACTGAGCTTAAGGTCTGGCTCATTTTAGCAGAATTAAAGTCACAAAAGAGGAATCTGGCTACGATGCTCTGTTCCATTTTCACGACAAGGCGTATGGATCCTGCTGGTAACTGGCAAATATCAGTTAGGGGAACATGTTATCAACTCCATTACAATTAATGGTTTGGCAAGCGTAACTGGCACACAGGGTAGCCACAGAATAACATCTGAAGCCCAGCACATGATGACCATGTTGCCTGTTGCCAGAATGAAATGATGATACAATTAAACAATAAGAATCCACTTCTCGTTTTCATGTTCTGTAGAACTTCTCTGACACATTTCTCCAGATTTATGTTTTCACATCACATACAGACACTTTCACAGCTTTTGGCAAAGTACTTTCCAAAGGAAAAAAAACCCAAAACAACATTGCATTAATATGCAAAACTCTGCTATTGTGAATTATACAGACATATTTAATAAAATAATGAACTTGTCCAGGAGACCTTGCTACCATCTATATTAGTTTTCTGGATATGCAAACTAAACTGAACAGAGATGGGGCTGAGCAGATGCCAAGAAAAGAAAAGGGGTGAATATTGGATCTAGTTGGAAAAAAAATTAAAATTAGATTTTTTTTAAACCAAAAGAGGGACATTGCCCTCCCCCCTTCTATTTTTTTTTTTAAACTCTACTGTAGTATAAGATAAAGAATAATTTGGGTCCATATCCTTTCATCCCTGACTTTCTTGTTCTGATTTCCAGCCTGTAGACCAGGACAGTGACGATGCTCACCAGTTCGTTTCATCCCAGGGTGTTCCTGCTATGCCTCATGTCTGCAGTCTCCTCATCCATATGGCTCCCTCATTTCCATGGTCCCCCACAACTGCAGGATGCAGTAAAAAGGAGTGAATACCAGTGTACTGACCTTGAGGTGGGCTCCTCTGTTACAATATCACATGGGGCATTACTTCAGATGTAGAACTTCTTATATACTGGATCCCATTCATTATCAGGGACATTTTTCATCTGTTAAATGCAGCTTGAATACGCTGTACATTATTCCTTGATCAACATGGTGGAGACTTTCATGTCAGTACAGGGGATTTCAACACATCATTTCCATTTCTTTTAATGGAAAATGTGTGGCTACAACTCTTGCCCTGCATTAAAAAATGCCAACTCTGTTGGAAAACGTGTTGTGAGGATGGGATATAGGGGGACACTTAGAGTAGGTGGTGATCAAGAGGGCGGAGAGGGTCAGAAGAAGGAAATCCTTGACACTAAAGTATAGATCTACACTGCCTTCTACTCCTTTGCATAGTCCGACTAAACGCCACCTGGAGCTCATCCTGGAGAGCCCTGGGAAGGTGTAATAGGCAAGCCCTGGCGTGGTAGACAGGACATGTTATGTTTCTTCCTCTGCCGCTGACCTACTGTGTGACCTTGAGCAAGTCATTGATCTGTGCCTCTGTTTTCTTCCAGCTGCAGAATCTGTATTATCTATTTATATCATAAGCTTCTTGGTGCCCGCTTCTTCCATAGTGTTTATAGAGAGGCTACTGTAATGTAGCTCCAATTCCAGTTGGAGCACTTCAATGTTACTGTAATTCAAATAATTAATAGGAATATGAATGAGTAGGGTTTTTTTTTCCAGCACAAAGGAGGCCTGGGGAGTTTATTGTAAGCTTAGCAATCTATTTTGTTTGTGTGATAAATTAAGTGAATTGAGACATTAATATTGCCTTAACTGGTGATGTCCTAGATATATATTGTGTTCACTAGAAATGCATTAAGAACCATCTTCCATGTGAAGTTAATGAAGTTTTTTATATGCAAACTAAGGAACTCCAATTGTAGGGGAACCTCAGTCCCTGCACCTGCTTTGAAAAGCCCAGGAGCCCAAATTAAATTGTCTCCCCCCACCATATTAAATGTTGTGATGTCAAATGATGCAATAAAGAAAATATTAACATAAAAAAAAAACTTAGGTCGCTGCATAAGAAAAGAAGATGCGGCAGATGGCCCATAAAAACTTAGTCAGCCCTTCTGCAAAAACGGAGAACAGGAATCTTCCTAAAAAATTAAGAAGCCCCAACCTGAAGCAGTAACTGTGTTTAGCCATTTTGGGTGAATAAATTAGGGAGATTTACCATGGTTGTTTTTTGTTTTGTTGATAATATATAGCGTGCCAGACAATACGGGCATTCATTGCATGATGATTTTTATATTTTATTAGGAATAAACTCAGAAAGATGGTCTAATATTTCAGAGAGACAGGGTGGTGTGACTAGTGTGCAAATGTTCACTTAAAGACGTCCTGCTCGACTGCTGGACTATCATTGCTTTTGCAGCATAGTAACACCCTTAAAATGCAGCTGTTTGCAGGCTTTCAAATTCAGCAAATGCTTGTTATGCACAAACACAAGCATCGCTGGAGGGTAATCGGGGAGACTATATGTTCATGGGAGGAGGTGGGAGCACATCAGTGTGGAAAAGCACATGTACCATTGCATTAATGGATGACTGTATGGCCCATATCTTGTCACATAAAACACACACCTTTTTTTAACCACTGCTGGAAATTGAATGTGCATTATACATGAGGAAATATGGTAAGAGCAGGTTCTGCTGCTTACTGGGCAAAAATTAAGGTAAATTCTGCAAGCAATCCACAGGGAGCAGACCAGTGATCCCTAGCTGATGCTACTCAGTTGCTTACTACAAGAAACAGTCTTTTCCCCTTCATTCTGCCTGTGAAAAGGATGATGTGCCTCATCTTGCTTGCAAGAGAATGAGGTGCACACATGCCTCATCCCCTTCAAAACTGTTAAAAGGTCATTAAAGTTGGAAAGTTGAGCACTTAGTGGTTAGGAAATGGAATAACCTCGATTCAACTGATGTGCATATGCTTTATATTACTTTCTTCTTATCTAACCATATACTACTTTTTCCATCCTTACAATGCTTGCTTCTTTTGACACACAGTGTGAGAGTGCCCAGCTAGTGGGCAGCAGCTTGATATATTTTTGTCTTATCTTCATCAGTCTTTGTGACACTGCACATGATTTAGTGCAGGTTATCCAACCCTCCTGCTGATTACAGTTATTAATTTCCTCACTGGCATTTTCATTATGCTCTCCTTAAAGTTTCTTGGATCCTTACAAACATCAGTCGATTTTAGCGCCACCACACCATAGTTAAGGGAGGTGATAGAATTCTCCCAACTTTATACAAGGAGCAGAGACAGGGAGATAAAGCCAGAATTACTGAAAGTTTCATGTCATTTTGGTTACCATATTTGAGAAACTTTATTTAGCATTTGATAGCACTTTATGGTCATAGTAGAGCACTTAGTGACCTCCATTCTAGCTGTGAGTGCAGATCTGAGCCTAGGGGCATGTCTGTACTGCCTTCAACTGCACCAGGGAATTCCAGAAACATGAACAGATTCCCAGGTATTTGAGAGATGCCAAAATCATAACCATATTTAAGAAAGGAGATAGATCAGATTGCAGCAATTATTGTAGTATTGCATTGCTGTCTATAGCTAGGAAGATCCTTGCTCACATTCTCCACAATCGACTCACTTTCCTCACTGAGGACATTCTACCAGAGTCTCAGTATGGTTTCAGACCACTTATAGGTACAATATGTCTGATATATGTTGCTAGACAATAGCAGACAAAGTGCCACAAGCAACACTGAGATCTTTACATGGCCTTCACTGATCTAAGGCCTTTGATTCAATCAACAGAGAGGCCCTATGGAAAATCCTGATGAGATTTGGATGTCTGGCAAAGGTGTTATCATTATCGGAGTCCTTCATAATGATATGACCGCAAGTATCCTAAGGAAGAGCTCTGAAATGGACCCCTTCACTATTAGAAATGGAGTCAGGCAAGGATGTGTGATTTCACCAACACTCTTTTTCATCTGTAGCAGAGCTATTGTGCAAGCGTGCTGATGACGGACTCCATCTGGAGTCAGTTTCTACTGTCATGGACAGGAACCTCTTTAACAAATCCTAGATAGCCAACACCTACATTACTGATCAATATACTAGTGATTGTGTCTTGTGGGAGGCTCAACTGAAGAGCCCCAGGTCACTCCTGAGTGCTTTTGGGAAGTATATGAAATATTTGGACTCATTGAGCATGTTTACACATGTGCCAGACTGCACAGTTGTTACTGTGCAGTCATTTAGTACTTGCTTCAGCTCATTGATACTATGCAATAGCATCGGTATCATGGTTTGTGCCCACTTTGTTGCCGTAGCAATGAGCTACAGCGACACAGCATCTCTTATAGATGTGCCCACTGTCAACTTTATGAAACTCCAGGTACTTTACCAACCCACCTCAAACCAGTCAGATGCTCCTCCATACGTTACAATTAGAGAGCAATCCGTGAATAATATTGAGTATTTCCTCCACCTGGGTAGCCACCTTTCCCAAAAAGTAAGCATCAACAAGGATATTTAACACCAGATAAAATCTACTGTTGCTGTCTTTGGACATCTCTGATATCGTGTCTTTGATGATCATGATGACGGGACGCAAATCAAATTTCTCATCTACCAGGCTGTTGACATCCCTCCCTTGTCTTATGGGTCTGAAACTTGGCTAATATATCAGCAACAACTGAAAATTTTGGAACATCACCATCAGCAATGTCTTCGGAAAGTCTTCTGTATCGGCTGGTAAGACAGAAGGAGTGTCAGAGTTCTGGTTCAGGTGAACAGCACCAGCTCCATTGCATATGACATGTCATAAGCATGCCTGACAACCAGCTCCCAAAACAAGCTGTATACTCCCAACTCACTGATGGTCACCCCTTCGAGATGAGTAAAAAGAACAGATTCAAGGATGCCTTGAAGGCCTATCTGCAGAGTCATACTATTAACATCAATACCTGGCCGACTCGAGCATTGAATGGTTCCCAGTGGTTCTGCAGTATACAAGGCTTCAGCTGTTTTGTGTAAACCTGCCTCTGTAGATGAGAGAGACAAAAAGAGCAGTGATCCGGCATTATCAGGTTCTCCTTCCTTCTAAGACTATTTGCCATGTCTTCAATCAAATATGCATTGATTTGGATTGGTTCCCTTGGTCATTTATGGACTCACCAGTGACTACTAGAAGACCTTGACATGTCCACAGCTCTAATTCACTTTCATATCAGGTCCCTCCTGTGGACTGAGACAGGGGCCCTGAGGAGAAATAGTAGATGACTGTGAACATAAAGAAGAGAGTATAAAGAATGGACACTAGGGGGCCTCTGTGTTTTGTTCCTCTGATGATATAAGAAGGAGATTGATTGATTGTAAATATAAGAAGAAAGGCAGAATTAGCTGAACTGTAGTAATAAGTTATGGAAAAATCTTAAGAGGTTTAGCCATAGATGCAAGTGTAACAGCTATTTAGTGTTCCATGATCTATTTCAAACTTTTCAAGACTGGTATTTGTCATGGAAAGTTACGGTGAATACGGAAAGCCTGTTTTTCCAGCCCCATGAAATAAATTATGCTTTCTAGTATAAAAAAAATGCACCAAATCATTTCAGGATCTTTGTAAACAGCGTTGTGAAAGCATAGTTTTGAGCAGACTAGAGGTGCCTGTTCTGGAGCTTATCTGCCTCACCATTAGCAAGAGACAGTACTGTTTCTAGATAAGATGATAATGACTCTAAGCAGAGATGACCCGAGCAGGGTGCGGGGCCCAGGACAAATCAGCCTGTGTGGGGCCCTGCCCCTGGACACAAAGAAGCCAGCAGTGGATTTGGTTGGTGGGTGGCCAGAGGTGCCGAGCGGCCGGATGCACCGGATTCAGCAGTGGATTCAGTGGCGGGAGTGTGATGCCAAGAGCCTAGATGTAAAGCCGGCAGCAATGCAGATTGGCCACAACCACTCCACCTGGCTCTGCGGGGCCCAGGGCTGTTGCCCCGATTCAAACCCTCCAAATCAATTCAGAAAGATTCAGGGATTCAGACATAGACACAGCTTTAAATGTTTTTTCTACATACCTCTAGGTAGCAGGCAGCTTGTCAATGCTGCAGCGCTGGGGCACATGGAGTGTGTCACAGAAGCACAGGGGGGGCCCTGCATCTCCTTGGCTTCAGTGACTGGTGCCTCCTGGGTCTGGGACGGCACCTGGAATCCCCCCATGGCCAGTCACTGAGCTGGAGGGGTACAGGGAGCCCCCAGCGCACTCAGTGGACCCAGAAGTGGATCGGAAATACTTCCGATCCACTTCTGGATTTGCTGATGAGCATGGGGAGGGCCCCCCCCGCAATGCTTCTGTAAGATGCTCCATACACCCCACATTGCAGCATTTACAAGCCACGCTGGTACCTTGAGGTTTGTAGAAAAAACTTCTAAAGCTGTGTCTATGTGAGAATCACTGATTCTCTGAATTGGCATCAAATCTTCAGATTTGGATTTGGCTGAATCGAATCAGGGACAGTGGTCCAAATCAATGAATCGAATCACTGTCTCTGCTTCGGGCCGAATCTGAATCCAAATTGAATAGGACTCATTTTGTATATCCCTAATATCTACCAAATCCTAGGGCTGTCCTCAGAGTCAAAGTACATCTGGCCAGGATGCAGACTTCACTCTGAGGCACTCCCACTCAGGTATCAGCAGTCTGGAGGTGTGATGCCAAGACCACAGCCTTCCTAGTGGGGTGCATGAGGTGGGCTGCTGGTATGCCCTCATTCTACGGTAGCCTTGGGGAACCTTCCTGGAGGATAGGGATGGGGACAAGGACTCGATGGGAGGAGGACGAAGAACCCGGAAGGGACAGAAAGGAAGAGAAGGAGGGACCCTTTGTTTCTCTCAAGTCTCTGCTTTTGTATTCTTCTTTCCTCTTGATGACTCCTGATGACTCTTCATTCATGGCTATCTCTGGGTGGTTGTCTCTTTGTGATCACAGGTCCATGTAGCCTTCCAGGTCTTCTCCTAATTTTGTCTGTTCCCCCCAAAATCAGGACTCGTGCCCCACTGGTTCGAGGCCTTGTAGCTGATGCCATTTATTGCATGTTATGGGCAGTATAGTACATACTCCCTTGGTTCCCAGACTTTGTGTTCTTGTTGACTTTGTTGTGTTAGACAGTGTGTGGTATATACCCCCTCAATTCTCAGGTTGTGTCCATCCATTGGCCTTGTTGTGTTAGACAGCCTGTCTGCTTCCAAGGCTGAGTGAAACTATATGCAAGACCCAAGCTCTTAGAAATCAATTAACCCCTGTTGCCCATCTTGAACCATCCTAATGCACGCACACGCACCCCCCCCTTAAGTCAATTCCCCCAAAACAGACCTTTAAAATACCATTTCTAAGCCAACATTCATAATCTATCATTCTGGATGTATCTTCACGTGCACCCGACTGTGCAGTTGTCACTGTGCAGTCATTTAATACTTGCTTTAGCAGTTACTGTGCAGTCCTGGTGGTGCATGGGTTGTTTCTGACCCTACTGCACAGCAGCAATTTGTTACTGCACAGTAGCTTGTTGCTACTGTGCAGCAGCATCAGCATCACAGTTTGCACCTCTGTCACCGTAGCTCATCACTACAGCAACATAGCTTCTCATGTAGATGTGCCCTCTGTCATTTCAGCCCTCACTGGATTCACTACTCATTTAAAAAGGCTAGGTGTTTAATTCCAAAATTGAATCTTTCTTCACTTAAATTTCATTTTCAGTGATTAGAAAGGAAGGTGTCAAGTATTATGGTAATCCATGTCAACTGCTAATTCAAACCTGTCAATATAACACCCCACGTTGACATAGATATACTTCAGGGAAACACTTTGGTCTGTTTATGCACTGGAGACAGGAGATGACAAACAATAATGAAATGTATGTGGCTGTCAAGAGCAGTCATAGAAGATTGCCAGTTAATTGTTTCCTTCCTACATCATCCGTGAAGCTTTTTATTTTTCCCAAATAAAACAACAGCTTCCAACTGGCAGCCAGATGAAGTTGACAGCCTAATATTTGTTGAAGAGGCTCTGTGTTAGGTGGTAATTCGAGTGAATTAACACTCAAATATTTGTCCATAAAGCAGGGGGAGCAGATTCTTCTTAAAAATTGGGGTCTGAATTTCATAGATGATTCACAGATTCATAGATGTTTGGGTTGGAAGGGACCTCAGCGTATCATTGAGCCTGACCCCCTGCCCTGGGCAGGAAAGAGTGCTGGGGTCAGACAACACCAGCCAGGTGCATGTCTAGCCTCCTCTTATAGACCCCCAAGGTAGAGGAGAGCACCACCTCCCTTGGAAGCCCATTGCAGATTCTGTCAACCTTTACCATAAAGAAGTTCTTCCTAATATCTAATCTAAATCTGCTCTCCATCCATTTGTGGCCATTGTTTCTAGTTATTCCAAGGGGTGCCCTGGTAAACAGAGTATCTCCTATTCCTTGCTGGCCCCCACTAATGAATTTATAGGTGGCCACAAGATCACCTCTCAGCCTTCTCTTATGGAGGCTGAAGAGATCCAGGGCCCTCAGTCTCTCTTCGTAGGGACTTGTCTGTAGGCCCTTAACCCTATGAGTGGCCCTTCTCTGAACCCTCCCCAGGTTGTCCACATCCCTCTTGAAGTGTGGTGCCCAAAACTGGACACAGTACTCCAACTGTGGCCTCACCAGCACCGCATACAGGGGAAGTATCACCTCCTTGGACCTGTTTGTCATGCACCTGCATATACATGATAAACTGCAGTTAACTTTACTGATCACTTTGTCACATTGGTGACTCACATTCATCTTGGAGACCTCAGTATTTATATTCTCCCTGTTGAATATTTAGAAATCAATGGATTAAGGTTGACTAGCCAGAAGGAATGTACATATATGCATCTAACAACATCATTACAGTTCAAACATTGACCTTTACCCTTTTATGGACAAAGCACCTTACAGTAATTTGTCTGGTAGCCTTTGCTGAGAAGGTCAAAATTTACTGCATGAAGTTTGAATTAGAAAGACCAAAGGGAAGTGTATTTAAGAAATCTTTAAAGGCTACCACGAAAGTGTTTGTTTCCTGAAGCACAAGATTGACTGTTTTCAGTGCGAGGGCGTCAAGCAAGAATCTAAATCCAATCAGATGGAAAGAAAAACATAAAATATCTGACTGCATAAATATCTATACTGAAAGTTCTTTTTTCCAATAAAAATACTTAAAACAAATAAAAGACCCCAAGCCTCCTTAGCATGGGATTTTTTTTTTTAACCTCTTCTATAATAGGGACGGTATTATGGGGAAGCCACTGAAAACCAAGTGATTAATTGTTTCATAGGATCCCAGAATAGCAGAATTAGGGGTCTTTAGGCAATGGCAAGAAGATGGCTATACAAAAAGAGTGAAATTAGTCTTATATTAGTCTTGGCCATTATTGTTGGGAGTAGTTGTATGTAGGTGTGTGTTGCTGTCTTATGCTCACTTAGGGGCTCAAAACGTGTCTATATGATGGAAAGCAAACAAATGTTCACGTAGGTTGTAATACTGAGTACTGCTACCTCAGAATTAAAATTAACCCCATATTTTAGAATGAAAGCCCATCATTATGTGGAAAAACATAATGCAGAGAAAATGGACCTCTGAAAATATTCTATTTTGATGAGCAGCAATCAGAGGCTATTTTTAAAATCCTCTGAAGTTGGATTTGGCTTAAAGAAAGAAGTTCTTTGGAGGGCACTCAGTCTGGTATGATTTCATTTGACAGGCATATTTTATTGTGCAATCGGGAGGAAATAAATATAATAATTAGACATTAGAGTAATTCCACCTGCCATAATCAAAGTGCATTGTACACGAAAAATCTTCCAAATGTAATAACTAAAGTAATTTGGAGTGCATTTAAGCTTTACACAGCCAGATACCCGAGGTGGAGCTGGCAAAAGCTGTGAGTGTACAAATCAGTGTTGTACCTGAATGGGAGGATTACAGCTGTTTGATGCTGAAACACATTGCAGAGGTTAACTTCACGGAGGATTAGAACCTATTTGGGAATCTCACCTGGCTCCCCGCTAGCCTATTCATTTCATGCTGTTTCTTTTCCAGACAAATGTTTGGCCAATTCATTTTTAAATATAATGCAGAGGGTAATGGGATCATGTTCCATTAAAACCATTTAAACCCTGAATAGCACTGAACAACGAGTTGAAGAAGTCCTATGAAGTCATCATCAGGAACAACGTTCCAGCAGACTCGGTGAGTCACCATGAAAGGGGAAGTAATGATCCCTGGAGAATAACGGAGCAGAAGTGATAGTCAGATATTGCAATGCCTATGTTAATATAATAGATGCTATTCCACAATTTCCAGGAAATTAGAAGCACAGTGAAAGTTCAAACACTATCATTAATTCACCCCACTGGCCTGGGGTGAATTCTTTTCTTTCTTCCTGATAGATAACCATGTAATTTATATTGCCTAAGGACAATGTTTTAGACATAAATGTGAATTTCCTGGCTTCAGTGCCTTTAAACTATGAGAGATGGCATTTAATCAACATATATAACATTGTTCATATGGACTGTCTTTGCTTTATGAGTGCAGATATTTATCTGATATCCTAAAATAAATCCTCTAACTCTAATATCTCCTGTGTAACCTCTAATATCTCCTGTATGTGCATGTGCACAAGTGCATGTGGGGGGGTGGGGGGGATGAGGGGAGTGATGCTGATGTTGCCTAGTTTAAGACAGTATATTATGAAAGCCTGAGCTGGAGACATGCTTCTGATTGAGTTATACTAGGCTCAAAGTGATTTATTATATGTTTCATCTATAAAACTCTGTAAACCTCCTTTTGCTGTATCTTCTTCTATATCTGGTGTATCAGCTCAGTATTAATTATGTTTGCACTCCCAAGTCTGTTACAAGCAGCTTTTGCACTTGTGGCTCCAGTTCCACAAAGTATTTAACCATATCATTAATCTAACTTGGCTTCTGTAGGATTTAGCACATGTGTAAAGGTCAGCATCCACTTAATTGCTTTGCAGAAACAAGATATAATCTGGGCATTAAACATGATGACTAAAAAATGCCAGGTTCTTCCATTGTCCCCTTTCACCATACCAGCTGAGCACCTCACAATGCTAATGTCTGTCTACTGCCCCCACCCTAGCATAAATCAGGTGTGAGTGAGATGAACCTAAGATCTTACCAGGATTTACATTTTAAGTCAAAGTACAAATAAATAAAGTTAAGAAAATACTTTGAAACAACCAGAGAATTTGCTAAATAGCCGTAAGCACTAAAAATAAAGATTCTACCTTTTCAATCCTCATTTTTCCTGTTCCAGCAACTTTGTGAATTCATATATCAGCTGAATGTCTTTGCTTACATTTGTGTCAGCCTTCCACTGGAATTACTCCATTGGAATTACTACTGATTTATCTTACCCTTATATATTATTTGTTGTTCATTTACAATTTAGGTCACAAATCAATAAATTTAATTTGGAGACAAAATCCTGTATGCACTCCACCGTTTGCAGGATTGGAGCCTAATTGACAATATCAGAGTAAAAATTGAAAAATGTCCAGAGTTTTAGAGTGATGGGGACAAAATGCATACGCTTTAATACTAACTGAATGTAGCCTTATTTTACCATCAGTCTTTGTTCAAAAGACATGCTGATATCAGACCACTGGAGAGACTGATTTTATATTTTGAAGCATTGGAAATTCAGCGAGCCAGGCACTCAAGTCAGTAAAAAATGGCACCATTTGAAAGTGGACAGGCAGATTTGAAACAATAGATTGTTACATGACAGGAATCGATGATTATTTAATCATTGAAGTTTGCAAACCTAGTTTATGTTTTGAGTATATCACAAGACGTGGTGAATATAGTTTCCTTTATTTGTTTTATAATTGGATTAATTAATTTAGTAATGAAAATGTAGCTTAACATGTAACATTTATTATGTGTTCTTTTCCTTTACCTTCATTCTATTTTTTTTTTCCTTTCAATGTCTGCTGGCTATTGTTCCTCCCCATTTGTTTGTTTTTTTAGATTCAAATTTTCCCCTCCAGCTAATTTTGGTTTCTTGTAAATTTTCTATTATTATCTTCCCCTTTTTTAAAATCTTTGATTTCTTGCATGATTTTCATTTCCTTAGTAGCTTATTTTTCCTTCCAAGTCTCTTCTCTCCCATATTCAGTGTATAGCAGCAGACTGGATCTGATGACTCAAGAAGTCCCTTTCAGCCCTATGACCTATGCTTTCCTCTCTCTTTGTCCACCTCCTTTCCCCAGTTTCTACTTCTTGCCTATTCTTTGATCAGCCAGCAACAAGACAATGCTGTCTTGCTGCTGACAACACTGTCTTCTCTTTCTGTTTTTAGGCCAGTTGTAATCCAAAGGTTGAGTATTTCCTAGGTGTCCTGATGAAAATAAGGAAACTCTTCTCTTCCCTTCTAATAAAAGGGTTATACGGCGTGTATAGTCAGAAGCAGTATGTCCTGGCTGCCTTCAGCTCATACATTGCTGAATTCCTTCTTTTTTAATTTGGTTATCATTGTGAATCTGGAGACCCTAATTAATCCTGCATTAGAAAAACTGATATTAGCCTAGAAATGCTGGAAGCTAGAAAACATGCGTAGATGACAAGTGTGATCTCTTCTTGTCTGTATTAGTTTCACTAGATGACAGAAGTTCTGCAGCAAAATATGTGGTTACAGAGGGTGTTAACAATTGGAAAAAATATATTGCTGTAGTTTAATTGATGGTGTATGTGAAGGACTTTATTCCAACACATCTTATTCAAAGACAATGAAGCTGAGCCAGAACCCTGGGCCCAGCCAGACCAAATCAAGAGATCAGGGTAAGTCATCCCTGAACAAGCGTCACCTGCAGCAGGTTGAGAGCAGCACACCCGTCCCACTTGGGATGAGTGAGGCAATTAGGGCAGCCATTCTCTTGAAACCAAAGGCAACAGACCCCACCCCTTAAAAGCCAGGCCCAGCATACACTCTCCTTCTCCAGGCAAAGATGAATGCCGTTGCTTCTGTCTGTACGCTGCATTTTCTGGCTGGTTTGCTGGTTTTCATATCTGGCTCTGACTTTGGCTTCTTATCTTGGTAAAGCCCTTGAGATTCCCCGACTCCAGATCTTTGCTCTTGATTCTGGCTTTTGGCTTCTGACCCCAGTTAACTTGTGATTATCGTGTCTCCAGCTTCGACTTCTGACCCCAGCCTGTCCTGACTTCAGCTATTGCTTCTGAGTCTAGTTCTGACGTAGACCCCTCCTGACCCCCCGCTCTCTGGAAACCAAGCTGGACTACACCTGTGCTTTTAGTGAATAACTACTAAGCGTGACTGCCCATACCTCGATGCACAGCAAGACAAGTTCTGGAGTTCTTGAAATGATATAGAAGCTGTAAATCAAACAGGAAAAGGAGAGAGGATCATCTATTTAAATAGTAATAAGTGATGGGCTTGCACTAAAAGAATATTGCGCACCCATACTACCAGTTGTAGGTAGCCCAGTTCAAGTGGCACGCCATTGCCAAGAATACCTTCAAGCCTACCTTTTCTGGAGAAATCCCCTTAAATTGCAAAGCTGATTGTTCTTAGGATTGATCCTTTTCCTAGCAAGGTCCAGAGGAAAGATATGTATATCTTTATTGATTTGTCATCCCTCTATGGATTGGCAGATTCATCAAGAAATGAGATTTTGGAATCCATATCACCATGGATAGTCAATATACCGTTTAATATATAGGATTTCATCTCTTCTAGCAGGGGCTGTTGTCTGAAAGAGACAGAATTGTTCTTCCTAGCAGGAATCTTATACAACATAAGAGTTTAATGGGACCAGGAACATTCATATTCCTATTAAAAAAAACAAACAAGCAAAACCCCTACTGCTAATCACATAAATATAATGTGTTATTGTACATAATTTTTCCAGTGGCTCTGTTATCAGCTTCTACTTTAACTGAAAAAACTTTTAAATATAATATTTGGATATTCATCTTAAAGCACCTTTGAACTGGTCTGAATTTTTATGTGGTAGGATCTCAAATTCTCAGCCCTGGTCAGCCTTAGAAAATGCTCAGAAATAGCAGCTGCCTTTCTGATTGTTAATTATGTTAATTATAAAGAAGACACTTTAAAAATTCTTTTCAAGGCATGTGCCTCTTTATCACTAGAAGCAAAATATTTTTTATATTATCTTGAAATTTCCTTTAACAGTCATGTCCTATTCAAGGACCTTATATACAATCCATTAAGGAGTTAAGACCATAGTATGGTAATTGAGTATTACTATTTTCATCTCAGAAAGAGGAAAACCTGAGCGAGAGGTTTCCCTTGCCTAAGGTCACACGTTAAGTCAGGAGGAACACGATGGGGAGAAAATATACTTACCTAAGAGATAATGCTCATACCCACTGGAATTGGGTACTGACATTGTTCTGTTAAAATTACCTATCTGAGGCATCAGTCATGCCATTCACTTTCCATGAAGAAGGCCACTAAGAGTATCGCTCAGTGAAAGCTGACAGCTACCTTAGCAGCCTAACCTTTTTCATTAAACAAATGCTCTGTGGCTTGGATTGTAGCATGCCGATATTTTAAACTTCTAACAAGATGTGCCTACACGAGATACTACATCATGATAGCAACAAGCTATGGTGGCATAGCTCATTGCTATCGTGATGTAGCATCAGTGGGCATGAACCATGATGCCAACGCCACTGTGCAGTAGCAATGAGCTTGTTCCTACTGCACAGTAGCATTGGAAACAACCTGTGTGGTGCCAGGACTGTGCAGTAATGGCAGTTACTTTGTAATCATTAGTACTTGTTTAAGTACTAAATGACTACACAGTAACAACTGCACAGTCTGACGCACATGTAGATGTGCCTGCAGTGTAGTGAATTATTATAGCCTAGTAAATGTAATAGAGTTAAGAATATTTCACTAATGTAAGGTAAGCTTACCATTCAGTCATCACATTTTCTGTCTTAAGTCTTGTTCATATGGTGTGATGCATGTAGCATGAATGAGCAGGTGAAACCAGGTTCTCTATCTGCATGGTACTGTTGAGACTCATTGGCCACACTTACATTTGTGCTTAACTGTGAAGTAGACTAATCAGCTATCGAGTAAAGTGTCAGTGTATATGTGTGATTGTATTAATTAGTAAACCAATTAATGCCACAGTAAGATAGTAGTGCAAATATGCTGCTGTGCAGAATTATTAAGCTACTGTGCAGTAGCATCACTTAAAAGGCATTTGCCAGTTCTGCTGATCATTACTTCTGATTTACTGCACATTTATTTAGTACTTGATTATACAAGCACTAAATGAATGTGCAGTAACTACTGCTCAGTAGTGCCTTGTGTAGACGTGCCCCGAATGTCTCAAAGTTATGCCACTTCAGGCAAGGGTTGACTCTAAGCCATGCTACCTAGCTCATGTTAGGGTAACTTCAGTCTGCTCCATGGTGATAAAGGAAGCAATTTGCAATCTTCCAGCATCCCAGGATGCACAGCTCCCATCCCCATCCCTACCCCCACAGCACGGACCCAGGTGTCCTGGCTTCTAGTCATGCCCATGCTTGCCAGCCATTTGGTGACAGGTCAGAGCTGTGCAAGCAAGAAACTCTCCCCTTAATGAGCAATTTACATATTCTAACTTTAACACCGCTTAACATTAAACAGAGCTAGAATGGTCTAAGTATAATGTATAACTTAATTGTTAGGGTAGCATCATATGTTCAACTTAATACTTAATAAATTCAGGTAAAATATGAGCAAACACATGTTTAAGCAGCTTAACACATACTAAGTGCCCTAATGGCATTATGAAGTTCTTTCTTTACAGGCTAGGGTTATTTCCTGATGCATACTAACTTTGATACATCACAACATTGCAATAAGTAAATATGTGATATCACCCTTACTGAAGCAATTACTGAAGAAGAATCCCAGACCCATTTTATGTCAGGTTGTATAATATAAAGAAGAAAAGCAAGTTTCAAACCAGAAGAAGGAAGCCAAGGATGGTTTGGCACTTCTGTAATACTAAGCAGTGGGTATAGACATATAGTCCACTGACATCACCTAGAGCAGATGGAAGCAAATGGCTTCAAAAAGTTGGTGTTACTTAAAGAACAAGAAAAACACAGGCATTGGCAGGGCTGTTTTTCCTACCTTTCCACTGCAATGCATCAAGAACTCAAGAAAAAACATTTAAAGTTGTGTCTATGTCCAAATCACTGATTCTCCGTATCAGCATTGAATCTTCGGCTTCAGCTGAATTGAATCAGGGACAATAATCTGAGTCAATGAATCAGATCACGTCCCCGATTTGGGCTAAATCCAAATCAAATAGGGCCCATTTTGCAAACTCCTAATGACTTCCCCTGAGAGATTAACTAGGGACCCATGCCAAGTATTAGCAAATACACTCAAGTACAAATGCAGCTTGCAACCCATCCCCACAGGTAAGCTAAAGGCAGGGTTGGTTGCACTCCTGACGCATCGCACATCAGACACCTATTGGACAAACTGTTTCTAGGCCAACATATCCAGTCCTTGTGGCTCTTTTGTATATGGACTGTGCTGACAAAAAGGATAGCACCTATGCAATTTGAAGGACATTTGCTAAATGGAAACTTGGGTTACAAGAGGAGGCTAGTATTTTAGAGCTTGTAGCTTTAATTCCCTACTGGGGCTTTGCCGGGATTTTTAAGATTTGTTCTCTCCAAAAGATTTTATATCCAGAAAACATTTTAGAGATGCTAAATCTTTTATAAGTATGTACTTAAAAGAATTGCATTACTGAGACCTTCTTTTATGCTGTTATGATGAAATAGGATACTATAATAATAAGGGAATAAATTGCAATGTGTAGTCATTTCCATACAGAGAACTTCAGAGCACAGTACCCTCAGCAAGCACCTTGTATGCAATTGGAAAGTGTAAATTAAAATAATAATAAGGATTAAACAGTAGTCAGATGGTAAAGGTTGCATATGACTTAAGTTACCAAGGTATTATATCTCCCCATAGAGCGACATTAAACATGTGTAATATTTAAGGTGCATGCTATTATTTTAAGTCAACTGAACTAAACTGGAAAAGTCGGAGAGAAAAATTTCCCTTTTTTTTGAGCATTTATAGTACATTCCACATGTGACGTTTGTGCAGCCTGGTAAGTAGACGTCATACTAAGAAATGGGCAAAAGGATATAATA
>JAGPOW010002742.1:12356261-12374534 GCA_030014935.1 Caiman crocodilus | reverse complement strand
CTAGTATTTAATTATTTAAATAACTGGTTTTAAAAGAAAAAGTTGTAAAATAGGTTTTTTTACAATTGGGCTCTGCAAATGACAGATGAACAACATTTTAGAAGGCATGGTAGCAGTTTGGGACAGTGTGGGAATGTGGACAACATAGCTCAGATGAAATAGTTGTGCACATTCCATGTACTAGCAAGTGTATCTGCAAAAGCATCATTCCTACAAGTTCAGCACTTGCTTGTAGTGCTGGAAGTAGTACACATTTCTTTGGAACATCTATGAACACTTTATTATTATTTTTTTTTAATTGCCAATGTTGTCCAAAAATAGAAGAGGGGAGGGATAGTAGCTCCCAAGTCACTCTTTATTTTGACCAACTATAAAGCTTCTTGGCAATTTCAAAATTCAAAACTTCAATAAGGATGTTAATCAAAATTTTCAATTCTGATTATCAGACAAATATACCAACACAAAAGGAGGAGAGTGCACTAGAGATAAGGTGAAAATCTGAGGGATACAAGGAACAAGTCCAGTTCAGAGGCTACCAGGGACCAGCACAGTCCCCAACATAGATTTGGGGCGTGTAGATGAAATGGGGGCCCTAAATTGAAGTGGTGGGTTTTAAAAAACACTGCTTCAATTTAGGGCTGGTTAACCCCCATGTCATGCACACACCCTGCACTTACCTACCTCTCCAGTGGGGAAAGGAGAGCGAGCTGCTAGCTGGTGGAGCAGTCCCTGGGCTGTGGGGGCTGGGGGGACTGGTGCTTCCTTCTGCGGCAGCAACATTTCTCCGCTGCACCCACCTGCAGACCCCCAGGGGCCACTGCACCCATGGAGAGAAGCACCAGGCCCCTGTGCAGCTCAGGCAGGCTCGGGGAGGGGGGTGGTGGTAAATCAGGCCCACCACTTTCTTGAGTGAAGCCTATTTTCCCAGGCTCTTGCCAGGCTGCCTGCAGGGCTTCCTGCACGGAGCCCGGTGCTTTGCTCTGTGGCTGCAGGAGCAGCAAACTAAAACACCTCAAAGGAGTTTCAGTTTGCTGTGCCCAAGTCATTTAAGGCACACTATGCTGTCAAATTTCCTACAATTAGGAATTAGGCTGGAATTAATCCACTGTAAATTGTCTCTGAGATTTGTAGTCCATAGTTGCAGCCAGCAGGCGGTAAGTTTGAGAGGGAGAAGGGTGTTTAATTGCCTTCCCTGGACCCAGACCTTTGCTGGGGTTTGCCTGGGGGGGTGGGATTCCCCCTGCAGACTGGGCTGCATCCCCAGGTGAGTTTGCCCCACCTCCCCATCAGCCAGCCCTCACTACTCCAACGGGGGAGCAGAAGTGAAGACCACACAGCCCAGCCCAGGGCTGAAAAGCATACTGGGATGCTGACGGACTGTGTTTTAACCTGAACGAGAACGGTGGACCAGAATTTTCATAAACCAGTTTGACCTAAATCAGTTAAGTCTGATACTATGTTCAACCAGGTTTATCTTAAACCAGTTTCAGCCATTTTGAAACTGGTTTATGTGCTTTGAACTTCAGTTCTGTTACAGGTTTAAACCAGTTTCTGATAACTTAAATGGGTTTATGTATAATGTCTGTCTCTAGCCCAGGGGTAGAGATGGACTTCATAGAAAATCAAAAGTAATTAATTGAGGTAACATATATAATTTTATCAAAATTTATCATGTGCTTGTATTAAAAGCACTGTGTTAGTTGGAGGCCTGTACTGAGATCTCAGTATAGCTCCTTCAACATCAAGGGTATGCCTACGCTTCAGTCGAAGGTGAGATGGGCAGAACTGCATAGCTATCCAAACTAGCTTTAATTTAGCTAGACAGACTTTGGATTTGTCTCTGGACAAGTTTTTCCTAAATTCATCCCAGAATGGAAATATCCCGGCATCAGTCTGTACACACATCACCCTTCTAATCAAAGTTTAGTGAGTGACTGAATGCACTACTGCTTTTCTGCCATTGATTCAGTCATGCAATCCCAGGATGCACTTTGCAATGTCCTGGGATAAACTGTTAGTACTTTTTATGCCATGAACTTTTTTTAGGATTTGTTCCGGGACAACAGACATGGACATTTGAATAGCTGCATTTTGTTCCAGCATAAAATGGTTTGTCCTGGGACAAATACGATGTCTGCCAAAGTCTTTCCAAACTCCTCAGCATTGGGTTTGTTTAGGTTTTTTTACTTTCTTCTCCCTTTCTTATGCACATGTGACCACACAAACCCACACATGCACTAGCACCATGCAGTGGACTAAAAGAAATCAAGACTTCAATGTGTCGTGGAAGCTACTGGCTCACTTGTAGGTAGTAGGTCTGGATGAACTGATACCTATTAAAACAATGCTCTGGAGCATCATTCTGATTTGCTATGCAGGGCCTGTTCTTTGGCCCAAAGATTTGAACTGTCAAAGCTTTCCATCTACTGCCTTTTGCTAGCACTCAATTTATGTAGTTGTAAATACAAAATAAAACACACATGACATTTTGGGGACTTCACAATCCATAAAAAATCTTTCTGTAATTTTCTGAGTGAATGAACTCTAGCAATTTATTACTGCTTTGTGAATACTAGCAAGAATTGTCTAGGTTCTTAAAGAGTTTCATTCCTCCATATTAAACACTTATACAATTAATATTGATTTTGCTATTACATCTTATTTTAGAATCTTCATTATATATTAAAATGTAATGCAGTGTTTATTAGACTCTTATTTTCTCATTTCTCAAAGTATTTTTCAGGCTGCTATCTTGCTACATTATCAAGCTTGTCATTGTCTTTAATGCCGCTAAATTATTGTTTTCCTTCTGTGCAGGCTCAGAAACGTACGTTATTCTGAAGTACCACTTACAAAGTTCAGTTCTTTAATTCTGCCAAGCATAAAAATAGTAAAAAATATTCTTGTTTATCACAAACCAAAGAGTCTTATCAATTATTAAATCTGTATAAATCACTCTGACTTACAGTGAGGTAAACAGAGAACATAGTCATGCATTTATAACTCCATTAAAACTAGGGCTATGATTCTTGTGAGAGAAGTTATTAACTAAGGCAATTTATTACAGAATCTCAGAGGTAACTAACTTCTCTGTGAGCAACTAGAAATATAGATTTTTAGCCTGTATAAAAATTAAGCTTGTTTGGAAATGGCCAAAAAACCCTGCAGAGTGAAAGGCACATCTATCAGAGCGAGTACATGTGAGGTAGCGCGGCCCCCAAGCTCTGTTTCTTTGGAGTTCGGCAGGGATATCTAGCAAATACGTTCCTCCCCCTCTGGACATAGAGGAAAGTGGAAAATGAGTCACCAGGCCGATTCTTCTCAAAAGAGCAAAAGGAGAGCTGGATTCCTCCTGGTCCCTATGGACTCTATATAGCCTGTGTTAAGATTCTCAGTCTTTCCTGATGCTAAATGCATGATTATGCTGAAATGGTCAGCAACAGAATAGTGGTTCATATTGACATTTACCCTTAATTAAAACATTACCATTACTTTTTAACGCCTGCATTCAATTGATAAAGACAGTTCTCGTCTCCCTCTAAGGTCTTATTTCAAACTTCCTGCTAAGCATTTAGAATAATATTGCATTGATTCACATTTTCAGCCTTTCAGCCTTTAGGGCTTGCTTTTCCTACGGGGGGAGTACACCTTGAAGGGAAGCTAATGGGAGCAGTGGAATCTCAGCACTTCCGCGAGCATTGTGCTGTTATTGCTGGTTCTTTCAGCAGTGCCCACAGAATACCAGGCTGATTTTGGACAAAAACCCCACACACAGCCGCAGAATTTCAGAAGTTATTGGTAATATGAAGTATTTCAGTTTTGGGGGCACCCATTCAAACCACCCTAAAAGGGACATGATTTTCAGAGAGTATTCAGTAGCACTCAGCAGCATGATGATATGGCTGGGCTGGAACAGCTGCCACACATGGGGGGAGTGGTGCCTTCTAGTCATCACCGCTGCTACAAGTATCATTGCTCGACTAAGATGGCAGCTGGTTTTTCCCCCTTGCCTCTCCTCAAGTTGGCAACCAAGGCATCTGCCCTAGTGACCCCAGCCTAGTTATGCCAGTGGCACCCTTTGTCCTCTCCAAATTGGGCCCTGTTTAAGGTCCAAATTCTACATCCAGAAGCATGGGCAGAGAAACTTACAACCCCTTTGGAAAACCTTGGGTAATGGTCTTACCCTGAGGTTCTTGCTTTCTGAAGTATTAGCATGGGGGTTGGGGGTGATTTTATTTTACAGCTGGTCCTGGCTTTATTGTTCACGGTTCAAAATATATCTTTTGCCATATTCCTGTTTTACCCTCCTGCAATCTCATTCCTATCCCCACATGTACCTGTGACCTCCTGCTCCAGCTCGTATTTGGTCTGCCGCTAGCTTCCCTTCCTTGCCCTCTCTTCAGCATTTAATTTCTTTCTCTCCTGACAGGTCTTTCCTCACTCCATGACAGTCCTCCAATGACTAGGCGGTGTATTTAATAACTCACACTCAGCTGCCACATCTCTTCGTTGCCTGCCCCTTCCCATCATGCCCTCAACCACCTCTCTAGCTTGCTCAAAAATAAATCCCCATTTCAGATGCCAGGTTGTTTTTAAATAAATCTCTCCCTTCTGCCTACCCCTTATTCTTCTCTGCTAGCTAGCTGTCCATCTCTCCATCTATCATGTTTTTTACTGCTACCCATCACTGAAGTACATGAGTGCCTTCCAAATAAAACATTAGCAACCCTAAAGTCGTGAGTACCTGGTTTTGAAACTTGATGCCTATGACCCTAAACTAGTTTCAGAAAGTCATGATCACTTTTTTTATTTTTCCTTTATGGAAAGGTGGAAGGCTGCACCAACTCCTTGTATGTGTTGCAACATGTGATTGTGGTATTAATTAAATTGCATGCCGCTTCCCCAGTATTTTTCATGGTGTTTCCTATGCTTCTTCCTTTTCCCTTCAATTCCCATTTCCTAAAATTCTGTTGTTCACCGGGGTTATCTTTCTGTGTCCTTTCATGGCCCTTTCCTCTTGTTACCCTTCTTTCACTCCTATCTGTTGTCTCCAAATGTCTTTCACCCTCTTCTTTCTATTCCTTCCATGGGCTCCATTTGAAACCCCTGTGGTTTTTATCCCTTATATTTCACCATTCATGCTACCTCCTAACCAGCTATTCTTCACCACTCAAAATCACAATTTTGCCTTAAATTACGTTTCTAACCTCAACCAAAGCATTTCTCTGGGAAGTTTTCAAACATATTCAGCTAAGTTTAAAATGACCTCATCAAATAAAGCTTGCTGTGCCTAATAATTTGCCTAAAAATATTCCTTTTCACAATACATTTCTGCAGAGAGATATTTAGGGCTTGAATTTCTGTAATAGACAGGCAACATTAAAGAAAAGACATTAAGTTAAAAATCTAGGCATCCAGCGCTCATGCTTTGTGTAGTTTACAGCAAAGGGAACTCAATAATGTGCGTCTCCGCTACTTAGACTCTTTTCTGTTGCCCTGTTCTGCATTGTATGTTGGTTTTGTTTAGATCTTATGTTTTATTTTCCAGAGTGGTCTCAGCTAACACTTTACAGCTTTAATCCATGCTGTCCTTCACAGTTCCAGCTTTAATTCTAAAAATGTGGTTTATAAACTTCAAAAGAGATAAAGGAAAGAGTCCTCAAGATCAAAGAGGTGTGGTGACAGATGAAAGAGAATCAGAGAATGCCTTAAGGAATTAATAAGGAGTCTCAAGGAAAAAGTGCACCAAAGATCCAATCAAGACTTACTGAAATGGAGAAAGAAATCTTCTGGGGGGGGAAGACAGAGTATTAGGAGGGTGGATGATTGTTGTTTAAGCAAAAACTGAAATTATTGGCAAGGATAGAGAAAGCCAGCATGCATGAGTAGAAATATAGCTTTGTCCATCATACAGGCAAAATGGGATACAGTGATATTCAGTGACCGCATATAGAAGGATTCATTATTTATAACGGGTTGAGACAAAAAAGGGTAAAATAGTGCATATTCTTCATCCTTATCTGTACAAAATGGGCTTCATTTTCCAATATGGTTGTGAAAAGTGAATACTTTTATAGAAAATCTAAGTTGGTTTGAGGGAGGGGGAAGCATATTTATATATGATTCTACCAAAGCATGAAATCTAACCTAAACACTGCTATACCTGGTTAAGAATAAGCAAAAGCTGACTTGCAGTAAGCACGTTTTCCCGAGAGTTGGTGTATATAACTACATTTGGACTCTCATACAGAGCCTAATGAGGCCAATGGAATTGATGTCTGTTTACTTCAGGGAGGAGGGTTACTCAGGCTGTAGAAGAAGAATAAATATATAGGACCAAATCCTGAGGTCCATACTTAGTTTTCATTTAGTCCTTACACAGATAAAACTCTCACTGAAGTCAACAGGAATATTCTGCTCTTAGATGCACTGGTATAAATCCATTAATTTTGCTCTGGTCTGATTGAGAGCTGCATTAGTGTTGGAAATTTGGAGTGAGTGAACACTGAGAAAGGGCCTTAGGATGTGCCCCATATTGCATAAACGGAGTAAATCTTAAATGTGATCCTATCCTCTTTCCTTGCTTGTGAAGAAAAAAGTCTGAATTGGTTTTAAATTCTTCTCTCTAAGGGTTTGACTGGACACAGCCCTGTTTTCTTAATAGACTTTCTTCCATCAGCCTTCTTAGGGATTCATTAGCTTCTAGTTCATCTGGTTACTTAATTTAATATAAGTAACCTTGTAGAATTAAAGAATGAATTTCCTATTAACATGCAGAGTACTTAGCCTGTGTCAACATTTAGGAAGCATAAGTTTGCTGCTGCTGCTTTCAACTGTTCTTAATTACAGATTATTTTAGTGCTTAATTGCATAGCGCCTCGTGCCTCTTGCAAAGGACGATAGAAGTAATGTGTTGTTTGTGCACTGTATTCAAAATGGAAAATGTTTACTCATTTAGTGTTCTCTGGTTGTTATTAGTTAACAATCATGTCTAACAAATGAGTTCACTGTTAGAAAAAGGTCTTGGCCTTGGTTTGACTAAGCTCTAAAAAGGATGTATGATGCTGTAACAAGATTTGCTGAGCCTATGGCAAATGGAGTTTCATAGAACCAGAGAAAAATTAGGGTTGGCAGGTACCTCAGGAGGTCTTTTAGTTCACCTCCCTGGTCAAAGCAACACCATCCCCAACCACAGCATTCCAGCCAAGGTTTTGTCTAACCGGGTGTTAAAAACCTCCAAGGATGCTTCCACAGCCTCTCTGGGTAACCAGTTCCTGTGCTCTACTAGCGTCCTAGCGAAAAGGTTTCTCCTAATATCTAACCCAAACATCCCTTGCTGCAACTTGAGACCATTCCTCTTTGTTCTGTCATCCGCCACCACTGAGCTCCGCGCTCTTTGTAACCATCCTTCAGGTAGCTGAAGGCTGCTATTAAATTTCCCCTCAGTCTTCTTTTTTTTCAAATTAAAGTTCCCTCACCCTTTCCTCATAGGTCCTGTTCCTGAGCCCCTAGTCATTTTTGTTGCCTTCTGATGGACTCTGTCCTGTTTGTCCACATCCATTCTGTAGTGGGGGCCCCAAAAAGAAATCTCAGTACTACAGCTGTGGCCTTACCAGTGCTGAATAGAGGGGAAGAATCATTTATCTCAATATGCTGGCAACAGTCCTATTAATGCAGCCCAGGATGCTGTTAGCCTTCTTTACAACAAGGGAACACTGTTGGCTCATACTTGGCTTACTGTCTACTGTAACCCCCAGACCTTTTCTGCAGAGCTGCTGCCCACTCAGTCAGCCCCCAGCCTGTACCAGTGCATGGGATTGCTCCATCCTAAGTGCGGGACTTTGCACTGGTCCTTGTTGAACCTTACGAGATTTCTTTTGTTCCAAGCCTCCAATTTGTCTAGGTGTCTCTAAATCCTACCCCTACCCTCTAGTGTATCTACTACTTCCCCCAGCTTGGTGTCACCTGCAAACATGGAGAGGGTGCACTCCATCCCATCTTCTAGGTCATTAATGAAGATATTGAGTTTGACAGACCCCAGGACCAAAACTTGGCTGCCAACTGGACCTCTAGCCATTGATCATGACCCATTAAGCCCAATGATCCCAGCTTTCTATCTATCTTACAGTCCATTCATCCAAACCATACTTCCTCAGCTTGCTTGCAAGAATGCTGTGGGAGACCATATCAAAAGCCTTGTAAAAGTCAAGGTATATCACATCCACAGCTTTCCCTGCATCCACAGAGCCAGTCATCTCATCATAGAAGGCAATCAGGTTGAACAGGTATGACTTACTCTTGGAGAATCCATGCTGATTCTTCCTAATTTCTACCTTCTCTTTCAAGTGCTTAGAAATGGATTCCTTGAGGACCTGCTTCATGATTTGTCTAGGGGCTGAGAAGGGGCTGACTGGTCTGTAGTTTACCAGATCCTCCTTTCCCTTCTTATAGATGGGAACTTTATTTGCCCTTTTCCAATTGTCCAGAACCTCTCCTGATCATCATGAGTTTTCAAAAGTAATGGCTAGCGACTCTGCAATCACACCAGCCAACTCCCACTGCACCCTCAGGTGTCTGGCCCATGGACCTGTAGAAGTCCAGCTTTTCTAAATAGTGCCTAATCTTTTCTTTTGCAACTGTTGGCTGCTCACCTCCTCCCCAAACTGTGTTGCCAGCTGCAGTAGCTTGGGACCTGACCTGGTCTGTGAATACTGAGGTAAAAAGGGCCTTGAGTACTTCAGCTTTTTCCATATCATCTGTCACTAGGTTGCTGCCCCATTCAGTAAGGGACACACACCTCCCCTGATCATCCTCTTGGTGTTGACATAGAATACAGAGAGGTCGGGGGTAAAGGGACTTAATGGTGAGTATCTACTACAGACCACCCAACCAGGGGGAAGAACTGGACTGGGAATTCTCAGGTCAGTTCGTGGAGGCAGTTAAGTCAAGAGACCTGGTCATCATGGGTCACCTAAATTACCCAAACATCTGCTGGGTGGAGCAGTCAGCTAGGTCTGACTGCTCACGTAGGTTCCTAGCCGAGATACATGACCCCCACCTAACCCAGGAGGTGCACAGTCCCACCACGGGGAATCCCTTGCTGGACCTGGTCCCGGCCACAGGTGACAACCTGGTGAGGGGGCTGTGGGTTCTTGAGCATCAGGGCAATAGCGATCATTGCCTACTGGAATTCACCATCCAGCTTAGGGTGTAAAAAGCCTGCAGCAAGGCAGCAGCCCCAGACTTCAGGAGGGCTGATTTCAATGAATTAAGGAGATTAGTCAGGGAGGCACTGAAGTCCCGGAGGGGAGGGGTGTTGGGAGTCCAAGAGGAGTGGTTGTTCCTTAAGGATCCTCCGAGCCCAAAGGGCAACAATCCTAATGTGAGTCAAAGAGGCAAGAGTGCTCAAAAGCCCCCATGGCTTACCAAAGTCATTCAGGATTGTCTGAAAGTTAAAAAGGAGGTGTACACCTGATGGAAGGGAGGGGCCATCACCAAGGAGGATTATACCTCCATTGCTCAAGACTGTAGGAGGGCTGTTAAGAAGCCTAAGGTGGACACAGAACTGGGACTAGCAACCCAAATCAAAGACAAGAAGTTCTTTTTTTAAATACATAGGGAGTAAAAAGAAGGCACCGGATAACATGGGGCCCCTGCAAGACACACTTGGCAATCTGGTGGTTGCACCAGATGATAAAGCTGACTTCTTTAACAAATTCTTTGCCTCCATATTTCTAAGGAGGGACTGGGACCCCCCCCCCAGGAATCCCAGACGAACTCAGGAAGGGTACAGCCAGGGCTAGGGTCAAAGAGGACCTGGTCAGGGAACATCTGGTGGGACTAGACATCTTCAGATTGGTGGGTCCAGATGATCTCCACACAAGGGTGCTAAGGGAATTGGCAGAGGATATTGTGGGATCCCAGGCACAGCTCTACAAGCACTCGTGCTGCTCTGGAGAGGTGCCAGAGGACTAGAAAAGGGCCAGTGTGGTCCCCATTTTCAAAAAAGGGAGGAAGGAGGACCCAGAAAACTATAGGTCAGTTAGTCTTACTTCAGTCCTGGGGAAGTTCTTTGAGAAAATTATTATATCAGGAAGCACTACTTCAGTCAGGGCAGCTAGGATCTGGAACCGACTTCCAAGGGAACTGCTCGCTCCTATCCTGGGGGTCTTCAAAAGGAGGCTGGATAATCACCTTGATAGGGTCGTTTGACCACAGCATCCTTTCCTGCCATGGCAGGGGGTCAGACTTGGTGATCTGATCAGGTCCTTTCTGACCCTACCTACTATGAAACATACTTGTAGAATCCTTTCTTGTTACCCATCACATTTCTTGCTTGCTGCAACGCCAATTTTGCTTTGGCCTTCCTGACTTCATCCCTGCATGCCTGAACAATGTTCTTATACCTCTCCTTAGTTGTTTCTCCAAGTTTCCATTTCTTGTAAGCTGCCTTTTTGTGTTTTAGCTCATGGAAGAGTTCCCTGCTAAGTCATACTGGCTAGTCTTCCTGCACATTAGGATGATTGGTTCCTGTGTCCTTAGTAAGGTTTCTTTAAAATACAACCAGCTCTCCTGGACTCCTTTCCCCCTCACACTTCCAGGGGATCCTGTCCATCAGTTCCCTGAGTGAGTCAAAGTTTGCTTTTCTGAAGTCCAGGGTCCTTACTCTGCTGCTTTCCTTCCTTCTTTTCTTCAGGATCCCCAATTCAATCATCTCATGATTGCTGCTGCCCAAGTTGCCATCCACTTTTTCATTCCCACCAATTCTTTCCTGTTTGTCAGCAGCGGGTGAAGAAGAGCACGGACCTTAGTGGGCCTCTCCAGCACTTGCACCAGGGAGTTGTCTTCACTGCTCTCCGAAAACTTCCCGGGTTGCCTGTGCACTGCTATATTGCCCTCCCAGCAGATGTAAGAGTGATTGAAATCCCTTGTGGGCGCATCTACATGTGCAGCTGACTGCACAGTTGTTACTGCATGGTCACTGAGTACTTACTGCACAGTCATTTAATAGTTGCTTTAACCACCATTACTGCACAGTCCAGGTGTTGCACAAGTCATTTCTAACTGTACTGCACAGTAGTGTTGGTGTCACGGTTCGTACCTGCCAGCGCTGCATCTCCATAGTGACGAGCTACGTTGCCACAGCTCATTGCTACAGCAATGTGCATCTCGTGTAGATGCACCCTGTGAGAACCAGAGCCCATGATCAGGAAACTGCCAGTAGCTGTCTGAAAAAAAACGCATCTATCTCATCCTCCTAGTCTGGTTGGTCTATACCAGACCCCCCACCGTGACATCACCCTTGTTGCTCTCCTCTCTGATCCTAACCCAGAGACTTTTAATGAGCCTGCTTCAGTGTCATGCTGGACCTCTGAGCAATCATACAGATGTGTTACATAAAGAGCAACTCTTCTTCCTCTCCTCCCCTGTTTTTTCTTCCTGAACAGTTTATATCTATCCATGATATTGCTCCAGTTATGCGAGCTGTCCCCCCAAGTCTCTGTTATTCCCATCATGTCATAGTTCATGTGAGGACTTCCAATTCTTTTTGCTTGTTTCTCAGGTGCTGTGCATGAGTGTACAGACACCTGCGGTAACTAGCCAATTGCCCTGATTTCTCAGGAAGAATGAGGAGGCCTGTCGCCCCTTCCTGCTTGTGATTTCTCCAACTTATTACACTGTCACTTCACTTGAAAGTTTTGGGGGAATAAAATAGACTGGCAGAATCAATAGAGCTTTAGTAACTATTTAAATACTATGAAGAAATGATCCAAAATGTACTGTACTTAGGTTATTCTATTATAACAAAAGCATTAGTCCTGCACAGACCATTATTTTAGCATTAGCTTAATGTCATCAATTAATGAAGACTTTCAGGAAATATGCAGCTATTAGGTGTGTTTCGTTAAACTATACAGTTACACCCGTGGATAAAGGATGCAATTAAAATGCTGCCAAAGCCGCTGTCTTTGAAACAAAGCCTCATCAGTATCATATCAATCAGTGACCTAACAACATATACTTTCTTGATAGTGCTGAATATCTCCAGTTTCATTCATAAGGATCTCACTTACCCACTGATCATAATTGTGTCTGTAGCTTTGGGAGGGGAAAGTTCTTTTAATAAATTATTTACTGTGCTTCTCAAGCTATCAGGCAGACTCTAGCACTAGCAAACATGTGTATGGGACATATGGACTAGTAGAGAAGAGGTAGTCTAATCTAATGATTAGAACAAGGCTAAATATTTAAGTGATGATATCCCGCTAGCAAAAAAATCATTGCGAGAGACTGCAGATTGTTTAAGTAGTTGTCGAAGCAGTCTTTGAGATGCACAATCGTATTTTACAGAGTTACATTGTGTAACCTTGAATCAACTCAAGAATTGGTTTTATACTTAGAATTAGACATAGGTGATTTTTATTCAATTTTGAGGTGGAGCCTTACGATGCAGGAAACAATGAGCAAGGTCCTCTCTGTTTACTACTTAGGATTGTTAGGTTCCAATGAATGATTTGATGGTGTTATTTTAAGGGGTAGAGGATAACATCCATGAATTGGTTAACTGCGTCCTCCTTCTGTTAATGAGACACTACATATTCACTAGCACCAGTACAGTGTATATGAACATCTTTAGCGTTAACTGCAACTATAATATGTTTGCTACCATTTCAGGCACTATAAAGCTTCCTGTGACAGCCTGTATAAAAAAAATAGATATAGCAAATCCTTCCTAGCTAGCGGAATAAAATTTGTTTACACATAAAAGAGTCTTGCAATTCAGGCTGAATATACAGTAATTTGTGACAGAAACAGGACAGTCTACCACTTGGTTGTGAAAATAAATTTCTTTCCCTAAATTGCAAACGGGTATAAAATTACAATGGACTATAAGATATTATGGATTTTCTCTTATCCACTGTGTTCAAGTCTGTTATGTGCTTGTACTTTACCTGCTGTTTTTTTGCCTCTCCCCTGCTGCTACCCCTTCTGTGACAGGATTCATGCTCCTGAATTCATGTTTATATAAGAAGTCCTAACATTGAAACATTAGCAAATACAATCTGCTTGAAGAATATTTAGAGCCAGTCTCAGAGGTCATTGAGTAAAATTAGGAAGTTTTATTTATATCAGTGGGCTTTGAAGAAGTCCTGAGTTTGAAAAATTTACTGATTTAAGAGTCTACATTGGACTCCTAGAATCTGATGACATGGCATCTGTAGCATATGCTAACAATATGCATAGAATTAACAATATTTGCTATGAGTCGCTGTTGTTCAATGTATACTGAATTACTCCTGGCCTAAAAATAATCCTAGAACAAAACTGAGGTCTACTAGCAGCGCTGCAAAGAGCAGCTTTTACAAGTTCATCGATACGGCACCTTTGACAAGAAATAAATTGATTTTAAAACTTGCTAACATAAAATGTAATAAAGAAGCCTCAGGCTGTTTCTGGATATGGAAGTGACTTTTGCTGCAAACATATGTAACACCTCCGGAGCAGCTCATAATCATTTGCTAATCTCTTATAAAACAAACATGATGTTCAGAGTGCAGTTAAGCACAATGTTGTGCTCCATTAATCATTGCATTATAGCTGGGGTTTTTTTGTTGGCATTCTTTTTTTCATTTATATGATTACTTGCATGGAAAGGGATAGATAAGGATAGCTTTTGCAAGGCTGAGGTATGAAAACGTGTAATAGCAGAGTATTATGCTCCGCGAGGAAAAGGACCTTGTCTCTTAGTGAAGCACTCTTCTGTAGAGAGTGTCAGGTCTCTTAGTGTGAACTGCCATAGCTCCCATGCAGTCAAAATATGCAGTACTGTATGAATGATTTCAAGACCAGGTACAGGCACTACACTTTCACTGGGATAAGTGATTGGAAACCTGGTCTGTACCCACAGCAGAACAGAAGTTTAGCACACAGAGTTTGGTTTAAAAATTGCAAAACCCAGTGTGAGATTGCTTCGTCCCCTGCCCAAGCAAAGGGCAAATGTGTGCTCTGTTTGCTACCTATTTAAACTATGCCACTTATGGAAAATGGCATAACTTAGATTGATTCTGCCTCTGGCTTTTTGAATGTCTGTACCTAGCCCTGTAGAACAATGGCAATTTATACCATCTGTGAATGTGATCCAAAGTACTCTGAGTCAAAATGGATATTGATAGTCAGAGTGCAGAGACATGGTGCAATTTCTGTAGAGTAATTTACCTTGGATTTTACCGTATGGTAAATAACTGCTCACAGGCACATTTTTATGCCTGGCCAACAAAAGGTGGCGGGAGCCAGTGTACATTAAGCAAATGGTTACCCTGGGATGAAATGGACCAGTAACTTTCCTACTTAATAAAGGGCGCAGACAGAAGTGCAGCTCCCCGCAGTCACTGAGAACACGTTGCTGGAAGCATTCCGAGTTACAGCGATCTCCCGGACCAAACAGAAGTTCACTGTTAGTTCCAGGAGGGAAGGGAATCTTGTTCCTGGCTTTGAGCCTATAGCTGGTTTCCCCCAGCACCAGCCCCTTCTCTCTCCCAGCCTGTCCCTGTTTCAGAATAGGAGAGGAAGAAGAGGGGAGAGGGAGCTGATTCTAGGGGTTCCCCAGCCAGTGCTGGAGGGTGATGTGGGTGAATTGGAGTCCCCCCACAAACTTGGGGGGGGTTCAATACACCCACCTCATTCTTCAGTAGGGGCTTAAAAATCCCTAGACCGAACTGTCTCCAGTCCCTTCCCCAGTTCCCCCGCCCCATCCTGAAACCAGCTTGAGGCTGGTAGGCAGGCAGAAGTTACAGAAGACACTATGTTCTGAAATGTTTTCATCTGACCCCTCATGCAATGAGGGTTCATGTTTTTACTCGATTGGCCATTTTTTAAGTGGTCTTCATCAGTGCACTTGTGTTTGGTCAGGACTATATACCACTTTCAGATCTGGTGCAAATTGTCACTTCTGTCTGTGCCCAAAATGACTAAATATTTTTCAAGAGGTAATTCTACATTGGAGTTGAGTGATAGCAGGGCTATGTATTGTGCATTTGCTCCACATTCATGCAGTTAAAATCTAGTTATATGGGAAAGTCAATGCACTTATGTAGTAAACACATGCCAGTGCTCTTATGTAGTAAACACATAATGTGTCTGCACTCAAAGATATATTGCACATCTTGTTTCGGTTATGAATGGAAAGCTGTAACATCCCCCCACATCCTTGTGTAGAGAAATAACTTGGCACAGTCTGACTGGTCACAATGATTCCTGGTATATCTTGTTTTATGACTTGACTTTGATCAAGGTACTGCATAGCCTACCTCCCAGTAACAAGCTTGAAAAGGAATGTTCCTGAATGGATCAATGGATTCTCCAGTGGAAATGTGATGGACCAACCCTCTCAGAGTCCACATGATTTCCATCATGTACTAATGGACAAAAAGCACATAAAACTGACAAGGAAATGGTGGTAGCATCCGCCTCTCCATCGTGTCTCTGAATCCCAAGTGGCCCTACACTAAGGGGAGTTTTAAGCATCTTTTTCTCCTATTTCTCTTCCTGGTTTAGGTGCAGGGATGAAAAAGCTGAGTTCAGGCCCCTAATGTTTTTTAACACAGCTTCCAATTTCTGAAATGGTAGAAAACATACTGTAGCTGTAGCCAATATAGAACTTTTTTTTTGTGTACACTGCCCTTGAGTCAGCTAATCTGTGGTTCAGTATTAGGAGAAAGAGAAAACATTAACCAACTCCCTCGGATTATCCTCTCTATCCCTTTCAAATAATGTCATGGGATCCTTAAAATCTACTAAAAACACCCCTCTGGAATAAATAGACTTTGCTTAAATATGTTCTTGTAATGAAAAACTCTCTTCCTTTTTTCTAACCTTCTTATGAGTTATAAATTGCTGTATTTTATACCTCTAGGTACAGTGAGGAAAGGTAATGCTTATTAAACAAATAAACAAGATTTTTTTTTTAATGGTGAGCTATCCTGAGCTCAGGATTTTTCTGAGCTATTCCGTGAATTGGAAAAACATTGTTGGTTTGGTTCAATACCCAGGGGATGCCAGCCCCTATCCCCAACCTACATAGAGAGTATGCATCAAGATGATTCTAGCGCAGAAAATGTGTCAGATCTACCAACCACATGGGCTACCTTTTATTAGTACTTTTTAAAATCCTTCTGGTGTCTGCAGGAAAGTCTATGGGGAAATCCTGTGATTGGCATCTTAGACTCAGGAGGCAGATGGGAGCCCTGGGGTTCTGGAGGCACATGAAGTGGGGTGGGCTTTTGGGCAGTGGTGACCTCAAGGGAGGACTATTCTAATGTATGCAAGTTTTCTACAGGACCATAGGCCCTTTTGGAAAAATCCAGTGCTTTCTAGTGGTAAGTGTATCAGGGAACTATTTTCTGTGCCTTAGTGAGGTAGATTTTTAGATGCAAGCAGTCTAAAGTGAATCTTAAAATGAAGGGCAAAGTGGGAAACTTTGTGGGGCCAACTTCCTGGCCAGGGAAAGCAGACCTAGGCATAGCTAGTAGCGTGCCAGGAAGATGCAGATGGCATACAGTTTCCTGCTTAGCAAAGGGGGCAGAAGTCAGAAGGAATGGCCCTGGTATACTTAATGGGAAGGATAGGAATTTCACTTAAGGAAATTCATTCCTTCTCCTCAACCTTCCCTATAAAGGATAGGGTCCTGGTGTGTGCTTTCTCTTCCATTGTGTAGCTTTGGAATTGGGTTAACAGAGGTGAATGCTTACTTATGTTTGCATTTGTGATAAGTGTGTGAGATAGCATGTGATGGGTGTGGAGCATGGGGAGGGTGGTACAGAATTAGTGTCTATACATATTCAGTGTTCGTGTATGCTGATCATGGAACAAATAAAGGTAGGAGCTGGAGTAAATTAGGTCTGAGACTGTATACGATGAACATTGTGGGCGAACAGACATGATGGAATGAAAGTTGATGTGGATTGACTGCTAGTTGAAGTGTATAGAATAAATGCATAAAAGAGTTGTGAGTAGGACACAGCAGAAATTTTCCTGGAAATATATGCACATTTATGTAAAATAGATCCCTTTTTTTGGGGGTTTCACATGTTGGCTTTTATAAAGATTTCTCCTTCTCCCTGTCCAGTCCTTCATGAAAATCCAGGTGTAATAATCTGACTGCTTCTCTTGTCCAGTTTCTCAGGATTGTGTTCCTAGTAATACAAGGTCAAAATTATAGTCTAACATTTTTTTCAGAATTTTCTGTCTACTAACTAGGTATTTTAAACACAGATCCAGATGAAGATGGCCACCTTTCTCACTGATTTCAGGAAGAAAGAGACCCGCAGAACATAGGTACCAGCTGTGTGTTGAAGTAGCTACAGGCACATAACTACAAGTGCATTAGTGTGACAATTTTGGCTTCAACCTTTACTAGTAGAGAAGCATCTCTAAGTTAGCTGCACTTCAGCTTGCTTCAATACTAGGAACAATGAGGTCAGAGCAGAAATGCTTTCAATATGAGCCAGCTTTCTGAGTACCAGGGTCCTGGTGAATTCACGCAGCTAGCATGAAAACCTTTGCTGCCATAGCCATATTGTTATTGGTCCCTGAGCTACTTAGATTAAAGCTGTTTTTTATGCATCTGTGCAGCTGTATTCACCCCTCCAGTTGCAATATAGATACCCCAGCTTTCTTTGATGTACTAGTTTGGGACCAGATTATGTCCTAATGTCCCATTGGATGCAAGGGTGGGAGAGGATTAGTGCAGCTGTAACTCCTGAGTAACGTGGGCACAGCTGCCTCCCCTGCATTTTTGCATTTGCCAAATTTCTCTCTAAATACTTATCCTTCCTGTACTATGCAGGTTCCCCCTGGCCTCAAGCAGGAAAGTCAGAAGGTCCATGGAAGAGCCAGGCCTGTTCCCCACCCCCCATGCCCCGTGCCCTATTCTACACAGGGAGAATATATTAAAGCTAAGGTGTGTAGCAGCAGACACTTTCACTGCTTGGGAGAATATACTTCTGGGTCAGTGAGGCTAAGTACAGGTGTTCAAGAAGCCAGTGGTGGAAGTGCTCCAACTTTTGAGCTTTACCCTAAGTGCCCCCATTTATGTTGGGAGGAAGCAAAACACATTAGCTTTTGCGGTGGGTGGGGGGGCTCAGAGCCTGCCTGCACGGCCCAAGTGCAGCAGGTAGGGGGGAACTTGCATGCCTCCCAGCATGCTCTGCAGGCTCCCCAAGCTGCCAAAGACTCTTGAGTCAGTATGTGCATGTGTGTGTGTGTGTGTGTGTG
>JAGPOW010002742.1:12337540-12356161 GCA_030014935.1 Caiman crocodilus | reverse complement strand
TGTGTGTGTGTGTGTGTGTGTGCACATGTGCATCTGTCCCAGGTGCTTGTATTCCCCCATGCCGATACTGGTGGCCCCAGCCCTGCAATGTGGCAGGCTGTCCAGATCCATGAAGCCCAGAGTGAGTTCCTCTTGCGTGGACTGGCAGCCTTCCGCAAATGAGTAGAGCCAGAGGGCTTCAAGCGCTGACGCCCTGGCACTGCACCATGAGTCTCTAGCTCCAGGCTCCTTTGCTTCTGTGTCATGGGCACTGCTGCCCACAACCCAGGCTGCCCAGGCACCATTTCCCTTCCCCTTCCCCTTTCTAATCCCTCCCCCCTAGGGACACACACAGAGGTGCAGGGGAACAGGTGTGAGAAATGCCTCATTTTAATCATTGTTTAAGCTACCAAGCCTTTAGTGTGTTTATTAACAAAAATTGCAGCACTGCCTGCTCTGGAACTTGGAGCCTTCTTCTCAGTTCCCTTTGAGAGAGTGGGGAAAGACCTGAGCTCACCAGGCGATTATGACATTGAAGTGGAGATGGGGGTGGGCAGCTGCAAGGGTTCAACTTAAACAGGAACCCCTGGGGTGGCAGGGGAATGCCTGCCCCTTTGTTTCATTCAATGTTTCAGCTGCCAAACTTTCCATATTCATAATAAAGAAAAACTGGAATATTTCCTGCTTCAGAACTTGGGCCAAAGCCCATGGGACTGCCTATCTTTGAAGAGGCTGCACTGCTCCGCTACAGCAGGACCCAGGCCTGAAGTAGCCTGGCCCAGTGGGCCCATGGGATGACTCCCCCTTTCTCTTTGGGGCCCTGTGCCTATGCCGGCAACTTCCATCAGCTAGGGATAGCAATTTGGCCATGGAAGGCAGGCTGAGTCAATGCCAGCCCTGGCATCATGTCTTGGGCAGTATGGTCTCTCTCATAATGTTGCTTCCCAGAACAGGCCCCACTGGATGCCTTCCTGCTTTCTTGAACCATGGGTCAGTGGCTCCCACACACCATATCTCCTGTTCTGGGGCTTCCCCACATCTCAGCATCACCCAATCAATGTGCAGTGTGGAGCATTGCCCTAAGGCCACCACCCATGTATGTCCCCCACCCCCTTGTGAGAGTCTTGGGCATGTCAACCCAGGGAGGAGTCCCTGGAGTTGATGCTCTCCATACCAAGGAATGGTGGGTGGCAGCCTGTCCCACCCTTTGGCCTGTGAGGACAGTCTCCCTACGGGAGGCAACGCTGATTCCATTCAGGAGCATCATAGCTGGATCCCCAAGTGGTTTTTGACCCTGTATATAAAATCCTTATTCTGGTGCTGTGACTCTCTCAGCTCCATAGAAGTGCATGAGGCCTCCCTCAGAGAGCAACTGACCATCCATAGACCTCATTCTTGGACCTTTGCAGCGTATTCCTGGGCCTGGGCAGCTTGTTCAAGGGCCACAGCACTGCGGGTGCAAGCAGTCTCTAACCTGTCCATTCTAATGCCCCACATTGAGGGTTCCCTTTGGTCTTTGTATTGCCGATGCCATCTATGCATGTGTCTCCAATGCCCTGCAGGTGTCCAGGAGACCATCCTGGATCCAGTATCTCAGTCTCCATGATCAGACCTCCCATGCACAAATACAGAGTCTGCAAACAAGGCGGACACCAAGGGACATCTGGCGAGTCCCCAGTCCAGACCCTTTCCCCTGCCCGGGACCGGAAGCAGAACTCAGAACGCCTATGTTCCACCTCTCAGCTGGGAAAACCCAGATGCCTGGGTTTCATGTCCCTGTTGTGGGAGCCAAGCGGGCTGGGAAACCCAAGCATCAGGGCCTGGAGGGTCAAAATTTCTCAGTAAGAAGAGGGAGGGAGGGGGGTTGCTAGGGAGAATTCCCATTTCCTCCTGTGCCTCACCTGCAGCGGTGTTCATTCAGAGCTGCTCTCCCAAACACCATGCGAAGAGTCACTAGTGAAAACTCAGTTTCACCTGTTGGTTACGCCTTGGTTGTGGGGCTTGAAAAAAAATTTCAGTGTATATCAAGGTTGGTTTGGGTTAGGGTTTGTATCGGGTGGATTTGGGTAAACACGCTGGCGTCTCTCAAGAAAGCAATGTGACCTTGAGGAATGGGACAGTCAGTTATCAGTTGCACAGATTTATGGGTCCACTCAGTGTAACACAAACCGATAAGCCCCCGACAACAGAGCCTGCCGTACCTTTGTTCTAGGCCAGGGGCATAGGAGTTGGGGAGGGGACACAGAGAGGCACAAGGTCAGTGAGGAGCATCAATAAATCAGTATCATCAGTCTCCCACATGGACAATCCTTGATCCAAGAGCACACTGAATATCAGAGTAGGCAACCGCAACCTTCCCCAAGAGCATACCCCAACTAACCAAGGAGTCACATTAGACTCTTCCCTCACTTATAAACCTCACATTTAAAAAATCAGCAGTTAAGTCTCTGCATGGGTAGCTGTCGTAAGATGTTTAGCCAGCATGACATGGTGTGCCAAATTCAAAGTGCTCAGAACCACTGTGCTTGCAAAGGGGGGGCAGGGCTGGAAATAGGGGCTATGCTGACGCTAGTCGGTGATAGCCTGGGGGCAGGGCCGTTCTGGTGCTCAGCTAGACCACAGAAGCTCTGGCCTAGGCTAGACTGCCACCCTGCGAGGGGCGGTGAGCGGTGCTGCAATGCTCCATGGGATGTTGGCAGAATGTGAAGTGGGAATGAAATCTAGTACAGATGTTCATAACGGCACTTCAATCTACAGTGCCAAAGTTTGATACCACATCCATCCAGGATTATCTTGGAGTGGGATCTGCCATTTTTACAGCACTCTGTGTACTCTAACCATCTGTTCAGTTACGGCTGTAAAGCACTTTCTGCATGCCTTCTGCACAATAAGTGTAACTTCTGTATTTTGCCTCTATCACAGACAATCATGTCACTGAACCCTTTTATTAAATTTTATCTCCAATTTCAAACAGCTAGGTTTGTCCCCTTTCTTGATTACTACTGGAAGGCTGTTCCAGAACCTCTCTGCTCTGACGGTTTGACACCTTTTCATTTCCAATTTAAATGTATCCATCGCAAATGTATACCCATTTGTGCTTGTGCCAACATTGATCTTCAACTTAAATAGCTCTTTTTCCTCCTTAGTGTCTCTAAGGTATTTGTAAAAAGCAAATCTCCCTGAGGTAACGTTCCTAGCAGACTCCATATCACCCTAATAGAGGGCTTTGTAGTAAAGATACAACTGAGACTTTCAGCTGTTACGTGGCACTTAGCAAGGTAATGAAGAAAAAGCAAATAGATTAAAGAGTCTTAAACAGGGCAGCTATAAATGCCAGGCTTCCCTCAGATCTTTAGGAGGGACCTTCATTATAATAGTCCTTTCTTTTCATGTGTGCAGGACTCCATAGTTTTGTTCATGCAGGGAGAGCCTGGGACATGCATTGCTAAGCAGCTCTAAGAGAAGAATTTTGTTAATATAAATGGACAACAGTTCTGGGCACATGGGCTGCACTGGAATCTGATTTAATGCATGTAGGAAATAGATCAGATATCTATCAGAAAGAACACGGCTATAAAAACATTTTTTCAGTCTAAATTTGTTTAGCAATTACAATCTACATAAAAGCTTAGTTTTCATTAGCGAATGAAAGTGAACTATACTGTACATGACATATATCTATATAGCTCAATTGAGGTTAACTTAGGCCTGGAAACTGAGTTGTGCATTCTATTAACAATGTCATTAAGCAGCTATTATGGGGGATTATAACAGGAATAATCTGTTCTGCATGAATATTAATGAATGCAAATGAACAGTAGAAGGCCTCTGAATAGCTGGAAATTTAGGTTTTAGGGGGTTAAAAAAAATCATAGCATTGGGAAGGGGTTCAAACGTTTGTTGTATGTTATGGCTATGATTGCTAAAGTCTGTTTCTCAGAACTCCTTGGAATTTATTCCCTGCAGTAATTCACCTTTAAAAGGCTCAAGAAAGAATTTGATTCATGGAAGGAAACCGGGACATTCCAAGTGAATTTGCCAAATAAGACTGTGATTAGTTTTCCAGGTCTGTGATACAAGACAAAATAGTTTGCACAACATAAATAAAGATGCCCCCAGTGCTGAGCACATTGGTTCGTCTTAACGTTAAATATAGCAAGGTATGAATTACATTTTTATGAACTAATTTATACTTTACAGTCAGACATTGGAATTTAAATTAGGCTCATCTATCAAAGGTATTTCAGTTTTGTCAATCCTCATTACAGATGCTAGAATAACTACAGAATAGAAACCAGAGTTTAAAAACTGTGGTTTTAGTGAGAGATCTTCAGGGTAAAGGGAAGATTTGGAGAAAATTATTAAAGCAAGTGGGAGGAAATATTTGTGTTATTTTTATAAATGTGATGATTGGTATCTCTGATGTTTAACTTCAGAATTCTGTTGCTCCTAAAGGGTTCACCTACACATGCCATTAAGGTGACACAATACACTCGAGCACAGTTTGCACCAGAGTTTATCACAGTGCTTTAATGGCAGGTGTAATTGCTCAAATGGCTGTGGTCCAGGGCACACATGCAGATGCTGCAACCAGAACCACCGTAGCTTAAGCTGGGGCAGAGCAGCCCCGGGCTGGTCAGCCCCAGCTCTGGAAGGCAGCGTCAGGCAGCAGAAGGGCTGGCTGGGGCAGAAGAGCGTCCCCCTGTGGGGAGCCCTATGACTAGGCAGCAGGCAGAGGTCTGGCCCTCTGCTGCCTGGACAGACTAGGTGGTATATACACCTGGGTCAGCATTTATACATGTGCTTAGGCGCAGTTATTTTCACGATAGTAAGATAGTACTGTCCCCCAATGGCAAAAATTAGTTTGCTGCAGTCTAATAGCATTGCACATGTAGACTGTGCAATTTTATACCACATCAAATTAGTCTACTAAAGTGGTGTACACTTTACACCACATCAAATTAGTCTACTGCGCAGTTAAGCACATGTGTAGATGCACCCAATAAGACAGTAAGAGGGGGTATTTTTCCCCAAGAAATGCTGGTGAAAAAAAAGGTTTTTTAAAAAGTTCCTTTATTTACTAAAATGTATATATTTATTTATTTACATAAAAAGTCCCTGTTCCCCCGAGCGCTACCAGGAGTGACTAGAAATAACGGTCACAAGCTGGCAGAGGTAGATTCAGACTAGACATCAGGAGGCGCCACGTCACTGTCAGGGCAGCTAGGACCTGGAACCAGCTTCCAAGGTAAATGGTGCTGGCTCCTACCCGGGGGGTCTTTAAGAGGAGGTTAGATGAACACCTTCCTGGGATCATTTGACCCCAGTACTTTTTCCTGCAATGGCAGGGGGTCGGACTTGATGATCTGCTCAGGTCCCTTCCCACCCTACCTACTATGAAACTATGAAACTATGTGTACAATGATCACTTCTACGCACAGCACCATTTCTTCCCATTGAACTGAACAGGAGTTTAGCTACTGTCTTCACTGTGAGCAGGATTGCTTATATACCTCTTACCCCTTCTCTAGAGACTATGTTGAAGTTTGGAAAGGGTGCTCATACTTATAAGATTTTGCAGAATCATCACATCAATTAGTAATGTTGGTAAATCACCTTAGGATCTTTTTGGATGAAAGGCATTGTGTAGATGCCAGGTTATCATCATATCCATATGTTTTTCATGGCTTTGATTAAGGGTGCTGGATTGAAATAAGGAAAACCTGTACTGAAGTATTTTGTCCATCTGTGCAAGAATACAACTACGGGGTGTTTAACAGGGCTTTTTGTGGTTGATAATTAGTGGAGGAAGGTTCTGTAATCAACTTTGCATGGATAGTTCTGAGTGTCTATATGCAGCTCTGCTGAAATCATTAAGGGCATACCAGATGCTGCCTGCCCCTAACACCCTGCAGGGGTGGGACCATTGTCTGCAGCATGCTGGGGTTTGGCCCCAACTTTCTAACTGAAATAGTCTCCCTGTATTAGAATAATTGATTGATATCTAACATTTGCTTCCCATCCATTCTGACCTTTTCTTCCTGTGGGCCAGGTTCTGAACTGCTCTCTCAGACAGACCTGGCACTAAGCAAACTTTGCGATGATTAGTAGATGTCTTTCTATTACACTGGCAGTAAAGATTGAGAAATAGGACATCTGACCTTTTGTGGACTCAGAACTCCCTTGTGCTCCTCCTGCCAGAGCCTAATAGTTTTCTCTGTATAGAAAACCTACAAAGATGGATCGATATCTTCACTCTCAGTCCAGCCATCATCCATCTGTGAAATGAGGTGTTATTAGCACTCTGCTTAATAGTGCTATATAAATTTATCAGCCAGACACTCCTGAATTAGGTCTTACTGAGAGGATAAGCCAAAGCTTGCTGTCTTAACTTAGGCAAAATCTAATTTCACTTATCGGTAAGGAGTAAGCCAGAGTTAGCTTGTGTACGGACCCTGAAGAACTGTTACAGAGACACTGTTAAAGTTTCTAACATCTGAATTTTTCAACATTAGAGAGATTCTTGAGCAACGTTTATTTTTAGAACGCTATGATCTTTCCTGCCAGCTTGTTTAAACAAGGCCAACAGGACAAATAGGGCTTGATCGTAGCTTCTGTACTATATACCAGATCTTAGGTACTATAACTTGGGGCTGTCTAATTGTTAAGCAGCTGGAGGTGTGCCAGCATAAGTCATGTTCCCCCGCGAGTTGCATACCACCTGGTGCACACCCCCCTCCGTGCCATAGCCCCCCCAGGCCATGCATGCAGGTACATCTGTTGCCCCTTGTTGTATTCATCCATTCTGTACATGAATGCTCTCTCTTCCCCACCTGCTCTGTAATGTATTGTGCCATATGCGGCGTCTCCCTTCCCCTGTGCTGAACTGCTCACCCTCTGCACAGTGCTGTGTCGCTAGCCCAGCTCCCCAGATTGTGGGGACTCCACAGTGTGCAGAGATGAGAAAGCAGACAACTCAGGGCTGCCTACTCCCCCGCATCCACGTGCTGCTCCTCCGCTGGCTGGGGCATAGGGTGCCTCCAAGTGGGGGCTGCCTCCTGGCTAGCCCTACACTGAGACACCCCATGCCCTAGCCAGCAGCCCCTGCAGCACATGAAGCAGCAGGACAATGCATCTCACTGCAAGCCTCACAAGCAGGGGCATGTACTGCAGGACAAAATAGCGACATAAATTTGTGCTGCTGCAAATGCTCATGTGGATGTGGCCTAACAGGTCAGAATGTTTTGGGATTCCTATTTGAAATCTCTGGGTTTATTTTGTGAATCATGTGTAGGTGTTTACGTAGCTAGTATTGTGTAGGATCCTGTAGCACCCTTAAAAGAATTTCAAGACACCCCAGAGTACTGGAGCACATGGTTGAGAATCACTGCCCTAAGGGCAGTCCTGTTCTTCCAGGCACAAATATCAGGCATGTAGATGACAGGAATGAACATCACTTGCTGGGAAAGGACATGGACAGCACATCCTAAGGATGCAGCAGTTCAGAGAAATTTCCCATCCTCTGGCAGCAAGCAGGGGGCAGACAGCTGTTGTGGGGCTCAGTTGCCTGTCCCTACTTGCAATGTGCATTTCACTAGCATGTCCTGCTAGTCCATTATTCAAATTTAAGCCATGGATAATTAAGCCACTCAATTGTGCCAAGATAGTTCAGGCATCCAGAAGAAATTACGAGAAGGTGGATATGTTTTCTATTGAAGGTGAAGTGCTGTTCTCAAGGGAAAAGATTATACATTATCCTTGAATACCTTTGCTTTGCATTACCATTGTCCTCTACTAGGAATTTATTTTAGTGCATCCACAGTGATCCTACCATGTATGTAACCCTCCTCTGCTCTAGAGCAGGATCAGTTACCCATAATCTCTCTAGCCCTGGCAAGACTTACCTGTTCTTGTTGTTTAATATATATAGTATGGTTGTGGGTCATGGCCTCAGTTAAGCATGGGATCTTCTTATGTACAAACATATGGGGAAATCAGTCCAGCCTTTTTATTTCTTTTTTTTTAAAATCAAAATCTTGTTTTAACTAATGCTGGGGGGGCCCAGGAGCAAATTGGTTTGGAAAAGAGCTAGTTAGCAGTGGACAGGTTGGTCGCTGGTCTCTTGTACTTATAGGCAAGACAGGGTTCCACTTAGGAGCCTCTACTATTGATAGAGAGATAATAGGCCTCACCTTGTATGAGAGCTAACATTATGGTCCTGTGAAATAACGGTTGCAGCTGAAAACAAATTGGGACTCTGAAAAGCTGAAGATGGCATCCTTTTCTTCATGCTTGTTATTTTGAATCATCTATTGCACAGAATACAACAGCAAAGGGGCGGGATCCCAGGGCTGGCATGTCTTCTAAGCCTGTATGCAGCAGAATGATAGCTTCTCTATTTCAATTCAGTCATCATGAAAGTATTATCTCTGACTTCATGGGATTGCAGTTTCCTCTGTGTTTTGTGGAATCTGAGCAGAAATTTATCGTTAGAAATGGGAGTCAGTTTGCCCATTAATGAAGTTATCAAAAGCAGTAGGCAAAGACAAGTCAGATGGGGAACACGGGACTTTTGCTTGGGGTTAATGGTTTTTGTGATCCAGATATCATTCGTCGTCATAGGAGCAGAGTGGTTTCACAGCTGAGAAATCCTTCAAGACAAAATCAGTGCAGAAGATACTTAGGAATGATGAGGCTTAAAGTTAGAGAAGGGGAACTTTATGGGGAAAAAAAGTTAAGGAGCTGTGGCCAGCAAAGCTGTGCGCTTCATATTCAAGCTAGGAAAGCATGACGAAGCCTCCTCCAGTTTCTGCTGTTGACCTAATACCTGGGCAAGCTCAGTTGAAAATAGATATAGTTTCAGCTGCCTGCTAGAATACAATTAAGCACAATAGCTTTGCCCTTTAGCTTTCACTGAGCCCAGCATACTCAAAGATATTATTCCGAACAGAAAAGTGATTTCCAGATCAAAAGGAAATGTCACACTACAAAAGCCATAGTCAGCTAACACAGGTTTTACAAAATTTCCAGGGAGGCAAGCATCTGTTCTACTTCTATGAGAGTGGAGGAGTGAGGAGGAAGGATGGTCTTGTGACTGAGTAGCTAGAGATGGGGGTTAAGTTCCTGGCTCTCTCCCAGGTTTCTTGAGCTAGTTCATGCCTGGATTCTCAAACCATAAGAGGGTGGAATCATACGACAGAGAGGTGTCGTGAAGCTATAGCCTTTATTGTTTGTGATATGCTTATACCTTTCCTGCGCTAAGGGCCTGAAAGAGGGCACAACCAGGGTGTGTTAGTTTTGTAGTAAGACTGAGGAAGCTGGGATGACACACTTAGAGGGATGGCTGCTCTCCACAGAATCGTCACCGCTTTCAAATGCATGTGTACTGGGTGAGCTGTCTAGTCTATGGGAAAAACAACTGTAGAAATTCGGCTGCCGTGGAAGCATACGGTTTCAAAACAACGTGGTTCCCATAAATGTCCTGAGGCTACTACAGCTTCGATTTGGTAAAAAAAAAATCTCTGGATATATAAACTAGGCGAAAGTAAAGCGATACTCAGTCAGGCTACTACTATTAACATCAGGGTCAGCTTATGATAATTAAAATGAAACAGGGTACTATTCCCTCATCATTATTTATGGCTAGGTTATGTAAAAACAATTACATTTATATGGGTCTGAGTGATTGGAAACCAGTCTATACCCATAACAGAACAGAATTTTGGCAGACATAGACTGGTTTAAAACTGGCTGAACCCAGTTTAAGATTTGCGCCACTTCCTGCCCAAGGGCAAACGTGTGTTCTGTTCGGTACCTATCTAAACTATGCTGCTTACAGCAAACCATGTAACTTAGATCCTGCGTTGAGCTTTTTGAATGTCTGTACCTAGCCTATATTACTATGTGAATTACCTGAGCTTTGGGGAGCTGTGCTTTGATAGATAAGGTATTGCCAAATCTGAGTGTTCAAAATTAGGCCCCAAACTCTTATTAGAACTGGGGCAATGAGGACATGTACATGTAGATTTACTTTTGGATTTTGGTCATTGGGACACTTTCAGATCACAGAGTCTTATATGAAGTCTAGACATTTATGTTGTTTTTTATATCTTTGTGTTGCATTACCTTCTTTATCTTTGGAATGCTATGCAACTGATAGTGCTGTGGTGATAGCCACCAAGCTGCCTTTTTCAGTGCTTCGTAGACAGTGCAAGCAGATAATGTTTGCAAAAAGATTTAGTGGAAATGTCATGTAATCTTAACTTATGTATACTACAAGCCTGTTATGATACATGGCTCTGCTACCATTGCATCTGACATTGACAACCTCATTTTTTACCCTGCATTCCTGACCCAGCTGCCACTATTCTGCTTAGACTTCTAGAGACAAGATATGATTAAAAATTACATTTTTAATCAATTACATAATTTGAGTGCCTAAAGCTAATATTTAGTTTCTACCTGCTCATTTAGAGTATCATCATCACAAGTAATTTTTCTTTTTATTATAAAAATCCCAGAACATACGCTAGATCTTTATTCATATTCCAGATACAGGATTCATGTTTCAGTAATTCTCTTCATGCCTAAGACTAAGACTAATTGCTTTAAATGACAACAGTTAACCATGGTGCAGAAGAGAGAGGGATAAAACAAACTTGAATCATATAATTCTGTAATAATACAAGTGAAAAAACCCAATATCACCCACTTAAATCACTCTATCCTATCTTTGCATCATCCTTCTACAGCCAGGTGTTCTGAACACATAGATGGGCCACAGAAGAGTAACCAGCTGTTGTCTTGTGGAGCACAAGGTAATGGTAATAGCTCTACAACACAATATGTGAATTCAATGGAAGTTGTAAAAATTTGTTTGCCAAACTAGCTTCATAAAACTTGGGATCAGTTCAACAAGTTTAAAGGGAAAAGCTTGGAAATACCATCTGAAGATATTAGGGGGTGCACCAATAAAGATTTTTTTGGCCAATACTTATTATTAATCAGCCATATTGCAATAACAATCTGATTGCTGATATACAGCCTGGCAGCTTGGAAAGCAGCATCCAGCCCGTAAGTCTGTGGGAGAAGGGGCAGGGAAGGGACATGGGAGGAGAGATTGAGGCCCCTGTGGTGAGGGAGGGAGTGGGGCTGGGACAGAGGCAGGAGCTGCCCAGCTGGGGCAGGGCAGGGCGGAACAGGACAGGGCATGGGGCAGAGCCACAGGCAGCTCTTCTGGGGTGCAGGGAAGGGGGGCAGCTCCCAACACTGCATGCACCCCTGAGGGAGGCATGGTGGGCATGTGCCACCCAGATTTGTGTGCAAGGCAAGGGCAGGCTGCTCACTGTGGGATTGGGACTGGGGGTGGCACCAGCCTCTTCCTGGGGGCTAGGCCATGGCTGCACTTGGGCTGGATGGATGCAGGGTGGGTGGTAGCAGCGCTGGGAGGAGGGGATACATGGTGGGCTATAGCCACACTTAATTCACCATAGCATCCCCATAGTCTCCCTCCCAGTGCCTTTGCTGCCCCCACCTACCCTGAGCACAGCCCCAACCTAGCCCCAGTCCCCCTTCCCCCCCACTGAGAAGAGGCCAGTGCAGCCCTCAGTCCGGAGCCTACAGTGGGAAGTCCACCCTTGCCCCACGCACAAATCTGGGAGGCACATTACCCCCATGCCTCCCTTGGGAGTGCATGCAGTGATAGAAGCCATCTCCCTCCCCCCACTCCCCCACAACCCTGGACAAGCCACCTGCAGCTTTGGTTTATACCCTGCCTTGCCCCAGCTGGGCAGTGCCTGCCCCTGCCCCTGCCTTGCCCCAGCCCCAGCCCCACCTCCACTCCTTCCCTCACTGTGGGGGCATTGGTTGGCCACCCCACACCCTTTCCTTCCTCACGGCCCTTCCCCACACAGACTTACTGGCTGGACACTGTTCTCCAAGCTGCTGGACTGCATTCTCAACTGTGTACATGCTGCAGCTGTGTATTTATTGGTGACAATAAATGTGGTATTTATTGGTGACATTATTGGCCACATCAGCCAAAGAAAGCTGTTTGTCAATAATGACAATTTTCCTTTTATCAGTGCTGGTATGATATGGGCCAATATATTGGTATACCTCTAGAATATATTCATGCATTTCTTCAATAATATGTGTGTTAAGAGTGGTCATATTATTTCTTTCCAACTAATTTTTGGATGCAAAATTAATTTTTTGATTAAATGGACATGTTCACAGAAATATTCATTTTCACTAAAAAAATTTTGCTTTTTTTACAAAAGTGCCTGGAAAATTTTTCAGCAAACATTTGTAACAGCAAGTATTTAGTCCAAAAATGTGTTTTGATGCCAAAACACAATGAGAAGTTTAGTGTTCAGGCTTTTTGCTAAACTCTGAAAAACTGAAAGTTTTGAAAACTATCAAGAAAAGTTAATTTTTGTTCTGGAAGGAGAAATATTATTTCCCAATCAGTTCTTCTAGACAAACAGTTTGAACAACAAATTAGACTAAACTACATGAGGAGCCTCTGAAATCATTTGTTGGTTTGCATAATGGAATTTTTTAATTACACACTATCTGAGTTCCAGTGGTTTGGCCCTCTTAAATGCTTGTTTCCAGACCTACAGATTATAGGTTTATGCTGTTGATCAATTTAATAAAAGATACTCATCCTTCATTACCACAGTGTCTGATCACTTTACAAGCATTAGTGAATTTATTCTCGTAATTCTCCCTGTCCCTTACCCCCATGAATTTGGGAAATATTATCTTAATATTATAGATTTGGGTCTGAGGCAGAGAAAGATTAAGTGGTTTGTCAAAGGTCTCACAGGAAGTTCTGTGGCATAACTGAAGATTGAATGTAGATTTTTTGTGCTCCTTCTAAGCGCCTTGATTACAGCCCAAACCTTCATTCCATTACACCAGGGCTGCTCAACCTCTAGCCTGCAGGCCAGATCTGACCTGCAAGGTCATGTCATCTGGCTGTTAGGTTTCCCCACAGATCCAGAAATTTGGCAGTGGGGAAGCAGTGCCAACATTAATTGCTGCTCGCTGCTGCCAGATCCCCCCAGAAGCCAGGAGACATGACTCTGTACAATTGATTGCACCAGCACATGGGTTTACTCTGCAGCTGGATCCAGTACACAGGGATGGCCTGGTGCACAGAGCCAGATCCAGCAGGCAAGGTCACACTTGCAGACCCACTGTGCATGCTGACCCTGTGGGGCAGGAAGGTAGATAGCCACTGCACTAAACCCTCTGCAGAATCATGAACCTGGTTCTCATAGTTACAGCTGAAGATGGTATTTATAAGCTATTAACTTAATGCATTTGGATACCCCTCAGGATATAAAATTAATTAGAATAAATCGGTCGGAAATTCTAGGCATGATTTTTGGCTTCTAGAGGAATCTATGAGGACTAGCATTTTATTTGGCAACCAAAACTTATAAAATATTCAGGGATACTTTTTTATAGTGAGCCAGGATTAAGGTGGTTAAGATGTCTCAGTAGACCGCCAGCGTCAAGAGTTTAATTCCCAAACTAGACTCATAGGTCATGTCCAGATGTGCATGGACGTTTGGTTCCTTGTGCCACTGCTACTTGTTCTGGGGGAATGCCCATGTCACACGTGCTTTGGCATGTGGCAAGTTGCCCCGGAAAGGGTGGGGGAGGCTGGGGCCAGCACTGGGATGCCCCCGACAGCCTTACCTGGGATCCTGGAGGTTTCCCAGGGCTGCAGTCAGGACAATTCTGCTGCATGGAGCCTGGCTGGCAGCAAAGTGTGACTCTAGGCAGCCTAGATCCGCTTCCCAGCAGCACACACTGGCTGAGCGTGAATTGCTTCATTTTTTTTCCACTTTTTTTTTGTGTGTGTGTGACCCCTGGATATCCAGGGATCAAAAAACTCCATGGAAATAAAACCTGCCACAATGAATGCTTGGGCAGCGTGCCCTTGCATCATGGAGAACACCTGACTCTGTGATATGTGGCACTGCAGACATGTTTGCAAAGCCACATACTGCACAACCGCGCTCATCTGGATATGCCCATACTGAAGACTGCCCCTAGCCAATGTGGATGTAAATGGGTAACTGGTCATTTGGGCTGAGGAGTGAAAGGCAGCTGGATGTGAGGCTGGCCACATCATTGCCACTGCTGCTGGTAGGCCTTCACCAAGCTGGTCAAGCGGACTGTTCATCTTGGGTAGATCTGTGACTTTTGATATCCACAGGGAGGTGGAGAATCCACTCAACTTTAATTTAGAACCAATTTTAGCTCAGTCTGTGAGAGGTTTGGTCAGTTGAAAACTCTTAAGCTTAGTGCAAAATTAGCAGTTTCAAAATGAATGTGCTCTCCAGGGTGCTCCATGTACTGAGGTTCCATTGTTAATATTCCTCCATTTCCTTGTAGCAAAATTGCACTAAAGCTGCATTTTAAAACTTTTTCTTGGGGAATGATTGGGTTGGGAAGCCAAGGCAGGCTTGATGCGACTTGCAATCATGTCATTTCTGGGTAATGCTTTCATGATCCCCAACTATGAGACAACCTTTCTCCTTAACTATCACATAAGTTTGAGCACATAAACCAGTTTCAAAATAGCTGCAACTGGTTTAAGATAAACCTGGTTGAATGTAGTATCAGACCTAACAGATTTGGGTCAAACTAGTTTATGCAATGTCTGTCCCAGACCCCTTCGTGGTTTGAGTTAAACCAGGGTCCCCCAGCATCCCAGATGCTTTGCAGCCCTGAGCTGGGCTAGGCTAGGCAGGGCTCTCCGCTTCAAAGAACAGGTTGGCCCTGCCCCTTTCCTCCCTAGCCAGAGATCCAGGGGAGACTGGAAGCACAGAAGGGTCTGCCTGGCTTCCCTCACTGCTCAAGCAGGGATTCCCCCCTCCTTCCCATCTCCCACATCATGGACCCTATACAAAACAATTCCTCTACCGCTCCACGGACCCTAGGCTGTGGTATACTAGCTAATGCTGAGAGGTGTCTGTGTGTCTCCAATTTCACTGGGACAGGACAAAGGTAGATAGGACAAAGGCAGACAGAACATTGTTCTCTTAGGGCTTTTTAGAGCTAATCAACAGGTCAGCTGGTTGTGTCCCTCCTTGGAAAGAGCTGTTTAAGAAGAGGTTGAATTAATGAGAGAGGCTTTTTGTTTTGCTGATGAGCTGATAAACACTGTTGTTTTAGCAGCCCCCCCCACTGGTTTGCAGCCCTTTCAGGTTTTCAGACAGGTAGAGGGAGATTGAAAAGCTCATACAGATACATGCACTGCATCTCCCCTCTCCCCCCACGTTAAGAGTGCTAGTCCAGGGTTAGGGTCTGGCAACACTCCCACCCTTTAAGCTGGGGGAGAGGGGAGGGAGTCTGAGATGGTGCAGGCAGGGTGGTGGTTTAAACCCCTCCCTAATTAAAGTGCCCTGCTGGGGCCTGGCCAGGCTCCCCCCTCAGCTCAGCACTATGAAAGGGCAGGAGGGCTGCGTTAGTGCTCCCTGGTTTGTAGCCTGAGCCGCTGCAGGCATGTGCCTGCATTTCTGGAATGAAAACAGAATGTCTATTCACCTCTAAATTGGTTCAAGCTTTACAGGTTAGACTAACCTGCAAAAATCGAATCAATTTAGTCTCAGGATTTTTTTAATGTCTGTCCCTAGCCCATAAAGCCACACCATGGACTTTCAAAAACAGACAGCTGCTAGAGAAATGGTTTTCCCAGAGCCATGCTGACATTTCTGTTTTATGACTGCCCTAGGATACTGTTCTTTTAGCTGGAAGTAGGTTGAAGGATTTATGCTAATTTTATAAAATGGATTGTTTAAATAGGATTTAATATGATAATAGTTACATCCTGAGCTGTACTTTGTGGATATATTCTAAATTCTTTGAAACCAGCCAGCTCATAGAAAGCTTGGTTCCCTGGAGTAGTGCTTATAGCCAAATGGCTTATGTTGCTTAGATGGAAAAGTAGATGCCCTCCAGGGTAGAACTTGCTGGTTCAGTGAGGAATGTTTCAGAGAAGAGGGACTTCAACAGTATAAAAAACTTGGTCTAACTTTTTAGAACCTTTGATTAATCCCAGTAGATAGGAATCAAGACACCCCCCCATTCATTTCCCTTTCTCCCTCCCTCCTCACATGTCTTTATTTTTCTATTCTTAATTCTTTTTGTAGTTTCCCTTCTTCTCCTCCCACCTTCCTTTAGGGGAAAAAGTCAATAATATATAACTAATGAGAACAGGATTACTTCTAAACCTATTTCTCTACCCATGAACTTGTGGGGGCTCATTTTTGGCACACTTAATAAATTGAAGATGCCTTGGAGAAGTCTAAGTGGTATTATGATGTTCTAAAAGTGTTATTACTGGATCTACCTTCCATGCTGCTTTAAAAATATCTCTCTGCTGTGACCAGATTTATGTAAAATATATATGTAAAAGCAGCAAGGTTGTGAGGTCACTTCATTGCTAAATCAAAGAGCAGAAAAGGAACTGGAAATCATGAAGGAGCGTATATGATCTGATGCCTTTAGGACAGATTATAGCATTACTTCATGCAAATTCATTGACAGAATCCACTTTCCTTTAAGTGAGGTGAAAATTTGGGTCATCTTACTGGTGCAATTAGTTCTATTTTTGAAGTCTGGGGTTTTTATATTTCCCATTATTTTTTCTTTAAATGTTACCTAGATTTTGAGTCTTTACTTGTGCCATCCTACTAATTAGTTCTAGCTTATATAAGTGTCGGTCATTGCAAGTGTGCTCTTTCTTAATTAAAAATGGTGATGGCAAGGGAAAATTAAAAATGTAAATGCCTCACATTTAATAAGGCTCTAGCAATGTGGAATGTGTGTTGACACAGCAAAACGTTTTGACTGAAACAATTACTTTCTTGCTGCCGTCCATTTATAAGAGAGTGCTAATGCTGGGCATTCATAATAAAAGCCATATCTAGGATGCTCCTAGGCAAGTCACTTCACATGCGAGTCAAACACTGTTTGCCAAGAATGGATAGACCAGATGCTCATAGCTGGATCATTTGTGCCACATTAAATTACACTGGTTTTATTTCTATGACAAATGCAAACAAAAGCAAGAGCTGTACACATTTGTTGTTTACCAGTGTTCTTTGCAACTAATTCCCTTAAAATAACAATTCACCTGCTTTCTTCAAGAACATGTAGGGAGAAGAAATAATGGATGAAATTAATCTCTGATGTATATTGATTTTAGAGGTTGTCCACCAGGGAGAAACTTGAGCTGGTTTATTTTGAAGGAAGCAAATTGTCACAGTGACAAGTGCTTTTGCATTACATTAACACTCTGCAAAAGAGCCCAAGTTCTCATTCTATATTGATGAGGATTTGCTTTTCACAGATGTGCCTTGTATCCCACTAGCCACCTGCTTTGACAACATGGGAAGCGATTTGATGGTAAATGCTCAGCTTTCTCCCTAACAGGAAAATTATCAGACAAGTTGATGTCTGTTAGGTAACTGTCAATCCTCTGGATCACGGTGTACATGTAGGAGGTGGAGGCAGATGCCCATGAATCCACTTGTGGCTGACAAGCCCAATTCAAGAGTGACAGAGTTGGTTACAAGTTTCACAGATCTGTGTGTTGTCTGAGTTGGAGTCCAAATTTACAGCACATTGCTATCTTCTCTCTCACTTTGCTTCCATCTTCTGAGATTAAATGGAAAGCTGCATGCTCCTTCCAGCTTTCTGCAATGATATTGAATGACTTAATATAATTTTTGCACACATCTGTATAATCAACAAAACAGAAACTAAGAGGAAGCGTTCACTGGGGGACCTTCTATGTACGTGGGGAAAGTGTAAGTAGTGACATGTTTAAATAACCTCCCTGACAAGTCTGGGATTGCCGTTGAGGAAATAAGATCCACACAGTAGCTCCTGCTTTGTGTCTAGCAAAGCTGGGCAGTTAGATGTGTGCATTAGATGTGTCCTGTCACTGTTTGCAGGTGCTGCATCTTGCAAGAATCCAAGAACAGCACTGGGGTGTGCTCTCAGACTCTAACTCTATATTGCCTAACTGTTGGTCTCGGGCTCCAGGGGAAGGGTTTAGTTGGCAGTAGTCTGGGTTTTGGGAAGTGTTAGACACAGGAACTAAAGAAGTTGCATTCTATCTGTGGCTCTGCTGGATAACGTGCACTTTCAGGGGTGAGAGCTTTTCATTCAGTCAGATGGGAACAGTGACACTTGTCTCCTTTGTAAAAACCCATTCAGTTTCATAATGGAGGAGTATGGTAGAAAAAAAAAAGGTTGATTTCTTTCAAGTTTTAGGTCAGTTTTCTTAAATAGGCTTTTAAATAGGTTTTCTTAAGGCATGCATCCTTTGCTGCATTTCTTCTCCCACTTTTGTACGAAGCACCAAGCATATTTCTATGCATGTTGTTTTTCTAGATGAATTCTGCTGCCCCTGTTAGGGACAGTCTCAGGAACTCTACAAATGCTACAGGATGTGGTAGAAACCAGGCATCCTCATTCTCCTTTTGCTAGGCAGCCAGCCAAACAGGTTTGACTTGTGTAAGGTATAGGTGTTGTGTTTCATGTTTCTGAAGAATAAACAGGATAAGACAAGAGCTCACTTGTAGGAATTTTGCTCCCACATCTAACAGT
>JAGPOW010002742.1:12320465-12337440 GCA_030014935.1 Caiman crocodilus | reverse complement strand
TAAATAGTAGGGCTGTGCAAAACGTTGGTCCCTGATTTGATTCGGTGAAGAATCTGCCCAATTTGGTGGCTGAATCTCCAAATCTGAATTGAATCAAAGGACTGTTAAATCTCTCCGAATTGAATCAGAGCCCTCCAAATCAGTTCGGAGAGTTTGGGAAAGATTCAGAGATATACACAGCTTTAAATGTTTTTTCTACATACCTCTAGGTATCAGGGGCTCATGAGTGCTGCAATGCTGGGGTGGACAGAGTGTCCCACACAAGCATGAGGGGGTCCCCAGTGTGCTCAGCAGCAGACCCAGAAGTGGACCAGAAGCACTTCCGGTCCACTTTTGGATCCATCAGAGAGCACACAAGGGTCCCCCTCCACCCCCACCTCCAGTTCAGTGACTGGTGCCTCCTGGGTCTGGGCGGGGTGGCACCTGGGTCCCCCTGCAGCTGATTGCCAAGCGGGCGGGGGTGGGGGAAGCCCCTTAGCACACTCCCCGGCAGACCCAGAAGTACTTCTGGGTTTGCCGCTGAGCACATGGGGCACTGCCTCATGCTCTCCTTTGGGACGCTCCATCTGCCCCAACATTGCAGTGATCATAAGCCGCACCTGCTACCTCAAGCTACATAGAAAAAACTTTTAAAGCTGTGCCTGTGTCCAAATTGCTGATTCTCTGAACCAGCACTGAATCTTCAGATTCGGATTCGGCCAAATCGAATCAGGGACAGTGATCCGAGTCAACAAATTGAATCGCTGTCCCTGAATCGAATAGGACCCACTTCGCACACCCCTAATAAATAGTTCTTGAAGCCTGGCACATATTGGCATGTCTGTTTGGAACTCACCAGGGACATTTAAAACACATCTGCTAGATTACAGTATCTAGGAGAACACGATTACCCTCTACTCTACACTGTAAAGGAATTGTTTTGTATTTGGGATACCACTGTTGGGTGACAGTACATTCAGCCTTATGCAACTGAAAGAAACAGTGCATAGGTAATATGTTTCTATCATTCCTGCAACAAATACATTTGTCTTCTGTTAAGAGAAGTGTGTTGTATTTCATTATGAGACCTTTTTCAAAACAACCAACTCAACATGTCAGCCCTTCATCTCCCTGCCACCTGCAGGCCCATCAGGTTTTGTAATCTATTTGCAATCTTAAATCTTAATTTGTTACTAGATATTGCTATACACAAAGGTGTTAGACAGGCAGGACAAGGCTTGATTCTTCAGACAGTGATTCACTGTGGCTAAGTACAGTAGGTGTTTAAAAATTACAAATGAGACTGTTTTCAACCCAATCAAAGATTCAGGAACTCAATTTGCTCAGTAGCCTTAACTGTGATGAGACCACCAGGAAAACATAGCAAAAAAGATATTGCTGATTTTTAAGAATACTGCAATTATACTTTTCATTGATCTCTGTAATGGAGTGAAGAATGTGCCTAATTATATGATTCCCAGAGGTAATATCTGAATTAAACAGGTTTGTATTTCATTTTCTTTTTATTCCTCCCTTGCCTAATTTCTAATATTGCCAGATTAATTGTGAACTGGATTCCCCTAAATTCTAAGCTATTATAAATAGATTAAATTAGATGTACAGAAGCATACATATTTCTATTGCCAAGTTAATCAATATATTCTGTTATACAAATAACTACCTATGAATGGTGTAACTGCCACCTCAAAGTTACACAACAATACAGAATCACTGAAACAAGCTATTGAAAAGACAGTAGATTAAAAACAGATACAAAGACATCCAAGGACTGTAAAGATATATTTTTTAAAGTCTGAAAGCATTGGATTGGTTTTGTTGATCAATAACACATGAATATCCGATCCTCAAGTGTGGCCTAGATGTATTTTATTTCATTTTACTTTATTTTTTTAAATGGTTGGCAAATGCTGCTTACAATCTCGAGTTCTGGATGTGCAACTCATCAATGCGTTTGTTGAGGGGATATGCAATCAAGGATGTAGAGTTTTTATATGTGAACAGAAGCAGTAACAAAGTTGCAATATTTGGGGTTTGAGGGTTTTAAAACATGTTTTTGTCTAATTTTGCAGCTTTGGAAGCTGGTAAGGATTCATTGGTTGAAATAGTTTTAATACTGTAAGCATTCAGACTTTTGCACACGTGTAATTTTGAAAATCATCTGCGCATTTCTATCCTTAATTTGCATGACACCGACCTGTGTTTATCCATCACTGTGACTTGGGCCTAAGTTAGACTTGCCATCCTAATCTATGAAAATCAGAGCCATAATACACAATACAAGTTAAAACTAAGTGAAAAGCCCTTCAGAGTGATCAGTGGTGAATAATTTCTTTTGTAAATATAAAATGTAAGTGTCTCTTCAATCTCCATGGAGATTTCAGTGTTGACCTTCTCTTAACAGCATAGATCTTAGATGAAGTTTCATGCAAGGACTCGAGGGAAAAAATAATACCAGAACAATATGCACCATGTGCATCTCAGTAGATAAATTTGCCTAAAATCTAATGTACATTTAAGATGACATAAACCAATTATTCATGCATGAATATTATTTAGCCATGTCTGTCTAATAAAAATATGTATGTATAAATGTTTTAAATAAATTAACCAGAAGGGATGAAAGTGTGGTATTTCTACTCATTTCAAGAAAAGACAGACTATCATTAGTTTTCAACAAAGTACAAGGAGCTGAATCTTTTAGTTTCAATCTCTGTGGTGAGGAATGAGCAATAGAGTAATAAAAGAGTAGTAAAAAGTAAAGTATGAATTATGCTCTCACATAATAGTCAGACACTGGACAAAGAGACATAGGTTAATCCATCAGAATTTGGCAGTATTTTTTTTCAACTTCTTTTCAGTAATATTACCTGTATATATTTCTGGTGGACACACTGATATGATGGACAAGAAAATATCACTAAATGATTAAAGAAGCAATTATAGTTTGACTGGCCATTTTAAATAAGGTCATATCCTTCTGGAGCTGCTTTAAGTATTCAGTTTACAATCTCTGATTTAAGCAAGAAGAACAAGCTCAACAATATTTTGTAAAACAGAGTTAAAGCTGAAAGGTCAGAAGAAAATGGCTGATGATCAAGTTTGAGAAAGGTAACTCAAGCAGGTGATTGTTTCTGTAACTTATAATCTTGACAGTTGTTCACCTTTCTATAATGGTGGGCCCAAGCCTCCCTATAAACTGCCAAGAAAATTTTCCAGTCAGTTATTATGAAAATAACCACTTCTATTTACTCAGCTTCCCATCCATTAACTTTTTTCTCTCTCTGTCCATTTCTTTCTACACACATCCATCATCTACTGCTGGTTCTCTGCTCTTCACTTGTGACTCTTCTACAGTCATTGTCAACAAGTAAATTCTTTGATGTGGAGCAAGAAAATGGGTTGGGGGAGCGGTGGGCAGGGGCCAGGGCAGAAACTCGCTCTCATAAGTCTACTTGAGACAGCAAAACACTAGGGCTATACAAATCTTTGGGTGGTGATTCAATTCAGAGGAGATTCAGCCCGATTCAGTGGCCAAATCTCCAAATCTGAATCAGAGCAGGGGACCAATAAAAAGGTCCAAATTGATTCAGAGTGCTTCGATAATTCGGGCAGTCCCTGCCTGCTGGAGCCAGACTCAGAGCAGATAAGTAGGGGAGGGGGGTGGGGGAAGGGACCATGGGGGGACCCCTGCCAGGCACCTTCCCCTGCCTACATTAGACCCCCACTCGCTTCCCCAGCCCTGCCATGGCTGGCCTGCCCGGTCCCAGCTCCCAACCCTTTAAAAAAAGCCCCGACTCACCAGGTGCTGCCAGGCAGGAATATAATCCCCACTGCCCCACACTGCATAGGGGGCTCTGCCATGAGCCCCCCAAGCCCCCCACTCGCTTCCCCAGCCTCTCCGTGGCTGCCCCACACACCCCAGCTCCAGCTCTTTTACAAAAAAAAACCTGAAAAAACTCCTGGGACTCACTGGCTCCTGCAGCGGCCTCAGGGTTTCAGCAGGCTCATAGAAGAGCCTCTCATGGGGCAGTGGGGGGCAGTGGTGATCGCCTCCCACCTGGCAGGAACCGGTGAGTTCAGGGTTTTGGGGGTTTATTTTTTTTTTGTTAAAGGGCTGGAGCTGGGGTGAGTGGGGCAGCCATGGTGGGGGCTGGGAGAGCGGGGGGCAGTCGGGGAGCTCATGACAGAGCTCCCCATTCAGTGTGGGGCAGTGGGGGGGCAGTGGAGATTACCCCCCCACCCGGAAGCACCCAGTGAGTCGGTGTTTTTTCCCTCTAAGTACTGGGAGCTGGGGTGCTGGGAGAGTGGGTGTGGAATGGGCCTGTGTGATTTGGAGATTCGGAGATTTGGCAGCAGCCTAACCTCCAAATCAGATTCGGCCGAATTGATTCGGGACAGCAATTTGAATCATCAAGTCAAATCACTGTCCCCCCGAATCGGCTGACTCCAAATCCGAAGCAAATACTAGCCATGTCGCCCAGGCCTACAAAACAGACTCCTTCTCTCTGAGAATCACAGGCTCGCTGTGCTCCAGAACAAGTAAAAAAAGAATTGGGAAGCCTGGATCTTTGTCTAGTCTCTGCACAAGAGTTGTGAAAAGTATTACTCCCTCCAGCAGCCTAACTTGGAAGAAAAGCGGGGAACCAGGGCAGTAGCCATGGCACCCACTTAGGGCAGTGTATGCAAAAATATCAATTGCCATGGTGCTGGCTCAGCCACTGCTGCCATCACCACCAGTCTGGCTGCAGCTGCTGCAGCCCCTGAGTTTGCATTCAGGGAGTGGTTTCTTATGATATTTGTGACTACATTGAACGATTTATTGTGATCAAAATTGAGACTGCCACCTAAATATTATTGCTCTGACTTCTACAGTACTTGGATTTTAATACTGTATGATCGAGCTACATTTTTTAAATGTGATTGATAATTTTTTGCTTTAATGCAAGCAAATCTATGGTGGGCTTCAAACTACATCTTCAGGTTTCAAATAGTGGATATTTTATTTAAACTGCTGCAGAGAATAGGGACCCAGAGACCTTTTTTCATGAAAACTCAGTTAAAACTGTATGTGATAAAATAAAAATCTGTATTCCCTACTTTGGAGTAGGGAGCATATTTGCGTTGTATTTGTACAGGCCCTCTAGCATGTGGGGCATCCTGCACTATTGCTGGAGCTCCTAGGTGTCATCACAATACAAATAGTTATTATTGTTGTTGTTATCAATGACAATAGAGGTGTGTTATGCCTATAGGGACCTGGATCCAAAAGGACTATCGAGTAATAGAAGAACTGACTCTCTTGATAGGGGAAACATGTTTTTTGGCTGTATCTCTAATAGGCTTATTTGTTTTGCCAGAATTGTGTACAGTTTTATACCATTGCTGAAAGCAGTGATGGGAGTATGAGCATAGCCAGGGATCTGCATTGAGAGGAACCTAGACAATTGATCTTACAAGGTTACAATCTGTAAATCTCTATAAATCTCAAAAGGCCTCCTGTGAAAATTGAAGTAACTCCTCCTGGGGTTGAAGGAAGCTGTTTTATCCCTTCATATTCTAATTCTTATTTGCCTCAGACATGCTCGGAAATCTAGTACTCTGAGATGTACTAAGTATTGGTTAATGGGAAGGTCACAGAGCATGTTATAAAATAGAACTGAATTAAATTAATTTCTATTCCTATGTTCCAGAGATTTGGGAAACATCACACCCATCCAACTTTAATTCTTTCACTCCAGTATATTTCACAGTATATGCCACTATACGCTGATAAGCGGAGGAAGTACTGAATTTGGCTCTGCACCTTAACCGTAAAAACAGTACTTATTCTCAAGGAAATGCAAAGCATATTTTCCTTCTGACACGCAAGAAAGTCCAAACTTCAAGACCACTAAGAATCTTACTGCAAAGAAGTTGAGTCTCCTGTGTTGAAATCTGCTAGACCAGTGGCTTTCAACCTTGTTTAATTTGTGAAGCTAAAAATTTTTGAATGGAGGTGCAGACCCTTTTGAATTGTAAGTGTGGGCACCCATGTATTTTTGATTTATCATAGTCATCTTCTGTGAACCCCTTAGACATAGTCTGTGGACCCCCAGGGGTCCACGGGTCACAGGTTAAAAACCACTGTGCTAGACAATCATGCGGCCATGTGTCTGTCAGAGGCCTTACCAACTACTTAACTGAGGGACCACCTCCCCAGTGCTAACTTTCTCAGTCTCCCTAGTCTAGTTAGGGAGACTGAGGAAGTTGGTATCAGTACAAAAAAACTGAACAAAACCTTTGTATTTAGTCCACAAGCTTCTATCAGAGTAGGTCTTCTTTTCTAATCGTAGAGAAAACATAGTGGGAGGCTTGGTCTACGCTTGCATATTTTGTGGACCAAAATATTTTGGTCAGCAGCAGGGAAAATAATATCACCCCTCAAATTAAAATAGCATTGATGACAAAAATCTTAGTGTCAAACAGTGATTCCCAGCCTTTTAGACTCCATGCACTGCTCAGTAACTTTAAGGTACCACTTGGAAAATGCCAGCTGTTAGCTTTCATTCATTTTTTGACTGGAAAAAATAATAGAGCAATACTGTTGCAAAGAACTTGGAAAGATCACAACAGGTAACAATGCTTTTGATACTGTGGCTTTCAATTTGAAATCTCTGGGTATATCTTGTGAATGATGTTTGCACGCCTATCAGTGCTAATATTGCATGGCGCTCTTACCAGGTTGTCATAGTACTTCAAGGTGCTGTAGCACCCTGGGTGAGAATCGCTGGGGTAGACACTTGTACTAGCAAAAAAGTCTGTGTGCTGGAAGACTAGGTTAGGCACATCTCTAAGAAGGGATTTTGTTGGTGGTGTTTTCACTTTAAATGCATTGTCTAAGGACTGAAAAATACATTCCTGCAATACATTTACCTGCAGGATGCACTGATCAAAACTTATTGTAAGCAATACTTATTATATACAATATCAGTGACAGGCTCAATAACTGAGTGACAGCCTTAAGCCAGGTTCGCTGGGGGATGGAGAACAAAACCCTGAGGTAAGTGGAAAAGCAGGAGGCCTGGAGGAAGCGCAAGGAGGAGGAGGAGATAGGCCTGCTGAAAGTCTCTGAGTTAAGGTTAAAGGGCAGAGCAACAAAGGTGATGTCATGATGGATGTCTGCTATAGACCACCAGACTGGGAGGATGAGGTAGATGACAGTCTTTCCAGACAACTTGTGGAAGTTTCCTGATCACAGACCCTGGTTCTCATGGGGGACTTACGTCACACTGACATCAATACAGCAGTGCACAGGCAATCCAGGAAGTGTTTGGAGAGCGTTGGAGACAAATTCCTGGTGCGTGTTGTTGGAGAGACCAAATAGGGGCTGTGCTCTTTTTGACCCACTGCCCACAAACAGGGAAGAATTGGTGGGGCAACTTGGGCAGCAGTGACCATGAAATTATTGAATATTGTCAGATCCTGACAAAAGGAAGAAAGGAGAACAGCAGAATATGGACCCTGAACTTCAGAAAATCAGACTTTGACTCACTCAGGGAAATGGTGGGCAGGATCCCCTGAGAGGCCAGTCTGAAGGGGAAAGTAGTCCAAGACAGCTGGTTGTATTTAAAGAAACCTTACTGAAGGTGCAGGAACAAACCATCCCGATGTGCAGGATAGCAAATATGGCAGGGGTCAGCTTGGTTTAGCAGAGAACTCTTCGGTGAACTTAAACACAAAAAGGAAGCTTACAAGAAGAGGAAGCTTGGACAGATGACCAGCGAGGAGTATAAGAGTATTGTCCAGGCATGCGGGGATGAAGTCAAGGCCAAAGCTCAACTGGAATTGCAGCTAGTAAGGGATGTGAAGGGTAACAAGAAAGGTTTCTACAAGTATGTTAGCAACAAGAGGAAGCTCAGGGAGAGTGTGGGTCTCTTACTAAATGGGGGAGGCAACCCAGTGACAGATGATGAAGAAAAGCCTGAAGTGCTCAATGCCTTTTTTTACCTCAGTCTTCACAAGCAAGGTCAGCTCCTAGACAACTGCACTGGGCGGCACAGTTCTGGGAGAAGGTAAGCAGAAGTCAGTGTTGAGAAAACAGGTTAGGGATTATTTAGAAAAGTTGTATGTGTACAAGTCCATGGGGCTGGACACAATATATCTGAGGGTGCTTAGGGAGCTGGCTGCTGTGATTGCAGATCCTCTGGCCATTATCCTTGAAAACTCATGGTAACTGGGGGAGGTCTCAGGAAACTGGAAAAGGGCAAATATAGTATTCATCTTTAAGGGAAGGATCCAGGAAACTACAAACCAGTCAACCTCACTTCAGTCCCTGAAAAATCATGGAGCAGGTCCTCAAGGAATTTATTTCTAAGCACTTGGACGAGAAGAAAGTCATCAAGAACAGGCAGCATGGATTCACCAAGGGCAATTCATGTCTGACCAACCAGATTGCCTTCTATGATGAGATGACTGGCTCTGTGGATGCAGGAAAAGCAGAGGACTTGATATACCTTGACTTTAAGAAGGCTTTTGATACGGTCTCCCACAGCATTTTTGCAAGCAAGCTGAGGAAGTATGGTTTGGATGAATGGACTGTAAGGTAGATAGAAAGCTGGTTGGATCATTGGGCTTAATGGGTAATGATTAATGGCTCAAGGTCTAGTTGGCAACTGGTATCAAGTGTAATGCTCCAGGGGTCAGTCCTTGGGCTGGTTTTGTTCAATATTTTAATTAACTATCTGGAACATGGGATGGATTGCACCCTAAGCAAGTTGGTGCATGACACCAAACTGGGGGAAGTAGTAGATACACTGGAGGGTAAGGCTATGATTCAAAGTGACCTAGACAAGTTGGAGGCTTGGAACAAAAGAAGTCTCAACAAAGTTCAACAAAAATAAGTGCAAAACCCGGCACTTAGGACGGAACAATCCCATGCACTGCTACAGGTTTGGGACCACCTGGCTATGCAGCAGCTTTACAGAAAAGGACCTGGGGGTTATAGTGGACAATAATCTGAATATGAATTAACAGTGTGCCTTTGTTGCCAAGAAGCTGCTAACAGCATACTGGGCTGCATTGGTAGGAGCGTTGCCAGCAGATTGAGGGAAGTAACTATTCCTTTCAATTTTGCACTGATGAGGCTACATCTGGATTATTATGTTCAGTTTCGGGCTTCCACTACAGAAAGGATGTGGACAAGCTGGAGAGGGTCCAGTGGAGGGCAACAAAATGGTGAGGTGGCTGAAGCACTTGACTTCTGAGGAGAGGCTGGGGGAACTGAGGATATTTAGTCTGCAGAAGAGAAGACTGAGGGGGGATTTGATAGCAGTTTTTAACTACCTGAAAGGGGGTTCCAACGTGGATGGAACTGGACTGTTTGTAGTGGTAGCAGGTGACAGTCCAAGGAGCAATGGCTTCAAGCTGTGGCCAGGGAGGTTTAGGTTGGATACTAGGAAAAACATTCTCACTAGAAGGGTGGTGAGACACTGGAATGAGTTACCTAGAGAGATGGTGAACTCTTCATCCTGAGAGGTTTTTAAGGCCTGGCTTGACAAAGCCTTGGCTGGAGTGATCTAGTTAGGGATTGTCCTGTTTTGAGCAGGGGGGTTGGACTAGATGACCTCCTGAGGTCCTATGATTTTGATTCATAGTGCTGTGAATTAGCAGGTCTAAACTGTCTTAGTCCCACTATTTTCAAGGCTTCTCACAGCTGCTTCCTCTTTATCATTTCTATGAAGTTATCTGGAGTACAATTACATTACAAAGTAGACTGTAGAGCTGAAAGATGTTATCCACTTACTGGTTTATGCAGCTAACCAACATGCTGATAACTGATGTTTGTGGTAATGCAAGAAATAGGTAACAACTTGAGGCTGGCAGTGTGTTATGAAGTTAATTATGAATTTATTCGACTGAACATAATTACAGTATCCTGTGCAGCTGTGTAATTTGGGAAATCTGTCTATGTTCAGTTTAAGAGTTCTGTTTGCCATTATATTGCTGTTACAAAAAACCTTGTAGTATTATGGACTGCCTTTTTGGCCATCCACCTTTGCTAATAGGTTAACACATCTCTCTCTTCAAACAGGCACAATGAAGGATCTTTGAGCATAATGATGTGAGCTGGACAAAACAATTCAAATGCTAAGGTCAGCTAGAGCTGTGAGAAACTGCTTCTACTGGCTTGTCTCCTGGAGACCTGGTGAAGCAGTGTGTGAAAACAGCAACAGAGCAAAAGAATTAGATGTTGGTAAAGGCCATAGAAATTCAAGAGACTTATTCAGTGTAACAGGAAGACACTGCTCCTGTTATGGGAACATTTGGGAAAAGCACCCAATTTGTTGAGATCTTTCTGTCCAACCCGTGGAACTGGGTGACATATTGACTGTTCTCCCATCCAAGATGCTGAATACCCGCTATGGACTTCAGTGAAGTGTCCATTACTTGCTGACAATGACAAGGTGCTCAAACAGATTGAGATAACAAAAGGCTTAATTGCCAATGAAGTCTTCTTGGCTGGTGGCGGACAAATGGAGATTGACAACAGCCTGGTGTAAACATGGTATAAAGGACTGTCAGTGCGATCACCATTTCCCCAGAAGGGGAAGAGGAGCCAAAGTTTTAGATGCCAGAGATGGCAAACAGCTTGCATGGAGGCATAGGCAGTGAGAGAGAGATTCACCAAGAATTTCTTGTTGAAGCTGCAAGTGTCAGGCATTTGGCCCGTTGGAAGACGAATTACTGATTCAGCCGGAGGATTGCAGCTCCGTCCGGATCCGTGACAAGGACTTTGTTGCTGTGAATTGATAAGTGGGACAGGCTTGCAAATGCTCACCTAGTGAGTGTTCATTGCGGGACTGATAAGTGAATTGAGAACTTGTAGGGAGAGCTGGCTAGGGGACCTACATCTGGTGACTAGCCAAGTTATACTTCTTGTGAGCGGGCATTGTGGATGCTTGTTCTTAAAACTAAGTGAGCGCTCCTCTTGTGTGGTGTCCCCCTTTAATTACTCCTATCAAAGTCATGGCAGGCGAGATTGACACCGTAACAAGGGAAAGCGAAGCTATAACATCTTGTTGTGTGCTGTAGAGGAGGAATATGCTCACACAGAGACAAGAGGAAAAGCAGGAGAGGAGGAGGAGAGAGCAAGAGAGGGAGAGAAAGTGTGATTTCTATAGCGGGGCAGAGAGAAGAGTGGCTCTCTCAAACAGAGGTCTAGCTGTACAGTATATGTCTAGGGGCTAAAAGACAGGAATAGTGCCTAAAATCCATTCAGCAAATGGAACTTCCCTTCTTTGGAGAGAAAATGCTGTGAAAAACTAATTGTGCCTACAGCTTCTCAGTGAGCGATTCTCTCAGAAAGTGTTTTCCAAGACTGAGAAAATGAATAACATTTTCAGAAGTGTCTAAATCCCATTGAAATCAACAGGACTTAAATCTTATCCAGTATGCCACCTGTAAGCAATTTTACTCTCTTTATTTTCACAATAATTTGTTAGTATAAAAAGCGGTTATTTATATTCTTCCAAACATGAATTATGCAATAAAATAATTATAATATAGACACACAGTAGCAGAGATTAACATTTCCCTTATAAATTTAACACACTTGCATTCTTTTTAAATTCTGTGCCAAAAGAAGAAGTAGGAGTTAGCAAATAATTGTATTTCCTTGAGTAGTTCACCCTTTCCTTTAAAGGGGAAAAAACACTGAAAGCTGGGCTTCAACAGCAATTGGGTAATTTCAAAAAAGCATATTATGAGAGTGAAAGAACATTTTTTCTTTACAAGAGTCTGGATTTCACAGATCACTTTACCTATTATAATACCTAGGCTGGTGGATAGAGTCCATCAAAGGATTGTAGATGTCTCCAATTGATAAAACTTTTCGAGGATGATCTGTCTACCCCCTTAGAACCATTTGTGTATGTATTGCTGTCACTGAAGAGGAAAAGAATATCTGAATATTTATATACTGCTTTAGCCAGAAAATATAACGGTGAAATATACAATTTCAGTCACATCTACGATAAGCAAAGGTAGACAAAGGGGAAGGTACTTGATTTTTATTAAAATGCTTTTCTCCCAGCTATTCTTCACCAGGATAAGGCATGGACTATTTTTTTGTTTACTAATAGCTACAGAATTTCCACAGTGCTGCTTTGTAGCCTGGAGAAAATTGTAAGTCCAAGATATATCTATGTGCCAAGTGTGGTGGCACTTGTGAGGTTTTCTTTATTTCTAAAGTTAATTTTGTCAGCGATTATAAAACTTGCTCACTCAGCACTCTTTCACAAAGTCAGATTACATAATGAGCATAGTTGTTGGCAATATTACTGGTCAGAGCCCTGCCCACTTCTCCCCGAGGTGGCTCTGGGGGTCAGCACGGCTCGGCACCTCCCACTGTTCTGGCTTTCCCTTTGGGGAGCATGCCTCGAGCCCAGCCTCCTCCTCCCTTCTTTCCCTCCGGGACTGCTGGCTCAGATGCTGGGCTACTGGGGTGGCGGCTGCAGCCACATTGCTTACCTTGAGGTGTGCTCCCCATGGGGAAACCCAGAGCAGCTCAGCAGTGCGGGTGGGGGGGTGGGAACGGGTCACTTCCACTCCGAATTGCTCAGCACCCTGCCCTCCTCACACACACACTCTTCGACTTTTGTACTTCAGTGGAGGATCAGATGTGGCTCCCAGGGTGAGTAACTCTGGCCACCCTTGCTATATACCACTCCAGAAACTAATGTGTGCACAGAGTTTCTACCAATAATGGCAGTAATTAAGTTGCACTTGAATTAACAGTTGTTCAGGAGAATGTGTAAGGTTCCTTTTTATGGAAACCTTTCAATTACTTCAAAACTACTATCATGTTCTCCTCCAATCTCCTTTTCTCCAAACTGGGCAAGAGGCAAGGATTTTGGTGAGCGATATTGTTTATTGGACCAGCTGCATGGTTTCAGTGCATTTGGAAGCTTGCCTAAGTCTATCCCAATCAAGCAGCTGGTCCTTTTAAAACACCAGAATCCTTGCCTTTCATATTTCTTGGACCATCATGGCTACAACATCATGTCAACACTTTTCTCCAGAGTGGACATTCCTAGTTTTCTCAAAGCCTCCTCATATGGCTTAATCCATGGCTGTATTCTAACCATCTTTTTTGCTCACTTCTGGATCCTCTCTAATATCTCTTCTCCAGCTCAAGTCAATCTCTAAGCTGCACTGCTTTTAAGTTCTTCCTTTCTTGTATGTTCTCAGTCATTAACAGATAATATGAGATGCCCCAACCTATTCTGCAGTATGATGCAGTGATATGTGACTGATCCATTACAACTGGGGATAGTTCCTAGGACACTAGTTCCTACGCTTACGGTAATCCTGCTATAAATGGCTGCCTTCTATTTCTAGGTCAGTCAATAAAAAATATCATCTTTATTGCCTTCTTGACAAAACCCTTTAGCCAGTTGTTAAAAAGTTTTGTAACATAGTGTTGCTATGTAGAGCTCAGTGAAGAACGCAGTAGGTCAGATGCCATTCTCCAAAAGTGGTGGCCAGTGTAGTTTCCTTGGTATAACACTGCACATACACTAATAAGCTCTGCTACTGAATCATCTATACTATTTTTGCACCATTGATGTATATACACATTCATTAATGCACCCTAGTTATTGTGCATTAAATTTAGTACTTGCATAACCAAGTGTTAAATCAATGCACAATAACTCACCACTATGCAGTAGCACCTGTGCATGGGTTTTTACAGGCACTAACTGCGCAGGAGCCTAAAGTACTACGCAGTAGCATATTAGCACTGGTTTAGCCAGGCATGCTCCTGCATGGATGGTGTTATTAGGCTACTGTACAGTGAGTGTCTCCTGTAGGTGCACCCACTGTAGAGTTGTCCTTGGCAGTCTTCTGTCCGATCATAGAAAAAACATGATTTGATTTCGTTTGTGAGATCACATGCACATGATTAGGCATCTAGCTTGTAGGTAGGGCTTATAGTTAATACTATGAGGGGGTGCAGCTTGTTCTACAACTTCAAACAGTGAACCAGCAGGCCTAGGTCCCTGGACTGAAGTAGGTTTAGTATAAGGAAAAGGTGATGTAGATGATAGATGTTTAATTGAAAGATAAAGTATTGTTCATATGGAAGTTAGGCCAGGAACAATAAGCATGTGCTGAGGGAGTTCAGATGAAAAAAAAGGGATGCCAAAGAGGCAGTAGCATAATGTAGTGTAAATAGTACTTTCTGGTATAATGCCACTGGGAAGGAAAAATCATAAGGATGATGAGTACCTACTAACTTGAGAAATACCAACCAGCCCTGCCTACTTTATGTGCTTCCCTATGGGCTATAAGTAGCATAAGAAGTAATACAGAATAGTTAGCATTCATATGTTCATAGCTGTATTGTGGATCCTTAGCTGAAACTTTATATTAATGCAATATTATGGTTAAAGTAATAAGAAGACTCAAATATGTGGCTGTTCAAGGCTAGTTATTCCTTGAACCATTCCTTGGCTACATCTGAGTCTTACAGCAAGGCAAAAAGTCATTATCATATACAACAGCAGGAAGTACTTTAATATGTACGTACAAAAAGTCAGAAACATTGTTGCCTTGTTTCCATAATTTTTAATTTCCAAATTTTTATTTTAAGGCATAGAATACCTTAGCCATAATGTAGATTAAACATTTTCCACCCTATGTAATACACACACATATATATACATATATACATTTTTATTTTATTTTATTTTATTTTATTTTAATCTGTACTAGATCAAGCTCCATAAGTTGTTATATGCTTATATTTTCATTAGTTGCAGCCATGTAATTGGGTATGGCTCTCAAAGTCAGTCTTGGCTTTACTTTATTTTACATGTTTCTTTCATGAAACATGTCTTTTACTGATATCTTTTTTCTTTAAATATGTATGTCATGGAGAAAATAGCTTGTCAGAAAAACTAACTGATGTAAAAAAATCTAGTATCCTACATTACCCCACAGAGATTACAAATTCCCAATTACATATTAGTGTGTTCACTAGCTCTTATGCTAGATAAATGAGTCTTAAAGCTCCAATGCTAATAAAATACCTGATGTTATCTTATTAGCCCCAGCAAATTTTTCTTTCTGCATATGCCTAATAAAGTAGGAAACAAATGCTTCCTTGAATCCTAAATAAGGGTTCATGAAAAACCCACAGAAGCTCACTTAGGAAAAGAATCTACTCTTCTACTCTTGCTATGGATCATTTAGCACTCTATTATATAGCCTTTAAGCATTCAAGGCAAAAAACTCCCACAGATATCAACAGCAGATCTGTGCGTACTATGGGGAGAAATGAATCAGTTGTATGGACCATCAGTGCCTCAGCTTGTGCTTTATTAACTAAGAATAAGAATTATTCATTTAGGGGTACAGAGCCCTTAATAGACTGGCCCTGACAATCCCTGTCTGCTGGAGAAGGGGTAATCATCCCAAACAGCCCAGTGAGTGTCGGGGAACTAGCAGTGGGAAAAGTTCTGGGGCACAAGGGTAGTTGACTTCATACCAGTGGGATGTAAATCCCAAAAGTTTGAGAAATGCAGAACCTCTGCACAATAGTCTATTCCCCTCTTAGAGCTTCCTGATAACCTCCTAGGTGGCTCCTGGCAACCCACCCTGATTTACAAGGATCAAGAGACTTTTATCTTTATAGCCTTTTTTGATCACTAGCCTGCAGCTTGGCAAAGCAGCTGTGTCACTTTGGCCTAGAGCCTGGAAATTAAGTTATTGCCTTTCAAGTTTGTGTGCTTGGATGTTCTTATCTGTGGAGCCATTGCATTTCTAGTTTTACAAGCCCAGTTGAATCCAAGCACAGTGTAGATATATGATAAATATTCCATCCCCCCCTCGGCCCTGATATAAATTAGATGAATGCAGTCAATAAATTGCCAAGAGATCAACGGAGGAAATTCTGAAAACTCCCCTTACTTATACAATAACTTTACTTTCTTAATTGATTCACACAGCCAAGGTACAGACATTACACTTTTAATGGTATAAATGATCGGAAACTGGTCTATACCCATAACAGAACAGAAGTTCGGCACGCACAGATTGGTTTAATAATGGTGGAACTCTGTCTAAGATTTTCTACCCCCTCCCCACCCCCACCAAAGGACGAAGGTGTGTTCTGTTAACTACTAGGGCTGTGTGAAATTTTGCCGGCAGTTTCATTTTGATGCTGTTTTGACTCGTTTCAAGCTCAAAACAGCAAAATCGAAATGAAACAGGGCGCTTCGAAACAGCCTCGAAACAAAATGAGGCAAGTTGAAATGTTTCAAAATTTTCAAAACGTTTCAAGTTTTGACGCTCAAGCTGGGTTTGCCAGCAGGGAAACAGCAACTAAAGTAAGGAGAGGGAGGGGAAATGAGGAAGGGAAGGAGTGCTCTCATTGTTGACTGTGTAGCTGGCCAGTGACTGCCATCCTTCCCCAAAGGCTGGTCCAATCCCAGTGCTCTGGGGGAGGGATGGAAAAACTGCATACAAAGCAGCTTTGTTTGAACTGCCCTGCTTTCTGCCTTGGTGTCAATTACTGAGCTGTGTATTCCAATTCTGCTTGTCGGCAGCCAGGGTTGCAGGGCCCCAGAAGCCCCTGCATCTATCCCCTGGACGGCTGGCAGGGGCTAGCAGGCCTGCGGCTTTCACCCTGCTGCGCCTTAACACACACAGTGTCACCCATGTCACAAGTTTTGCTTGTCCGCAGCTTGAGGTACAGTTTCCCCCAAATCCCTGCAGCTATCTGCCTGAAACTTGGCAGGCTTTGTGGCCTCAGCAGAGGCTAGCACACCTGCAGTTTTGACCCCATTGTGGCTGAATACATACATGTGACATGAGTTTTGCTTTCAAGAATTTGAGGTGCAGTTTCCCAGAAACTGCTAAGCCTAGCTCCTTGAAACTGAGCAGACTTCATGCCCCCAGATAGGGCTACCATTCCAGCAGCTTTCATCCAAAT
>JAGPOW010002742.1:12252075-12296637 GCA_030014935.1 Caiman crocodilus | reverse complement strand
GATACTATGATACTATGATAAAGCTCATTTGAACTAAAGCCCCACTGCCATTTTTAAGACCCAAGACTCTGATACACGTGACACAAGAGGCTGCTGGAGTGCACCAGAAAAAAAAATGCATTAGAAAACTATTCATTCACAACACATTAGAAAACTATTTATTCTCCTGCTCATTGCAATGAATGACAACAATTCAGCATGAACCGACTGTTATTTTAGCCTCTGCCAGTCCAAATTCTGCTGGGCCAGCCACAGAACTGAGCCTGACAGATAAGCAAATGCTAGTGTTTATAGTAGTGTTGAAATAACAAATTGAACAAATGCAGTGAAACAGGATAGCAGCAATAATAACAGCTGAGTTTAAAAGATGCTGCATAGCTTAGCTAATGAGTTATAACAAATTCAATTTGGCTTCCTTATAATGATGGCATTTTCCTCTGATTCATGATAGTTACATTTTCCAGGAAGCTTTGTCAAACCGCACTATTTCAAGAGGAAACAAATGTTAAAGTCTCTAAGAGTTTGGTGTTTTTTCAGAACCGCCAGATGGCTGTTTGTTAACTGGCAGAGACTCCAGGAAAATGACTAATTTATGTGGACAAAAAAAAAGGGACAAAATCCTTTTCTGCTTTAGAGTAGTAGACAACGTATGAGAAATTATTATGCAGGATGTGATCATTCTCTGCATACCCCTAGATTGGTGGTTCTCTAGTGGCACCCAGTTTCAAAAACTAATTTACATATTACAGTGTTGACCTCTTTGCAGTGGGGCTGTGGGATTGGCCAGGTAGGGATAAGCCTGAGCCTGCACTTAATTGTTTATCTCCTCACACTTCAGAGGATCTGGTGGCAACCCAGGGTACCACACAGCACCTGTATTACATTATTCAGACAGGCATACTGTTTCTGCTTTAGCTATTTCTTGTTTCTCTGCATGAGTCAAACCTAGAACAGCTACATCAGGAATGGGGCATCTGCCTGTATAATGTAGTTCAGTCAGATGTATTGCCTCTGCTATAGCAACTTCACAGTTGAGCTCCATGTACCTCCTGAAAACCAAGGCATACAGTGCAATTTCACCCGTGGTGGCAGCAGCCCAGAGGAGGTTTGTTGGAGAGAGACTGGAAAGAGCTGCAGCAAAACTGACATACCTGCCTGCACGGGGACAACTAGCAAAGAAGCACCTTGTGCCACCGCTGGTTATCCCTGGGGAATGCCCATGCCATATACCCTGTGGTGTGTGGCAGGTTGTCCCAGGTGGGATAGGGGTGGCTGGAGCCAGCACTGGGCTGGACCTGGCAGCCTTATCTGAGGGTCTGGGGGCCTCCTGGGGTTGCAGTAGTAGTGAATTTTTTAAAATAAAACAGGGTCTGCAGGTATGAGATACAGAAAGCCAAGGTAGGCATGGAGATCAAGCTGGCATCCGAAATAAAGGACAACAAAAAGTCCTACAGGTACATGGGAAGCAAAAAAAAATTTAGCTCCACTGTGGGACCCCTACTGAATATGAAGGGACAGCCCACAGTGATCCCCATGGAAAGGCAGAGCTCCTAAATGAATACTTCACACCGGTATTCCAGAAAGCTAGCTGGAAGTGTGCACCTGTTCAGAGGCTCAGGGAATATGGGAAGTCAACAGACAGCATGACTTCGGTTGCGAACGCGTGAGGGTCCTCTTAGAACAATTGCAAGTTTTCAAGTCTGGGCCAGACGACCTACATCCAAGAGTCCTAAAAGAACTGGCTGGACTCGGGGCTTTTGGCAAAGAAATTTGAAAAGTTGTGGAACTCGGGAGTGGTCCCGGATGACTAGAAGACTGTCAGTGTGGTACCTGTATTTAAGAAAGGGAGGAGGGATGACCCTGCAAACTATAGACTGGTCAGTTTGACTTCGGTCCTAGGAAAAATTTTTGAAAAAATTGTCAAGGAGGCCCTCAAGCACAAGCTTGCAACTGACAGGGTACTAAGAACCAACCAGCATGGCTTTGTGGAGGGTAGATCATTCTTGACAAACCTGTTGTCCTTTTACTACTAGGTAACTAACCAGCTGGACAAGGGGTCTGAGGTAGACATTATTTACTTAGACTTCAGTAAGGCCTTTGATTCTGTCTCCCATGAAATTCTCTCAATTCCTGTACTATTATGAGCCTGGAGGATAGGCTCTAGAAAGAGAGACTCCAGGAACTAGGCTTGTTCAGTCTGGGGGGCATCAAGTATGTCAGGGGGGCATCAAGTCCTGGGGGAGCAACTCTTCAGGAAGACACCCCTTGGGAGAATGAAGACCAATGGGCACAAACTAATAGAGGGAAGATTTAGGCTGGACGTAAGGAAGAACTTCTCCATAAGGGTAACTAGAACCTGGAACGCTCCTGGCAGAGGTGGTGCGGTCACCGTCCTTGGAGGTGTTCAAGAGGAGGCTGGGTAGTTGAACTGATCTGAGTTCATTTACCTCCTGCCTATGGCAGGGGACAGGACTCGATGGTCTTACAGGTCCCTTTCCAGTCTATGACTATAATGTAGTATAGTCAGCATGCCTTTCTGCAGTAGCCGTTTCTCGCTTCAGCTCTGACCTGACTCCTGAAAACAGGTGCAGGGGAAACCATTCCATCTGTCCTTGGATGCCTCTGTTTCCAAGAATGTCATATCAGGTCAGAAGGGAAGGGCTGTGGCAAGAGCACATACTTGTCAGCCTTCTCAAAGTTGCCTTTTTCAATGGTTGACCATTCTCAGAAAGTTCCTCCTAATCTCCAGCCTAAATTTCCCCCTGCTGAAGCTTGAAGCCATTGTTCCTGGGAGATGGAGTTCCATTCAGAGTTCCAGGAATTGTGGAGAAAAATCTAGCTCTGAGCCTCTAAAGGTTGAGAACCACTGCTTTAGGATCAGATTAATACCCCTGATACCATACCAACCTAATGTGCCCTTCTACCCCATGAAACAGTATGTCCAGTTTCAGGACATGGCTCAGAGAACCATGCCTAAAGAAAATGAAAGATAGGCTATGTGTATGCAGAAAACATTTTAAAGCTTTGTAATTCAGTTGAATTGAAACCAAATTTCTCAGAAATAGCATAAAGTGTCTTTTCAGCAAGGTCCAACTGTTTGCCAGTTTCAGTTTTGGAACTCTACTTGTCTCAGCCATCTTGAGCAGTTGCTGAAAATGTTCACAGTACTGTGTGTACTTGTAGAAATGTACATAATATATAATATATTGAACTAATAAGGCACATTTCTTTCTCATATTAAAAAAAAAATCATTTTTAGGCAAATTGCAAACCTGGAAAAAAATCAATCCTTAAAGGGCAGAATTTTCACTATGTTTAATGAACAGCTGAACATAAGGGAACAGAAGGAAGCCATTGTGCAACCTTAAAACAGTAGTGTTGCTTCTGCAACTATACTGTCCTCCCCTTGGGCTTTCCTCATCCAAAGAACCACCAGCCTCCATACACAAAACCACTTTCCTAGTGATCGTCTTTGATCTGTAGGGTGAACTTTTGACTATTATTCTCATAATATTTCATACAGTATATCAGACTTTTCCTCTTGAAAAATACTAAGTCTCATTTTTGCTGGGTCTTTTCAAATGTTAAGATTCGCGGTATAATTTGTGGGGGGCTCTCCAAGTACAGATGACCGTTCTGAGCTACAGACAGACTCAGATTAATCCATTTATTTTTGCTAAAAGAGCATTGCATGTTTAACTTTATTCTCTGGCAGCCTGAGCATCAAGGTTTATGAAAACAGATTGTGAAGTGGGAGCTAAATGAGTGAGTCACAAACTGGGTGCCAGGGCCTGGCTTTTAGGAGACTCTCACCTTCTCTTGCCATGGCCTGGTTCATAAACTGTATCCAGGAAGGCAGTTGTTCAGGTTGAAGGGAAGCAGCTGAAGCAGTTTCCTTCATGCCTCTGAAGTTTCAGGGACCAGGCTAGAGGAATATAGCTATATGGTTCTGGATCATGCAGTTTACACACACGTGGCTGTCTTCTTAAATAGTAGAGCTCTGTTGTCCTGAGGGAGCAAAAGGGATACGAGTTTTTGATATGTGAGTGCTCACCACAAATAATGCATGGCATTTTCTTAAAGCTTGATGTTGCAAAATATAAAGACTACATTTACACATAATCTGTACATGAAAGAGTACAGGTATACAGTCCATCTTAATTTTCTGACTTGTAGGTGCTTGATAACAGGAACTTAATGTTCTTAGTATTTTTTAGGATTTTTATAATTTGTGAAAGCAGGGGAAATGAGTCTTATGTGTTTCAATACTGTACATGCTTCTGTGAACAGTTGTAATATAGTTTTGATAAACTTAATTACTTGTTCAACAGATCATAGTATCTGTTTACACATGTGTCATTAACTGTTACCATTATTTTCTGTGATGTGTTTCTTATAATTTGTTTTATGTTTACTGGAACCCATATAGAAAGGATTAAACATGCTATCTTTATTAAATATGCTATTTTAACTGTCCTAATTCCAGTGGGACTGGATATTTTAACTGATTTTCATTAATATCATCAGGTTAAATGGGCTAAAGAAAACTACCATCACAACATTGGCTCTCCATATTCTCTGCGTTTAGCCTCTGCTGATGCCACTGGAAAAATAATTGTTTGGGATGTGGCAACAGGAACAGCTCGCTGTGAAATACAGGAGCATACAAAACCAATCCAAGGTAAGGAAGTCATATGATGTTTATATGATCCACGAGTTTAAGTTGGAGCTTGGAGGTAGAACTCACTCATTCTGTTCAGTTCATCACTGACTGACTGTCTGACTGAGAAATCATTTGCTTTCTCTGCCTGTTTAAAGTAGATGTGAGAAGTCTTATCAACCATCTGTGAAGCTGTGGGGCTTAATTTATACCTACAATGCCTTCTTGGGATCTTTTGATGAAAAGTGCTATAAATTACAATTTTTAAAAATTAAACGTATTGATAAAAATTCATGCAAAGAATGGAATGTTTTCTTGTTTTGCTTTAAGGACTTAATGCAGTTTGTTGCCCATATAAATGCTACTGACATTTATAACAGTACAAGACCTATGCAGCTATACAGCACTATAAATCATGTATTTCTCTGTACCCTTTTACCTTAAAAGAAATATTAGAAGATACATTTTATATAGCTGCTACTAACCAAGTATGTCAGTGTGATGTTACATTTGTAATGTATAATTATAAAGAATAAGTTTTTCTTGTAAACTATTAAGCTTTGAGTGTGTATAGCTGTTGTCCTTGGGGCTCAGGAGCAAGATGCTATTCTTTGTGTATAAGGTTATATGTATAGTGCAGTAAAGTGCGCTAAAGAAGGAAACAAAGGGGGGGAGATATATTGGGAGGAGGAATTTGGTTCTTGAAGTCCCATTTCTGAAGGGAGTTACTTTGCAGCACTTCAATGGGAAGCCATACATGCTTAATCCTGCTTACCTAGAAACTGGAATGTTCTTTATTTCCATAAAACAGTATTATAGATGAATGCAGTAATTCCCAGCAATTTCCAAATTTCTGTCTAGGACCAGAACCCTAGGTAACATGTTTCTTAACACAAATTTCCCAAACTTCACACAATTTTGGAGTTGTAATCTTGGCAAGAAATTTAGGGTGATCTTGCTGTTTGGTGCTGCTGAGAGTTTTTAGAACAGGCAGGTGCTTGGTTTTGCATAATTGTTTCTTTGCCCTAATTCTAGTGGGACTGGATATGCTGTTAGTAGTAGCTATGAATGATGCCTTATGGGGGTCTTCCTCCACTCATCTCGCTTGCTACCAGACAGCTTAGTTTTGGAGACTGGAAGCTGACTCCATAATTTCTAAGAGCACCTCTTGCCGTAGAGTTCACATCTATACTTTTAGGGGCAATGAAAGAAAGAAAGGGAGCTGAAGACTTGACCTGGAGTTGTGGGGTAGAGCAGATAAGAGCAGAAAGAAAGCTTGTTTTTCTCTTTGTTATTGGCCTTCAGATTAGCAAAAGCTTCTTGTGGCATATTGCTATACAGGCAGTCCTGGGACTTATAATACAATTGATTCCTGGAAACCGCATCTCACGTTAAAATGTTGTAACTCGGAACCAATTTTCTCATAAGAAACAATGTTATAAATGTGGGATTGGTTCCTAAACCAAGGCCTGATACCTTATTTTCACCAAAAATACTCCAGAATTTTGTACTTGATCAATTATAGATGGGTAATATAGCTACATTAATGTATTTATATTGTAAATAGTAATCGTATTGATTTGGAAGGATCTCATTGAAGTGACTTTGCTGGACTTTTTGAAGGGCTCTTGGGTGGACTTTTTGGAGGGTTCTTGGCTGGAGTCTTCTCAGGAGTCTTGACTGCAGGTTTTTCTGGAGTCTTGTCTGCTTTCTTAAAGAAATTGTCCAAGGAAGTTTGGACAGATGTTCTCCAGGGAGATGTGTGGCGTGGTGTCACATCAAATCAAGTATTGTAAAGTCAAAACCAATGTCATAAAGTTGAAACAGAGTGTTGATTTATAAATGTTGTAAGTCAAAATGTTGCAAGTCAAGGACTGCCTGTATATACGTTCCATCACCAGGCCAACATTCCCGTGCTTTCCCTCCTCCCCCCACACACACGTACCTGTCTCTCATCTATTGTCTCCCATGGCCTCTGATCCGCAGTGCCATCCATTTGCATTTTCATAGACCTGCATTTTGCATATTGGCTTCTATTCCATCCAGGAGAACACAAAACAACAACAGACTCAACATGAAGAAGGGTGTTTGTGCCTCAAGCTTGCAAAGAACAAGTTTTACAAAGAACAATTTTTCCAATGGTTTAGTTATTCTAATAAAAGATATCACATCTACCCAAAGAATCTTGTCTGCCTGTGTCCCAGAAGGTGAAAAGTCCTGCTTTGATTGAACTGGGAACTGTTTAACCAGGAGACCTAGATGCTTTTCCTGTTTTCACCAGTGATTTTATGCATGATCTTTGGAGCATGTCACTTCATGCATGCTGCTGTATGTTTCCCTGGCTATACAATAGGGATAATACTACTTGTCCACTCTTGCAAAATAATGAAGTCTTTGGCTAAAAGTAGCTATATTATTATTGGTAGCGGGGCCTTTCAAGTAGCTTTTGTTTGTCATGCTGGCTGGTAAAAGAAAGGCAACTTTATTTTTTTGGGAATTCTTAAACGCACAAGTTCCCTACAAATGTTAAGTGTTCTTGTGATTTTACAATAAATAAAAAATCTTCTGTTTTAGCGCTACTTACATCATTGTTAACATGGTTTATTTATGAATTTATATATTTTGGAGCATCATTCCTGTGCAATTACATTTCCATGGTGAGTTTCCAAGAATAATTGCTAGCTTATTTGGTCTCTGAGCTGGCTTTAAAACTCCACATGAAGCTGGCATTCTATTTTTATCTTTTAATTCTATTATCTGAAAAGCCACTTAAGAAATTAGAAAATAGAAGCATAAAACACATCAAAACCTTGTTACAGTGGCTATGACACAGGTTCAATTAATTTAATTAACCTTTGTTTCTTCTGTAATGTTGTATGTTTTCTTTTTTTAATACGACTGAGTGGATGACTATTTGCAGTGGCTTTGTACATTTTGTTCAAAACCATTTGCATTCATTCCTAGTCATACCATTGTCACAGAAATGTTTCTTGTCTTAATATAAAACCTCATCGTTCATCTCTCTTCCTGTGATCATACAGTACTTCTCTAAACACAGCAATGAGTTATACAGGAAAAATGTAGAGAAGTTTTCTGTATCCTTCACTGTCTTTAATGCAGGAATTGCTTTCTTTCATGCCTTGCTCTAATACCATATTTTATTGCATACAAAACACACAGGTTTCCAAAAACCAGCCACTGGAAAATGGGGTGCACATTGTGATCAAGGGAATTTAATAACAGCAGTCACACATGTTTCTGCCAGGCAAAAGTAACTCAGCATGGGATCCATAAGTATCAGGACAGTGAGTAGGCTCAGCTTCCTAGCTGCTGCTACTTAGGTACTTACTATGAAGAAGGATCTTTTTTTCCTTCATGCTGCATTTCAGAAACAAAGTGCTTATCTTCTGGGGCATGCTGCATACAATACAACAGTCTGTCATTTTCTGTCATTCTGTGCTGTCTGGCCTGTGAAGCTTGGCATTTCAGTTCCACTGGTACAGTTTCATTAAAGTGGCTTTTTCCTTCCTTCCTTGTCCTACTCAGCAATAGCTCATAATAGCAGACGATAGTTGATGCTTCATCCATTCTGTCTGGTTCTACAGGCTTTGCTATGCAGTCAAGGGCTTGGAAGTCAATGCATTCCAGTGGCAATAAAGAGCGTCAGCAGTAGGATGACCTGCTAGTTCTCCATGCATCAGCAATACATTTCTCACAGATGTCTTGTAGTTTAAGACCTGCTGACATAAAAAACACAACTCTAGTTCTTGTGCATAGTTTAATATAACCATTTCATCAAGCAGTATATTCTTGGCTACTTTTAGTATACTATTTCTTCATACATTGGATGTTTAGCAGTAAAGGAACTTGAATAGCACCATTTTAAGGAGAAGACTTCGCTTCCTCTTGTAATGCACCATTAGGTCAAGCAGTGATCAAGGAGTTGCATTTAACTGTATTGCAATTTAAATAGAGGCAATCAGCATAAAAATATTTTTTTTCTGTGAAATACAGTGAGATGCTGTATGTGCCATGAAGAGCTTAAATAGACAGTGGGAGAAAATATTACTTTTGCTTTATAGGTGGGGAACTGAAGTAGGGAGTTATATGAAGATGTAGGTAAAGAGTCTGTTGCAAAATTGCAACAAAGCTCTCCTGAGTCTGTCTGTTGTCTACACTGTTTGGCCATCTTTCCTCCCACCTCCATATAAATCCTCCTTCCATGTCACCATAAATTCTTTGATTATAATTATATTCTGTCTGTTTATTCATGAGCGTCAAGTCCCTTTGTTTTCATTGAATGTGGCAAGTCTTGACTGCAAAGGGATAGAGTGAAGCCATGATGAGTACTTTAAAATAAACCCTTAGTACCATATTTTCTTGCCTAATACCTGCACCTTTTCCCCATTCTCCTCCCCTATCCCTGGACCGCTGTTTACTTGTTACTGCATTTTGGTTCTAGTCTTTTAAAAATATCTTATGCAGAGTAAAAAACAAATGCACTGCATTCTCCACAGGCTAGATTAAAATATACACTGCATGTCTGGATTAGAAATTGTCTATTATTTTTTTAGAAAAAGATAGAAATTGCATATTAAAAGTCATCCTGTCTGAAAGATATTTTCAGACTTGAATTAAAAGCTCTTCTCATGAGCTCAGAAACTTTTCAAAGTAATCTGGTATTTCATACAAATGATATGGTACATTCTTTTGCATTTTTATATTGACTTTTCTACTGCATATGATCCAAAAAACAATGCCATCTGTTAAAGTGAGCTATACAATTAAAATTTAATGGAAAGAAAAATTGAGAACTCAGGAGATTTTTAATTACACCCTATGTTTGAGATTGGAAACATTTTAATACAATTATAACACAAACACAGTCTTTCAATGTGCAGTTAGAAGTTTGCTTTTTTATTTATTCAGTATCTTACAGAATTCAGAGATGTCTAAAGCTTGCAGCTTGGTCTACCAGCATATAGGTTTTTCCTTTTTACAGTAATTGTTCTGATCTGATTTTTTTTCTCCAGGAAGATTGAATAAGAGAATTTTATATTTGCATCTGGAAAATAGATCTAAATGGAAATTCATGAAAAGGAGTAGGGGAAAAAACTTAAACACATCTTCTACTGATGGGATATTTGTGAGGGATAAACATGTAAAAACTTTGGCTAAAAGAGACACAAGGGGAAAAGCAGCAGGGCAATCTGGAAGAAAATTTAATATTTCTATACAAAGCAGATGAAATGGAAGTTATTACATACACATCACATAGCTATGCATCTTCAATCATATTTCAGTTGTGGAACCTAACCCACCAAGTTTCTGCAGTGCTACTTAACAGGGTAGATTTGATTTAAATCCAGTCAATTTAAATCATGATTTACATCACTGGTCAGGAAGCCTCACTTTAATTGTTTTCTACAAAAGTTCATTCTCATTGTTTGATATTTTTTATTCATTTAACTTCTTGAAACTTTGCACTTTTAAAGCAAGGTAAGGGCTTGACTGTGTGTACACAAACTTGCAGAGACGGTAAGGCTGATGCGGTAATCAGGTCTGTTATCTCCCATCTCCATATACTGCTATTAACAAGGATGTTACAGGTTTTCCTCACTTTATGTGGGTTCTGTATATGCAAATTATGCAATGACCCTTTTTATACCGAAAATTCATTATATGCAAGGTAAATTCACTCATGCGATTGGTGTGGTGGAAGCCCAGTCAACTGCTTTGTGCAGTGCAGTGTGGGAGTGACGTGCACCAAAATATAGTCTCCTACATGGATCTGTGCTCCTCGCTCGTTGTCTGCAACATGTGTTTGTGTAGTTGCCATCCCCATTATGGTAACATTCACCACCCCCCTGTGCTTGTGTGTAAATGTCTGCTGTTGGTGAGTACCAAAATTGTCTTGTAAAAGTGGTAGAACTGGGTCTGGAGATCAGTACAGTCAGGGTCTTAGAATGTATCCCTATTTGTGACATTGTAAAGTGTGTGCCCTTTGCATGAATTTGAGTTATGCACCATTTTCTAGGAACACATGTACAGCATAAAGCAAGGGAAACCTGTATCTCGTGAGATAGCAAACTCACTCTATGGCTGAAGGAGGGCATTTGTGCCTAAAAGCTTGCAAAGAACAATTTTTCCAACTATTTAGTTGGTCCAATAAAAGATATCACATCTACCCAAAGTACTTTGCCTGCCTATGATATCTGGAGATACAAATCCACAGTCTGAGAACTGAAACTAAGCTTCAAAGAGATGCCTCATAGGATCTTCTAGACTAAGCACCGAGTTCTACTGTGTAGAGTGGTTTTCTTTAATCTTCACTAATTATAGAGAAGCCTCTGGGAACCCGATAAGATTGGGCCCCTAAAATAGTCCATAGCCTATTGTGACTTATTCATAAAACTTCTAAAAAGGTTACATGACTATATTGTACTCTGCTTGGGAGCCATATGTGGCTTGTGGGCAACCAGTTAGCCTTGCTTTAAAGTACAGTGTAGGCACTTTTAGTTTTCATAATATTGTATGATATTGAATAATTCTGTGTTTCTTGGCTCTGAACTCTTCCATGCTCAATTTAATTAGTGTTACAAAGTAAAATGTGTTTAAAATTATGCATAGTTCAGTTGATATTAGATCGGAGTGGGCAATTATGTCAGCAGGATTGCTGCTTAATGGGTTTTGGTGAGCTGTTAAGGGCGACGAGGATGGTCCTGCCCCTTGACAAGTGCTTTGCTCTCTGATTACTATCTAGGAACGAGAAGTCCTGCTCCCTAACTGCTGACCTTTGCCACCAGAAGTCCCTCCTCTTGCTCTTGGAAGCACTCCTTTTGGGAAGGGGGATTGCCATCTTGGAACCAAAAAACCCCCAGAGATTATATACTAAACATCAAATATCCACAATGACATATTTCATTTTATTTTAAAAAATATATTGTTATCCTGATTAGTGTACGTTTGCATTATGTATAAAGAGATAATTGCATAGCTCAAAATGAAGTCTTACCCTTTTATAATTGTGAGGAGTATGGGGGGTATGGGGTTTGTGTAGGGCTATGGATGTGGGTAGGTGGGTATGGTGGGTTTGTGGGGGCCTGTGGGGAGGGGGGTGGCCGGGGGTGTTTGTGTGGGTGAATGTGTATGGGGCGGTGTGTGCATGTAGCAGTGAGCAGGGCTCCCCCCAGAAGTATGTAGGTGTGTGTATGGGGGCGATGTGAGGGAAGGGTTAGGTGTGTGATTGTGTGGGTGAGGGTGTGGCTGTGGTGTTGGTGGGGGTGGTTGTGGTGTTTTTGGGGGCGGGTTTGAGGGTATGGTGAGTTGTGCATGGGAGCCTATTGCGCGTACCTCCCTGAGCCGGTTAGCACCCACCTCGTAAGAGCCCAGGGCCCATGTGTCCTGTGATGCCTTCCCGTCACCACCAGCAGCACATAGCCCTGGAGCGTCCCACTCCGATTTTGCATTGCCCCACTGTGGCGCTTCCTGCTACCCCATGGGCACACAGTGGGGCTGGAGTGTTTCCTTCCAGCTGCCACTGGCCGCAGCCCCATGGTCCTGTTGGGGAACCATGTGCGCAGCCTCAACCCAGTGTGCCTTGCACCTGGTCCAGACTCGTTCATCCAGGCGCAGCACCAGCTCCTGCTGGGCAGAAACTGCTGCATAACATGGGGGAAAAATGGCCTCTCCCCCTCGCCGCTGCTGAGCAGTTCTTGGTGCAACCGCCTGGAGCTGGCACTGCATTGGTCTGCCATACAGGTCCACTGCTGTCTGTAGGCTGCCCAGCTCAGAGTGGTGACAGAGCAGAGCAGCCGCAGGGCAGCCCAGGCGGTGGTGACACAGGGCAGCCCAACGCAGTGCAGGCTCCAGGAGGCTGCAGTAAGAACTGCTTGGCAGTGGTGAGGGGGAAGGGCTGCTTTTCCCTTGCAATGAGCAGCAGTCTGCCCGGCAGCTACCACTGCTGAGCCTACATGAGCGAGTCCGGAGCAGGCATGAAGAGTGCCGGGTGAGGGCGGTGCATGCAGGTCCCTTCTGGAATTGCAGGAGTGGGGCCAGTGGGAGCCAGAAGGAGGAGCTGATGCCTGGGTTGCATAGAAAGGCAGTCCAGCCATGGAGCTGCCCCAGCCCCACTGGGTTGCCAATGGGCGGCAGGGAATGTCATAGTCACATGGCGCCTGGGCCAGGCTGGATGAAGGGACCTGCCATGGGCCAGACAAAGCACCTCCATGGGCTGTATTTTGCCCACCCCTGAATTAGATGGTGCTAGGAAGGGGTGTACACAGCACCGTTACACTGCTTTATCCTGTATTTTAACCATATGGATATTTGAAACTACGAACTGTTCAGCTTAATGACTCCCAACAAGTCACTTTCAGTTCTTCTAAGACAAAGTTTCTTTTTAATGGCATTGTATAATTTCAAGCACTGCTATTTCATCTCTTCTTTTTTTTGACAGACATGCAGTGGTTGTGGAATCAGGACGCTTCCCGAGACTTACTCCTAGCAGTTCATCCACCAAACTATATTGTCCTGTGGAATGCAGACACAGGCACCAAGCTCTGGAAGAAAAGTTATGCAGAAAACATTCTTTCCTTTTCATTCGACCCCTTTGATCCTTCACATTTAGCTTGTAAGTTTGCTTATATATATGTAGTATCTTTACCTTTTTGTACATTTATTTTATGCTGCCAATATTGCATGGACAGGAATTTTTTAACATTAACTACTTACATGTCAAATCCAAATAACCAACACCTTTATTCTGATCACTATACTGATTGTCATGAGGGCCCACTCAATTGAAGTACTCTAGGTCACTCTTGACTGCTTCTTTGAAGCATAGGTAATGTTTGGACTCACTGGATGTATCTACATGAGATGCTAACTGTGCAGTAGCCTGATAATACTGCACAGTAATGTGCAGTGTAAAAACTATGCTAATATGCTACTACGCAGTTAGCATCATTAAAAAGCCATGTGCCGGTGCTACTGCGCAGCAGTGCCAGTTACTGCTCATTGATTTAGTACTTGGGTATACAAATACTAAACTCAATATGCAGTAACTATGGTGCTTTAATGAATGTTAGACTCACCCACTGTCAACTTCACTAAAACCAAGATACCTTATCAACCGACCCCTAATGAATCAGCTGTTCCACCACACATTACAATTAAAGGATAAACCTTGGAGAAGGTTGATCTTTTTTCTTACCTGGGTAGCCACCTTTTTGAAAAAGAAGATGATACTCAATGGTGGATAAAATCTGATGGTGCCATCTTTGGACAAATCCAAAATTGTATCTTTGATGATTGTGACATCAGGACCCAAGTGTCTCGTCTAAACAGGCTATTGTCATTCCTAACCTGTTGTATGGGTTTGAAACTTGGATTATTTATTAGAAGCACGTGAAAACTTCAGAATGTTACCATGAATGATGTTTTTGTAAAATCCTCTGTATCAGTTGGAAGGATAGAAGAACAAATGCCAGTGTTCTGGTTTAATCAGGCACCACCAGCATTGAAGTCATGGCTGGAGGAGAGAACATATGAAGAGTTTTGAAGTTAACAAAAAGTGATGTAGGATGTTCAGGGCAAGGAGCTGAGAGGTTAGGGATCCAAACAGTTCAGACCTAGATAAGACAGGAATGAAAACATTAGGGGTAGTGTTTGGTGGAGGGGGACTGTGAGCATTTGGTAAACTGGAGAGGAGGTTACAGTATGTGGAGACAGTTTGGACATGCACAAGTATTGTATCCACTGGAATGGGGAAGTAGCATGAGGTTTTTCTACGTGTCGTGCAGGAAGACGTAATAGACTGAAAGGGGCACATTGGTGTTATACTCAGTTTACTAGTTTTGTGAACAGGAAAGAACCAAGTTTTTGCAACGACAAAGATAAATAACAAGGATGTGGAAAACGGTCAGGAAGGAAAATATAAATTCTTCCCCAGGACATTGCTGTAGTAATTGTACTTGTCTTTTCTTCAGAAATATATATCCTAGCTTTGCAGAGAAAATATCATTTTGATTGTTGTTCTGTTTAAAACTTTGTCTGTCCTTTTTGTAGAAGCAGCAAAACAAAGCAAGTCAGGTTTGAATAAAATTCAGCACGAATGGTGTTTGGATTGTGATATAATTAGGGAAATTTGCTTTGGATTCTGAAGACTGAATATAAAAGTTATTTTATTATTACTTGCTCTTTGTTTAATGCATTCCCAAGGACACTTCCACCTCTGCCACTAATCAGTTGTAGCTTTCATGCATATTTCCTGACTTATGATTCTTTTTTCATCCATTAAATGGGTAGAGTACTTACTGACATGGGCAAATTGGAGTGGGGAATGCAGTAGTGCAGTTGCACCTCTTTTGATTCCAGTTCACCCAGAGTTTAAAAGCAACTGCCTGACAGTGACAGCAGCATTTCTACTACATTTCACGGTGCATTATAACCTGATTCCTTCTAAACTTTTCATTCCACAGGTGTTAACGGCCCTCTCTCTCCCTTTTAATGGGCATGATGTTTTACAAATTAAGCTATCTTTTCTTCTGCTATTCTGCTGTCATCTAGTAGCTCTTGGTAATGCAGCTCCTCCCAGCCCTGCAGATTGTTTTTAACTTTAGCTAGAACTGTTAACTCAGGTGAACATTAACTTAGATGTAGATATAACTTTCAGTGAAGCATTGGATGTGCTGTCCAACTGCTCAAGAAGGCTAGCTTTTGTTTTATGAATCTGAAAGAGGTGTATGTTTATTTCTAGTGGCCACAGGATTAATTAAACAACATCTTTTGGTTATGTATGCTTTGTTGTTTTTTGAATACACAATAGATGATAAAGCAAATTAACGCTCTTTCTAATAAAGTTACATTGTTTTTTGTTTTGATTTTAAATGGAATAATATATCCATATGGCCCAGCAGATTAGTAAAGCTTCTAGGTGATTTTTAACTGAAACAGTATATATTGTTTTATATGTGATGATTTTGTGCTATAGCATCTGCACTGCCCTTTTCAAAATCCTAAATCTACCTATGCTTACTCATTTGATTTGATGCTGTAAAATCCTGTGCAAGTGCAAACTATCCTCTTGGGACTGGGAGTTCCCCCAGTTCTTAGGGAGGAAATTTCCAAAGGCATGAAGGGGAATTGTCAACTGAGTCCTGTTTTGTAATTTTACATACTTCCCTTTAATCAGGGAGTATTTACCATAGAGTGTTTTGGTATAGGGCACTGATTAATCCTGATGGAGCTTCTAATATAGTATTAAGCGGCTGGATGTGGAGTGTCTGCTCCACCCAGCTCTGTGCTGCCACTGCTCTGCCCCGCTCCACAAAGCACAGGGAACAGGGCAGTTGCTCCAATTTGCCCAGTATAAAAATGATTTATACTGATATTTTCACTGTTTCACTTTAGATTGTGGTCAAGAAAACTAGATTTAGCTAGGTGTTTGTCCCAAGTGCCTCATCTGTCCTTCTGAGAGTCAGCACCTCACCTGTCATATCTTCTGCTGCCAAAACCTCTGTCTGATTCTTCTGATAGCTTGTAGTACAGTTATGCACGTTCAATATAATATTCTGTAGCCTGTTAGAATTGGAAAATTTGAAGGTCAGAGAAAAATAACACAAGAGTTGCAGTACTAATTGATTTCAATATTTAATTGGATAAATGTCCATATGTTTGATTTTATTTGAAATTGCTAGAATTTCTAATCAGGGTACCAGAGTTCTGGGAATACTGAGGACATTGCATCGGAGTACCCAAAGCCCTGCATATAATATTTTAAAGTGCAGAATTGTTTATTTAAATGATCAGGATAAGCCGTTGTTTCCACTAACAGTTGATAAGCACGTTTTCTGTATGCATCTGCACCAGAAGTGCTGAGTGGAAAAAGAGGGTGAGAATATGGATATGAAAAGTAGCTCATGTTTTAGTTGTATTGTTTAATGTGGCTATTTATTTGGTTACCTTGTTCAGATTTTCCCTATTGGAATAATATGCTTCATAGACCAGTCGAAAGGATGAAATTGTGGGTAATAACCCCACTGTCACTAATTAAAGATGTGACCACAGTTTTTTTTTAACCCAAATGTACAAATGTGGTATGTAAGCAGGCTGGGCTGAATAAATGTAATTAATTCTTTTATTGCAGTATAGTAATAAACAACTAGCGCTTTTTGTGGTTATCATGCTCCATAACTTTTAATACTAAATGAAAAATCCCTGCTGCTTCTTGTTCTTGTAAAGTATGCGAGTATTATCCTTGTTTTGTAGATGCAAGGATACTTGTTTTTTGTCCAAGCTCACACAGTTTTCCTGTGCTATTGTTATGAGTTAACAAATTGTGTGAAGTTAAATCAAAAAACCAAGCTGATCTAATAGTCTTGACTCTGACTAATGTTATCCAAAGTACCTTACTTTCATAATTATAACCTGCTAACCAACCCGAGTTAAGAATGCAGATATCAGTCCCCACTGTGCTGAGCAATGAAGAAAATCTTAGGAACAGTATACTGCTTAATATATCTAATTTAAGATATTAAGCAACCAATAGCTGTTTGTTATTACAGGGATGTGTGAGTAAAGAGCTAATGTACATGTTCTTGAGTCATTTGTTTGAGGCCTTTATAAATAATAAAGTAGTTATCAATCACAAACAGATTAGAAAAGAAAGTAATAATATTTGGGTACCACTGTCTATCATGCTAACTAAAATGGTTTTGTTTCGTAGTATTCTCCCATCTGTCTATATCCATCTGTCATTCTTTATACTTAACTCTGTGGAGCACGTGCTGTCTTTCTTGTCTCTTTTTCACAGATCCTAGCACAGTGGGGTCCTGGGCTGCTACGTGTCATGGCAACCGAAATAAGAACTCTAGCAATCAGCTTAGTGATTATCAGCTCACAGTTAGCATCATGGTAAAATTTTTGAGGAGAGATTTAGAGGGTAGAATAGTGGTAGCATGGCCTAATTTGAGGAAGACATTTCATATAGAGGGCACAAAGGAGGAAACAATTGGCAGAGCGGAACATTATTAGCCACAGAAGTAGGTAATGATGGAAGAGTATAGTTGGAAGAGGACTTGAATATGATACGGTAGAAAAGAAGCTAATGGAAGTTGAAAAGATGGGAGGATCATCCATACAAGGGACAATAGAAATATTATCGAACCACAGCAAAAGCAGATAATTATGGTTTGGACTCGATCCTTAGCAGCTAAGATAGGGGAAAAGGGTGAATATTTTAAATGTTGTACAGATAGCAAGATATGATTGTGACCTGAATCAGCGTGGGGGCGGGAGTTGAGATTATAGATGATGGTGATGTTTTAGGACTAAATAATAAGGGAAATGGGCTGGAGAGCAAAGACAAGGAATCTAGCATTAACTCTTTAAATTGCTTTTGAATTGTCCATCATGAGCAACCCATGTGACAGAATGGGATACAAAACCAGAGGGAGGAGTCAGGACAGAGGTGAAGAGACTTATAAATTGTTCTAAAGATGGTGGTAGAAGCTGTGTGTAGGTAAGATGACTTCCATAAAGACAGAAGAGGGAGAGGAGAACTAACAACCATGCCGTTTGTCTGCCACAGACAGAGAGTCAGGAAAGAGGAAGACTCCCTGGAAGGGCAAAGCTTAAATGAATGACCATAGAAGTAGGAGGATTACATGGATAGACAGTGTTTTGGCATAGGGGACTAAAGAAGAGTGTATAAGCAGGATTCAGAAGCAGCTAAGATGTCAAGGAAGATGAAGTACAAATTTTTTAGTTCAGTTGAAATGGCAAAAAAGTAATGAAATAATCAACATTTCATTCCTGAATTTAGTTCTGTCGTTTATTTTGCTTGGAAAGATAGTTTCTCCATACCTTACTCTACCTAGAGTTCATCATAGCAGCTTACAGACAAAAAAAATAGCTTTTTTCTTTAAACTCTGCATGCTGCTGCACCAAATTCAGTGCATGCCCAGAAGTTGCCTCGCGTTAGTTGGCTCACCAAATGTCTGTGTAGATCAGGCAGTTTATTGGGGCTTTTTTGGCATTTTTATTTTAGAGTTGATTAAAGCAACTATTAGATGAAAGTGCCATAAATCTCTCTGCTGAAGCACCTGATCTATACAAACAATGTGTCTTCTGGTAAAGTGATTTTTTTGTTTGTTTTTGGTTTGTTTTTTTTAACATATGTAAGCAGCCCATGTCAGTTATGCCAAAGCTTTTGTTTGCATATGTAAACATATAATATTAAAAATACAGAGGTGTCAGTCATTGATCCACAGTTGTTATGCTATCATGTAAATAATGTCATAGTTAAAGTGTCTGGGAGAACCATCACTTCATATGAGCATGAAAATATAGATTTATCCTTGCTGGATAAATGGTTTCCTTAGCTTTGTAAAGCTTAATAAGGAATAGTTGATGGCAGAAAATCACTGTACTGAACTAATCTGAAAGAACAAACAAGAAGTTTCTTCCAGTAATCTTACAGATCTTACAGTATTTTTTAATATAGGGACTTAATGTTGAAGTATTGAGTTTTGTGGCCTCTATTGAATTGTAATGGACCATCTGCTCTTCTTTCACCAGAAGATTCCTGTTAGCTAGAATTATGTATTTCCCAGCTTGTTGGCATTATTCAAACTATTACCATTTCCCCACACCAAAATTACATTAAAAATAAAACATCATGATATAATTGTGCATACTATTTTGCTATAATAAAAAATGTTTTTCTTGTTACAGTGCTCACCAGTGAGGGCATAGTATTCGTCTCAGACTTCTCTCCTTCCAAGGCTCCTGCCAGTTCAGGGAAAAAAGTATACATCTCTAGTCCACATTCTAGTCCTTCTCACAAGCTGGTTGCTGCTACAGGAGCTAAAAAAGCCCTTGATAAAGTAAAAATTCTAATCAGTAATGAAAAACCAAGGTAAGTTGTAAGTGTTTTGCATTTCTTCATACACAGACATCATTCTACACATATCTGCAAGTTATTTCTTTCTCTCTCCATTTTCTGTAAATACTAGTTGGATCTTTATTGTTGAGTACTCATTAAAAACAGGGTTAAATGAAGGAGACAGTAATACAAAGGGAATAACGGTTATTTAGTTCCATTTCTACACCTTTACCACCATAGCAATACAACTAAAGAGCATCTCACCCTGTGATTATGAAATACGAAGGATATGAAGGCGGGAATCAACTTTTAATGAATTCTTAAAGCATGTTTTTCCTTTTGATTCTCTTGTTGAAGTTTCATTTGAAAACTCAAAAATTATTCTTGATTTCAATAGCTGAAAGGGAAAAAACCTTTTATTATGGAACATTATGGACAAATACACTTTTTGTCAAATTGACTGTTACCATTTTGGAGCTCTGATAAGTTGATTTTTATTCCTTCTTTTATATTCTCAGTAGAATTTACATATTCTAATTGAAAGTTCTTATTCTTCTCTTGCCAGATGGGTTTGTAAAATGTTAATATAACTTAATGATGTTTCTCTACTTGTCTGTTTGTATGTAATATGATAACTTTTGAAAATCACATCTTACCAATTCAAAGATTTCAGGGTAGGTTTGTTACATGAATAGATAAAACGTTGTTGATTTGAGGAGGAAATTGAAAAGCCAGGATGGAGAAACCTGAGGTGGTGGCTGGGGTATACTGGGAGCCAGTGGTGGAGGTGGGGTGCCCTGACTTTTGTGAGGAGAGAACTAGCTGCAGGTCTCCTGATATGAGTTAGGAGGTGAAAAGGTTGCACAGATTCTTCAGAGTGGGAGTTGGTACATAAGACTAGAGGTTCACCAGTACATTTGTCCATATCATATTGGCACCAATAAAAGGAAAATGGATGTTATTGGCTAATAAAAAAAGTTGATGTGGCCAATAATATTGCTGATAAATGCCTCATGCACGCATGCAGCCACGATATGCATTTGGCCAGGAGCGCAGCCCAGCAGCTTGGAGAGCAGCATCTGGTTGGTAAATCTGTAGGGGGAAGGAGGGTAGCGAGAGAAGGGACATGGGGGGCAGCATATTGTGGAGGGGGATGAGCAGGGGGACGCGGTTCCTACCGCTGCATGCATCTCTGAGGGAGGCACATGGGCCATGTGATGCACAGATCTGTGTATGGGGCGACAGTGGGCTTCCCTCTGCGGGCTTAGGGCCAGAGGCTGTGCCAGGCTCTTCCTAGCAGTGAGGGTAGGGGCTGGGCCCAGGCCCAGGCTGCACTCAGGGTGGGCGGCAGCAGCACTGGGAGGGGGAATATGGTGGGGCTGCAGCCACCCCATAATCTGCTATAGCCCCCGCCCCTCCCTGCCATAACTCCACTTCCAGCACCGCCACTGCCCATCCCACCCCTGCCTGCCCCAAGCACAGCCTGGACCCAGCCTCCCACGCCAGGAAGAGTCTGGCGCAGCCTCCAGCCCCAAGTGTATGGCAGCAGCCCGCCCTTGCTCTATGCACAGATCTGGAGAGCATGCGACTCTCATGTCTCCACCGGGGATATGCGCAGCAGCAGGAGCCGCTCTCCCATGCCCCTAGATGAGCCGCGCCTCCGTCCGCACCCAGCCCGGTCCTGGCTGTGCAGCACCTGGCCCTGCCCCAGCCCCACTCTCTCCCTCACCGCGGGGGCCTCAATCTGCCCTCCCCCAACTTACCAGCCGAACGCTGCTCTCCAAGCTGTTGGGCTGCATATTAGCAATCAGAGCGGTATCAGCCAATGTGACTGGTTAATAATTGGCCATCGATATCAGCCCAATAAATATTTATTGGTGCACCCCTATGTCAGACATTTTTATAGGAAAAATACAGAGATGCAAAGAACCTCGTACGTAGTGAACTCAGCCTACTGGTGTGCAACTTGTTGTCTTCAGTGTCAAGTGCAATAAGCAGCAGAATTCTGCAGAGTATAGGATAAGATGAAACATGTCAGAATCTGGTGTGCAAAACTTCATCCTTATGGTGTCAAATTGATTGACATTAGCTTCCAGATTTTAAGTTGAGTTTTAGCTCGTGATAGAAACAAGTCTTTTTATTTACAAGATGAGCAAACCAACAGAAATTCATAAAAATCACAGACAGAATGAACATTGATTTCCGCTGCCTTTATCAAAGTACAGTGTTATAAAAGAAAAGTTACTCTGTTTCAACATCTAAATAATAATTACTTATTAGAATTTACTGGGCAATCGGTACATTGCAGTTGTTGATTATCTCTTAATTTTAATAAGTACAATATTCTGACTTCAGCTATATTTCTTCATCAAACTTGATGAGAAAGTACATATAATGCATACCTGCTTTCTAAATTTCTGGTAATTTTCTAATTCAACCCTGTTCTCAGTATCCTCCCTAGAGGTGCACCCTTTAACAGTGAGATGTCCTTCAACCTTTGAGTGATAATATTTTCCATAGTCCTAAATTCAGGTAATAAGTGCTGATTGGGCCTTGTCCATACTTCCTTGTCAGCAGAAGTTCTGGCAGTAGATACTGCTGCCAGCAATAAGCTATGAGAAAGCATACGCATCCATGTACTTGTGGTGGCTCCACTCCGAATTTCTGCTGCCAGAATGCAAAGTTCACCATCTGAAAGCGTCAGATACTGAATGGAGACTGTTGCAGATGGCACAGAAGTGCCTATGTGCCTGTTGTGGTGGCTGTTGGCTGGCAGCAGAAGTCTTACAATGCTTAACACTAGTGATGAAACTGCTGGCAGAAAATAGGGTTCTACATCTGCAGGGGAGCTTTGAGTGTGGCAGCACTGTTTTTTAAGCAGGAAAGAATCTAAGATCCATTTCTACCTGTTTTAATGCTGAAATAGTACACTTTAAAGTATAGCAGTTATTTATAACTTTTTTCCCCCACCTCTGGCTTGCTGTGAATCTGTGTCCATTTATTTCTGAAGATCTGATGATGAACAAAGTCGGAGTATTGCAGCTCTCTTCCAGTTAATAGAGCATAACTCAAGAAAACAGCAAGAAAAGGAATAAATGGTACATCATACCTGTGCTCTATTTGATTCCAGGTGCTCATTCTTGTCATTAAAACTATGAAAGGCTGTTATTTAGAGCTATAAGAGTTTTCTCTAATCCACTCAGAGAAGCAGCCACATTCTTTTGGCATGTTATAACAAGGATAGCTATGGTAGTATTCTCAGTGGGTGATCTTTGGAAACTGAGCTGCTCACTAAAGGAGATTAGCATGAGTCTAATTTTCAATCAAAGACATAAGACACTCTTAATTCATAAAAGCTTTCGTTCAGTAATGAAAGCTGAAAAGGGGCTGATATTTCCTGTCGATTATGGAATGAGGAAAACTCGAAATCCTTTAGTAATAGTAACTGCGTAGAGATTTTTAAAAATTATTATTATATTATATAAGTATTTATCCCACACTTAAGTATCAGTACGAGTATTTTATTGCACCATATACCAGAACAATCAGAACTGTAAAATACTTTAAGTCTAAAATTGTTGCATTTTGAACTTCCCTAGGAATCGGCTGTTTTTCTACTTTCACATAGCTTATTTTTTTTCTTTTTGTAATTTTCTTTTTACATGCTAAAAATACTTCTCAATCTGCCCATAATTGTGGGAACAGGCTAATCAGACTATATTATCATTCGGTGCTTAATACCAAACTTTAGTAGAGATTTTAAATCTGTACTTACTTTAATAAGATGTAGAAATTGCAAGCCAAATAGGAGGTTTGATGGCATCTCATTTTGCGGTCATTTAAAGCAATTGTGATCTAGATACCAAGTTAAAAGGCATGATATTGTCTTTTCATGTTCTGTCATGATTTACTTGTGCTGCTTCAGATGGAACACTTGATTTGGAAATGTCAAGAAGGAAAGCAAATGGACCGCTGCAATATATGCACATGCACTTAGTGCTACTGGTAAAATAACAGACACTTTTTTTTTTCTTTGTTTTGATTCCATTCTCGAATGTCACTACTTAATGAAATGGTACCAAATATATCCTAGTCATCTTCCTACATGTCATCCACAAACCAATTTAACTGGACAGAGGGCATGGGATAGATGTAACAGATATTTGTTTGGATTAGTTTCATTTGTCTTTCAGTTATGCTCCCTCCAGGCACTAAGAGAAAGAGAGGGAAGAGCTCAGATCAGGAACACTGTTGCAGGCATAGGATGATTTGTGTGGCTGAACAGGAGTGTATGAGAGGGTTATGAATGTAGAAGCCAGTATCTTGGATCCTCCCATCCCATGAAAGTGCCTGCTTGGGACCTCTAGTCTTGTCTGATCTCTCTGTATCCTTGAAGCTGGTGGGGGGTAGGGGGCAGCCCAAGCTCCTTTTGACCCCAAGACCTTTATCTTTGGGTCTCTCACTTTTCCTGGTCTCCCAGGGTCTTCCTTTCTCAGGGAACTGCCGTATCATTCACTCTCAAACAAGGGACTTTGCTCTCTTGATAGAAAACTGCATCCTAAAATCCAAGCACTAATGCACAGTTCCTCTTCAATAAAAGCAGCTATTGGGGGTAAAGACAAGAGGACAGTGCCCCCAACAAAGGCACTCAATTTAGCTCATGCAACCCTGCACATGCCCTGCTTCCCTCCCTCTCCCCCCACTCCAGGTTAGCTTAGCATAGTGCCTTGGATGTTCCTTGGTTTCTTACTCTTTTTAGATTCTCCAGCTCCAGGGGTGATTTCCTGTGTTTGCAGGCTTCTCCTTCCATTGGTCCATTATGATGCTTATCTCTCAGCTTCCTTGGAGTTTTTGTGTGTCACCTCCATACTACCTTGTTGACATATCAACAAATCTGTTCATTTTCTTTATTCCTGAAGATCCATTTTGTCTCTTGCTACAGCTGGGACCTAGCAGGGGCTCTTCTTTCCCCATATACAGGCTAGTCAGGGAAACGGGCATATGACATTAGTACATGAACACATTTAGGTCAGGTACAGATATTATACTTTTACTGCTATAAGTGATCAGAAACTGGTCTATACCTGTAACAGAGCAGATGTTTGGCGCGCAAAGCTGGTTTATACCCACAGCAGAACAGAAGTTCAACATGCTGGTTTAAACTGGTTTAAAATTGGCAAAAATGGTGTAATATTTGATCTCCCTTCCAAAGGGTCAATGTGCATTCTGTTCACTACTAATCTAAACTACACTGCTTACAGAAAACTGTAACCTAGATTGATTCCTCTTTGGACTTTTTTGAATGTCTGTATCAAGCTTTAAAAGACAAATCTTACAATAAAACCTCTAGCTTGTCACAGCAAGCTATTTAGGCTGGGTGAAGCAAGGGGAAAAACATGGAACAAAAAGAGGAGATGTGAGAGTTGGTTAATGAACTATATGGGTCTGTTGAAGAGTATTAGTTTAAACTTATAGTTATTTTCTATTCAGATCAGTTTATTGGATTAAATGTATAAGCTAAAGAGTATCTTTTACTTCAAAATTCCTCACAAATTTAAATGCATTTAAATTTTAGTGTCGTAGCTAGTGGGATACTGAAATAACATTTGCATGCTCTCTACACCTTTTTTGCTATTAATAATATATTAAATTGAAACACAATAGTATTAAACTTATTCCAAACTGCTCCTGCTTGCTGCATAACCTAACAGCATACTTTGTAGCTTTGTATTTGGTATATTTCAGTGCTGAGTCCGTAACCCTGAATGACTGCCTTCAGTTGTCATACCTTCCTTCGAAAAGAAACTACATGTTGCTACTCTATCCCAGAGAAATTTTGATTCTTGACCTGGAAGTGAACCAGACAGTGGGTGTGATAGCAATTGAAAGAACAGGGATACCTTTTCTCCAGGTAATTTATCCAAGTGTTTTGTTGCTAAGCTAATTTCATTGAATATTTTTTTTTCCATGGGAAGATATTTAAGATTGCTTTTTTTAATTCTACTGACGGTCTTCTAGTGAATTTTTATAAATATCAAGTACATGAATAAAAGTCTCTTTAAAATTCCATTTACTGCATTTGTGTCAAATCTGTGTTGGGATTTTTAGTCTTTGAGACCCATCAGAAATTCCAATTTGGGTGTGAAAAGGATAGGTCCTGAACGAGCACTAGTCTCTCAGAAATTCCACTGGCAATTAATGAAAGCTGTATATCTAAATATTAGGTGTGTCAATTATTTTACAAGGTTTAGGGAAACAAGATTATTTTTTTCCCCTGCTGAGGGGGTAAGCATGAGTTGTTTCAACCTAGGATACTTCTTATTGCTGAGTTATAAAGGGGAACTGTGTGCTGAGAAATTGAACCCAGGATCCCGTGACAGTGCCGAGTATTATGTTCTCAGAATTGCCTCCTGTGTCTCTGCGAGAATAGATGTTGCTATCAGGGGATAGACTGGGAAGACTGTGGAAGAGAACATGAGTCTGGACTACTCCATCCACCCATCCCAATGCCTAAATGCCAGCAAAGATTATGCTTCATAGGTTTGGAGAAGAGGTGCCACTGCTTCTTCCTGTACCCCTTTGGTCCATTTGAAAGAGCCAGTTGATTGTCTTCTGCTTCCTGCTGTACATAAACTATACTGGCGTGCATCAGCCCTGCTGCTACAATTACTGCCCTGCTCTCCTTGTTAAATTATGAAAGTGTAGTTTAAACTGGATTTCCAAGATAATGTCAGTATGACCAATCACCCTCTTTAGGATTAGAAGAATTTTTCCCCTCAGGACAAAACTGATGATGTCAGGGATTTTTTTTTTGCTTTCCTCACAGCTTCCTAGAGGCCTAAACATGTTAAAAAAGAGTGACGATAGGAATTTAAAAGCTGTGAGGTTAAGGGGAGTTCATCACTTCATTTAGCTTGCAGCAAGTTACTATCAGGGCACGTAGAAATGCTGGAAGCTGGCTAGCGAACCCTATTAGCCTTCCATTGCATCTGCTTTTCCTGCATGCTGTAATGGAAGCTTTTTAAATCTCATCGTACAATTGTAGTTGATATTTGTGGAAGTTGGTATTACATTAGAAATAATGTAAATAGAATGATTTCAGGGAATTGCACATTTTAGCATCTTGCATAATATTCCAATTATTTTCGCAAACCCTCCAGCAAGGTACACAGAGTTTGTCAGTCTCCTTCCATGAGCAGTCTGGAAGTTAATATTTTTTTCCTTTTTAGTTTCTTTTTTATTGGTATTTTATCTGATATTTTATTATTATTAATATTTTATCTGATCAGGATGTCATTTTGAATTCTGATAAGTTGCAGAAGTATTTATAGAAGAGAAGCTAATCATCCAACACAGCAGTTGCATTTTCAGTTTACTTTTGTGAGGGCATGGAAAATCAAAAGCTTTGGAATAAGAGCAAACTGCTGTGTTTATCTGAAATCCGAACAAGAGGGGAATTAGAGAGTTAATTTTACTGCATCTCTTTTTTCTGATCATGCATTAACAGATTCCAAATTTTGAATGACGTTTTTTTATTGACCAGGTGCTCTCTAATTTTAGGGACAGGGTGCTTTCTGTTAAGAGAGGAGTGGAAAAAACAAACAATGATTAGCTGGCCTACAGGCTGATTGTATTTTGAGTAGAATAGAAAGGAATTTGGTAGGGAAAAAGTTGGCCCCTGATGCAGCAAACATTGTTTAATTTAGCTCTCTGAATCCTTCTGCAAATCCACCTCAGTTTGTTGTGTTATAAAACTTAGCAGTGTGGAAACAATCCTGCGGAGAAAGGAAATTTCATTTTCTGGTTGTTTAGGTTTTTACACAAAAAATGCACTTTTTTGAGCATTTACTTTTGCTTGATTAGGTTGTGAAGTCAAGTCTGGGGTCCTTTCTAAGTGAGTGAGATCATGTGATTAGAGAAAAAGCAAAGTACAAAGCTACATCAGATTTTTGAGCACACCTCTATCTGCATGTTGAAGAAATGCTACTTTAAAATAAATTAAACCGTTGAAGTCCTCAGAAGCATGCTCTTTCCTCCTGAAACCAGTATCAATAATACCAATAAATTTAGTATCCCAATTTACTTCATAAGTCATCAGTGATGAAGTTCTCAAATTGATTCTTGTAGACCTTATGAACAACGTGGCACTGACTGACTTAATTTCAGGGGCTGAATGTTAGTAGATGTTATCAAATGCCTTTCCCAATTACTCTTCACAGTCTTCAATACATACTTTTGTTCTAAAATGCATGAAATATTTGGGATTTGCAGACATCTTCATGAATATCCAGCAGTTATTTACATATTTATGCATAAAGCCGTGTAATCTCCTGAGTTGTAAGGAACTGAGATTTTGCTTATGCTTATGTATATGTACGTGTGTGTATATAATAAAAATATATAAACAAATTAAATAAATTGTGTGTATTCATACCATTTATTTTATGATTTAAGCCACTCAGGAAAATAAATGTCAAGGGCTGAATAATTTTTATAGCATAGGGCTGCACTGCGTATGTGCACAAGAGACTGGAATTTCCTTAAAGGGTATTGGTTCTGCCACAGATAACGTGACTAGATAGTTGACTTAGTTTAGTCCCTTCGAATAGTCCCTTCATTTTCTGTTCTTTAGTTGCTTCAAAACAGTTGACCATGCAGTTCCATAAGCGTACTAATATGAATTGCACAGTACATGATCTGGCGTTAATCCAAATGCTTTGGCATCTGTTTATATAGGTAATTCCCTGCTTTCAACGTGATGGTTTGTTTTGCCTACATGAAAATGGATGTATAACTTTAAGAGTTCGCAGGCAGAACAGTATAATTGGCTCTCCAAATGAGGAACCAGGTGAGCTTGTCAACAAATGGGTAAAATGAGTTTGAGGTTAGTGAGTCCACACGGGTAGCCCTGATTGGATTTCCTGTGTTTTTCAAATACAAAGTCTAAACTTCAGAAGTATATTCACACCCGGTTTTTAGTATATGTTATGTGATATTCGGTCATTATATTTCTTGCCTCTTCCTCTTTTGGGTATTGAATCTTCATTTTATTTCCCAATGTTGATTCTAAATTCTCTTGGTATTCAATATGAGAGAAGATCATGAATATTCTAAAAATCCTTTCAGTGCTGAATAAAGTATCTTAAATTACGAATCAGTTTAACAATTGGATTCATAGAGAAACTCAAATAAATGGCAAAGCAAAACACAAATTTGTCTTTGAAGTATTGTTTACAAATGCATTCACAAAAGTGTTTGGAAGTCATTTGCTCTGAATGGTGATTATTACTGGAATGATTTTATGGACTCCAATTTTCACTTCTGAGTTACTAAACATATCTAACTTTTTAACAGCATATTACTAAAAACAAAATGTTTTTGATCGCATTAAATGAGGGATAAAAGATTTAACTGGTAGCTATATGCAAACGTAATTCTGTTAATTTTAATGCCCCATGTGAAAATAAATGGTATTTCCCTTTTCAGTGTTTCTGTGGGACTGTAAAATCTGAGAAATTCTGACAGTATGTTGACATCACATTACCTTATTTTAGTTTGATAAACAAGTTGAAGTATTTTAGCTTGGGTGGAAAATAGGCTATCGCTACTTATACCTGTCTTAAGGGAAATTTTATGTTGTGACCTTTTTAAGATTTGCACAATTCCAATAAAATGGCCCATTTTACAGATACCTCTGTTTGAACTTCTTACAGTTATCCAGTGTATATTTTTTAAATTAAAAAGGTTTAATTTTTAATTTCCTTTTGGTTTTCATCAAACTATTTTGTATATTCATGGAATCATAAAAATTAGGGTTGGGAGGGACCTCAGGGGGTCATCTAGTCCAACCCTCTGCCCAAAGGAGGACTGTATCCTCTTTCAAACCCCACCCACTCAGGTAGTTGGAGGCTACTGTTAAATCCATTCTGTTTTCCCTTCTCCAAACTAAATAAACCCAGCTCCTTCAGCCTTTACACGTAAGTCATGTCCCTCAGCCCCCTCACCATTTTTGTTGCCCTCCCTTAGATTCTCTCCAATTTGTCTACATCCTTTCTGTAGTGGTGGGCCCAAAACTGAACATAGTACTCCAGATGTGGCCTCACCAGTGCTGCACAGAGGGGAAGAATCACTTCCCTTGACCTGCTGGCAACACACTTACCAGTGCAGTCCAGTATGTCATTAGCCTTTTTGGCAACAAAGACGCACTGCTGGCTCATATTCAGCTTATTTATTGTCCTCTGTAATCCTCAGGTCCTTTTCTGCAAAGCTGCTCTTTAGCCAGTCAGCAACCCAGCCTGTACCAATGCATGGGATTATTCTGTCCTAAGTGCAAGACTTTGCACTTGTCCTTGTTGAACCTCAAGAGATTTCTTTTGGCCCAATCATCCAGTTTGTCTAGGTCACTCTGAATCCTAGCTCTAACCTCTAGTGTATCTACTACTCCCCCCCCAGCTCTATATCGTCTATAGACTTCCTGAGGGTGCACTATGCCATCTTCTAGGTCACTGATGAAGACATTGACCAAACCAGTCCTAGGACCAACCCCTGGGGCACTCCACTCGATACCAGCTGCCAACTAGACATCAAGTCATTCATTACTACCATCTGAGTCTGATGCTCCAACCAGTTTTCTGTCCACCTTATAGTTCATTCATCCAGCCCATACTTCCTTAGCTTGCCTGCAAGAACAGGGTGGGAGACTGTATCAGTGTTGTGGGAGACCGTATCAAAAAAATGAAACAAGTATTCTAACAAAAAAGTCATTTGTATTTCCTACTTCCCCATGTCAGGCTCCAGTAATATTTTCTAAATTCTGTCCTATATTTTCTCATTGGTAAAATTACAGATCCAGATCCGGTTCAGGAGCTGATCTATGATTTACGAAGTCAGTGTGATGCAATTAGGGTAACAAAGACAGTTCGCCCATTCAGCATGGTTTGTTGCCCAGTGAATGAAAACTGTGCAGCTCTCATCGTCAGTGATGGCAGGGTAATGATATGGGAACTGAAGTCTACCATTTCTGGCAGAAGCTTATGTGTCAGGTAACTGTATTAAGTTTCCATTTTTTAATTATATTTTTAATTCTCTTTATGAGAGGCATTTAAGTAGCAACACTAAATTATATCTCAAAAATAACAGAATTTGATTTGCTATAGAAAATATGGTAAGCATGTGCTTATAAAGAGGATAAAAATAATTGTATTAAGCATAGGGTTTTAAAACTCATTTGTGTTATGGAAAAGATAATTTTACTCCTTGCTTTCACTTCAGGAATAATTGGTTTGTGAACTGGCTGGCATACTACAATATGGAAGGAACCAACATTTAAATTTTAAGGAAACATTTTCCTTTTAACTACCTTCTCTCCTTCCTCCTGTTAGCACTATCACTCATATTTTCATACTAAATGCACATAAAAAAGATGAAAACTGTGCAAATTAATTACCTGATAGCTAGACAGTTACTTCATATTGGTAAAGCTGTATATGAAAATCTTCACAGAACTTCCTGAAAATAGAAAGTAGGAGGAATAATGGGAGAACAATTCTGGGAAAAAACACATTTGACATTTTCAGGGATACAGTAATACCATTTTACATTCTAGTTAACTTTTCTCATCTTTTACAGCAATTCAAGTGTATCACCTTTGTATTCGCCAGCCTCTTTCTGTGGAATCCCTGTAGGAGCATTCCAGAACAAACTTCCAGACCTTTCACTGGATAACATGATAGGTAAGAGTAACCACTACTGCTAATTTTTAGAGTTAGAGGTTTAAAACTATTAGAAAATCTTATGATTAGTGGAGTGTGTGCCATTATTACAACTAGTTTCAGAACTCATTAAAGACATTGCCCACTTTTCTATGGCTTTTATGGTGCAGAACTTTTGTTTGGAACTCAAATGAATTCTATAAAGAAAATGCTTCCTTTAATGGAATAAAGAAGCACTTCTCTTTTCTTGGTAGTTTGAGCATATTTAATGAAATAATGGATGTAGCTCTCGGGATCATTGAGTTTTAAGTGTGTCCTTGACACTAGCCTATTCATACGCAGTGCAGACATGCTCCCACCATGTGAAGAGTCATTATACAGTTTCATTTCTAATTTCCCACTGTTTAAAGCAGTGGTTCTCAACCTGTCTGTTGCAAGATCCTTTGAAGGGTGTTGCAAGATAAGCTAGGTGTAAAGAGATAAGCAGGTTAGCTAAGTAGATAATCACAGATTCAGGCTTGTCCCTTCCTGAACGACCCCCCACTTCTCTGCAAGCAGGTAAGCACTGAAGTTTATAAATTATTTCTTGAAAATGGTGCCAGTCAGTTCACAGAAGCTATGAAGGGGTGCCTTTCATCTGAAAAAGTTTGAAAACCACTGGTTTAAAGCAGAGGTGCTTGGCCTGTGGCCCACAGAGTCATCACATCTGACCTACTGGGACCCCACAGTTGAAAAGTTTAATGTTGGGGGAATGGTGGCCATTCTTCCCCCGCCAAATTCGTAAACCCCACATGGCAGCCACACCCCATCCTTTTCTCTGCAGCTGGATCAGGGCTGGGCCACATCCTCTCCCCTTGTGGGGCCAGGTTGGGGCTGGGTCAAGCTGTTTTCCCCTCTGTGGGGCTGAGCCATGCCCCTTGCTCTGATGGGCTGATTTGGGGTCCGGCTGCCCACCAGTCCCCTCTGCACAACTGGATGGGGCTTGCCACTCCCACTCTGTGCTCTGGATTGGGACCATGGGTAGACCTGGCACTGCCCATCTGGCCCACTGGACAAAAAATTTGAGCACGACTGGTTTAAAGAATATACAATGTCTAGCCATAAGGATGGACACTTAGGACCTGATTATCTTTTACCTACATTTTTTGTATGTATTCACATTACGTAGCTGGGCCAAGATAGTGGCTCTAACTCCAACCCCAGGCCTGGGCAGGGGCTGGAGCCAGAGCTGCAGCAGCCACTTACCTCCAAAGCTTGTACTCAGGTCCAGGACAAAGGGCTTTTTCTTCCATATTGCCTAGGGGAAAAACCCTCCTCCTAGATTGAGTAAATATGGTACTTGTCCTCTTTTCCCGCCCCCGCCCCCAAAAATAGAGGGTGTCTCATTAAGTGTTACTTTACATCATGTATTACACAGATTGTTGATAATACTTATTTATAACTCTTGTGTCTGATATTAAAAAGGTCATACCTATAGAAACTTTAATTTTTTTTTATCATAAAGCAGGACAAGGCACAGTGGCTGAAGAACAGTTAAAAAATTCTTTCTTGCAAAAAGTTCACCTGAAATTTCTGCTGACGGGGCTGCTTTCAGGGCTTCCCCTGCCTCAGTTTGCTATCCGTATGTGTCCGCCTCTTACAACAAAAAACCTAAGGCAGTATCAAGCACTCCTAGCTGTTGGTAAGTGGATTTTTTTTTTAATATATTACTGATTGCTCTGAAAATGTTACTTGACATTTTGTACTAAAGAATACTGGTTATCCAGTCCAAAAGAGAGGCTTGTTGTTTGGATTTTGAAATATTTTGTAAATTCTATTACTTTCTCTTTTGCGTGTGTATAGTGCTCTTTGTTGGCTTACTATCCTGCCCATCCTGTACACAGCTGCTTTTGTGCTAGTTCTTTCCTAGTATCACCATTTCCATGCTGCCCTCTGCTGGTGGAACATCTTCCCCAAACCTAATTTCTTTCCATTCCAGATACTCTTATTTACTTCTTGTGTCACTTGTCCCGAAAGACTTATTAAAATGCTGATCTAAGTCCTGAAAGAAATGCTCATTAAGAACTATGGCACTCTTAAACAAAAGTGTATAGGTACACTAGTAATTGGCCCTGATTATGTTTACCCTTGCTGTATGTATTGAGTTTAAGTCTTGATTCTTTAACTGACCCCAGGTTGGCAAGTCCTTATGCTTATGGTAACCCATGGTGCCCTCAGCAGGAATCACTGTATGCACAGCTATCTACCTGCATGTCAGGTGCAAGGCTGGAGCTCTGGAGATGCTGTGCTTGCAATGGTACTTATAAGATTGGACCTTCTTGGTAGTGCTTCTTTTGGAGGCTGAAGAATCCAGTCTGACATAATTTAGAAGTCCTGGAAGCCTGTCTAAATTACATTTAACTACTATCTGGTTGCCCTCTAGGCTATAACATTTCAGTGTCTTTGCTGTTCTCTATAACACCATTCTTTGTGCTCCCGTTTCAACCTCCTTGTTGTCTACAGCAGTACATATCCCAAGGAATCTTCCTTTGACAAGAACTTGGACTTCGTAGGGCCTTGTTACACATTAATTTTAGGCAGCTCAGGGGATTATCTGCACATTAGGACATATAAACAAAGTTTAACCATTCTTTAAGCATCTTAAAGTTATGCCACTCTGGGGCAGATTTATCTCTGATCTGTGTAACCCAGCTCATATTCCAGGAATGAGTGGCCACTCCTCAGAGATAAGCTGACCAAATTTCAGTTCTCCTGCATCTCAAGATACTGTCTTCCCCTCACCCCCTTACCTTCCTGTTCTGAATGGGTAAACTTTCCACCCCTTCAACTCTACTGCATAGAGGGTGGTACTGATACCAAGCCAATTCCCCCTCCCACCACTGTGGGTGTGACCTGGCCACGTGGCTCTCAGGGGCACAGACTGGTCTGGAAGGGAGGATAGATGGGAGAGCAAGGTAGGGGACCAGAGTGGGGTTCCCATGAGCTGGGGTTTTCCTCCTGAGGCAGGAGCATTGTCCTCATTAGTTGAGGCTACTGAATCCCAATCCCAACCCTAGTTTAATAAAACACAAAACTCTCTCTAATTTACTTACTCTTTATTACTTTTTAAGTTCTTTTTATTTTATCCTTTAGTGGCTTCCGTGGCTGACTTCCTTCATTTTACTACCCTGCCCCCAGCTGCTATTCCCATTCATTTCCTCTCCATTTCACTACCCAGTACCCATCATTAAACTCTCCCCTTTCCAGGCTAATACTCGTGCTCCTGCCACTTCATCTCTCCAACCCACCTCCACCAACAGCAAGGATAGAAGCTGGTTTTGGTCACCAGCCTTCTAGTGGTAACTTACAGCTTTAGCTCCTAGTCAGGACCCTTCTCGCCTGCCCTCAGTAGCAAGTTACAGCTTTGCAGGTTGAGGACGATAAGAGAAGGTTTTTAGCCCAAATGTGTGACTGCTCTAAATTTGAGCCAACCCTAACACTGATGAACATTTGAGAAGCTTAAATTATAATGTGTAATAAGGCCCTTATATTACTCCAGTTCTTTTGACAAGCATAACATGGTAGGATCACAGCTGGGGATTCACCCTAAGAAGTATAATTCCTTAGAATCTTGTTTTATTGTTTTTCAAATGTACTCACCAACTGCCTTCAATAATGTTGTTCCAAAGTATACGTGGGCATTCATGATTTGACTCGATTGCATACTGTGCTGTCAGACTGTAGCTTTCATTCCTGTGGAAGCTTCATTTACAGCTGTTACCTTAATGTTTGTTCCAAGAGTTGAAAAATAATTAAGATGCACTTACAGAAATGTAGGGTAATGCTCGCAGTACTTCAGTCTTGGAAAACTGAAGAAACCAGTTTATACTTATATCTACTGCACTAATTCAATTTTACCTACGTGAGAAACACAAGGACACCTTCTGTATTATCTTACATTTTTATGCCTGTATTAGGTTTTACCCTAAATTTCTGTAAGTGTATTATAACTATTTTTTAACTCTTGGAAACATTAACACAAGGACACTTCTGTATTATGGTGTCTGGCTAATGAAAACACCCCAAACTCTTACCATCCAGATCTTCACCAGATTGCAAAAGTTGGTACCCTTAACGCAGGTATGTGAGCATTTTTTAGCGGAAACTGACTTTGGGATCTGTAGCCTTTGAGAGAGAGTTTAGACTTCATATGCCTAGATACTGAGTGCCCACCTCACCATTGTAGTATGAAATAAATATGTTTTTCATTGGTGCAGACAAATAAAAGGAGCTGTATATGTTTCCATCTAGGTACAATAGCCGCTTTGCTTTGTTTTATAAAATATGTCACTTTTTACAGGGACAAGCAATGGCTCCGTCTTGGTGTATAATTTTACCAGTGGACTGCTACACAAGGAGTTAAGCATTCATTCCTGTGAAGTCAAGTAAGACTTTTTTTTCTCTTTAATTCTTACTAATCCTTTTGGGAGATGAGAATTAAAGTATTTAATGTTCTGCAGGCAATATAGGCATTTTGTTTCATCATTAATGACACGCAAGAAAATTACCCTATTGAGCAGTCTGCTCTAGCAAATCGTATCTCTGCTGTGCAAAGCAGTAACTCATTGTGAAAATTAGACTGGAAATTGCAGTGAACTATAAATATTTGAATTGGTAACTAATGTGCCTGTTGATCTAGGATGAACATTAGCTGTTTGCATTTTCTCTAGAACATTGTAGCACAGAGAATTCTTTTTAACACGAGAAACTTTATTACAGTGTCTTGTTTATATAGCTATTATGACTCATGGGTTTTTTTCCCCCCCTTGGAAATAATAATGTTGTTTGTTAAGGTTTTTTTTTAATTACTATTTATATGAGGCTGAGACTGCTGGTGATAAAATTTCAGCAGAAAATGATTTATAAACCGTTGTATTTTGATTGAGGTTTAGAACTAAATACATTATGTAGTATTTGGTATTTTTAAAATAAGGATAATAGGGCAAGGGTACCCAAACAAGTTGCTGTGAGGTAAATGAGGTCAAGGATTTATAGAATGTTATTACTACCCTGAGATAATAGCCTACGTATGCTACTTGGTAATTTATTCCCCTCGCTTGCCCCTTCAAGGGAGTGTGAGCCAGCTTTCATTTACTGTCATAAGAGCATGGATGTGGGCAGTTACTGCAGAATATCTGACAGGTGGTAAATCTATGTCTTCATTAACTTTAGGGTTATGTTCATGTGTCCAAACACATTACAGGGTCCACAAAGCTGGTCAAGTCTGTCTGTCTTCATGCATATGTGAGAGATAATAAATATAGTCATATGAAGAAAGTAATGTCTTATCTTGTTTTTTTGATAGCCAATTCCAGGGTCCATTCAACTAGTAAAGGGAATGGAACATTATTTTTATAATGAAGATATATATTTTACATTTGTGTGTGTGTGTGTGTGTGTATAAAAATAAAAACTAATACAAATATATGTTTAGAAGAGTTCTGAGATCCCTCTGTTCCTTGTTCAAAAATGTAAGAAAAATGATTCAAGAAAACTACTTACATGAATCCTGCTTTGGTTGTACAATGTAATTGTCCATGTAGGCTTTTCAGGGATAGTATATCCTTTCTCTGTCCTGATCTTTAATTTTACCTTTATTTGGTGCTACTAAGTACTTTCAAGATTATTCTCATTTTATATTCTCTTATGTATCTCAGGAGAATACTGAATTCTGGTTTATTTTTTATATTTCATTAATATGATTACAGCATTTAAAATTAAAAACCATTACTAACATAACACAGATGGGGTTTTAAAAATAAAAAAGGTGTAAAGTGGCTTATTTCATTAAAGCTGTACTAATGCATTATATAATTTTATATGCCCATTGAAAGCATAACTTTCAGGAAAGCTATTTTAATATTTTTCTTCATTAATAATTGATAACAGAGCTGAGGTTTTCTTAATGCTAGGTGCTTTTGTACAGTAAATATATTAAAAATATTTTTCAGTTTATCCATTTTATATTAGCACTTGAATATTAACTCTACTTATTTAAGTGACCTTCAGTAGGATATGAAATTAAAAAATACTCTTAAAAGTGCCACCAATTGAAAGTAATTGGAAAGAACTTGTGTTCTAAACAAGGGATGCTCAACCCCCAGCCTGCGGGACAGGGACCCGGTTGTCATATTTCAGACCCATGGGGAGCCCTGAGACTTGCACACTGAATGTGGTGTCCCAACCTAGCATGCAAGTCTGGATGGGAGCAGCGCTACACCCCAGGACCCAATCCTGGTTATAGGTGGTCAGGAAAGAGCAGTTCTGGACCCCTGGAACTCAATCCTGGTGCATGTGGGTAGGGACTGGGGTGGTCCTGGGCCCCCAAGATACAAGCCCAATACACAAGGGGCAGAAGGGGGCAGTGCCAAGACCTAAGGCCCAATCTGGTTTACGGACTGGCTCCAGGTCACTCATCTGGGCCACAGAGTGAAAACCTTGAGCACCACTGTTCTATACTCATCCAGCAGACATACAGGTATCATTAACATTACATCTCCTAAACATTTCATTCACCTTATTTATAAAAAAGAAAAAGACAAAATGGAAACTTTTTAATAGGAAGAAACCTCAGCTAGATTTTAGGAGACGTTCTGGAGAAGGATGAGAAGGGACTCGTACACTGTTTCCATTTTTCTTCTACATTAATCATTGTGTATTTTTCATTTATGAAGATTTAAGATTATTTCAAATGTGGGCTTTAATTCTGCAATGCTTTTACATCTTTTTAGAAACTTGATAATAGTGATTTTCTGTCAGTTGCTCTTTGCTTGGTCTGATTTTGGAATGGAACTTAAATTACCATAAATTTTGCTTCACGGCGATTGGTGTGATCCATTATGTCAGCAGAACTTTAAAAGACTTAGTTTCTCAATCCAGTTCTAGTAACCTTGGAAGCAGTTTCTATAGAAGTCTAACGCTTCAAGAGAATGATTATGTAACATAGGATATTAATGCTAACTTATTAAGGCCACCTGAAATACAGCAAATTTTCCTTTCAGTGGAAAGTCTTACTCATCTCTGAAATATGGCTCGTGAACTCTGTGGTGGGGGAGTGGATGGAGCATCCCATAGGAGCATGGGGGCCCCCCCGCATGCTTGGTGTTGAACCCAGAAGTGGACTGAAAGTACTTTTGGCCCACTTTCGGGTCCACCCCCCACCTCACCAGCTCAGTGATGGGCCACATGGGGACCCTGGGTGCCCCCCTAGACCCAGGAGGCACCAGTCACTGAGCTGGGGAGGTGCGAGGGGGAGGGGCCTGCACACTCCTGTGGGAGGCTCCATCCCCCCCAGAATTGCGGCGTTCATGAGCCGCCTGGTACCTAGAGCTATGTAGAAAAAACATTTAAAGCTGTGTCTGTCTGAATCACTGAATCTTTCCAAATCTCTCTGAATCTGATTTGATTCGGAGAGATTAAAGGGTTTCCTGATTCGATTCGGATTCAGAGATTCGCCCACCAAATCAAATCAGGGACCGAAGCTTTGCACAGCCCTAATAGTTACTGCAAGAAGAGACATCATGTACATTTCGAATATGTTAGCAATTTAATTGTCTCCTACAGAAACCTTTTTACAATATGACATACTTCAAGTATATGGGGACCTTGCAAAAGCAGTCAAATGGATCTTTGCAGGTGAAATACCTCATTTACAGATTTACAGAATGATGGTAGGACTTGAGGTTAGATCCAGCAGTGCTGTTTCAGTTGCAGTCATGCCTACGAGAGTTTTACATAAGTTTGCCAGGAGGATAGTTACAAGCTTCAGTTTCCCAGCAAATGGCAAGAGGAAATTCTTTGAGGATCTTAGTATAAAACAGTCTTTATGGCCTGAGTGAGCCATAGTACTTGCTGAAGAGTGTTTCTAAAGCTATTGAAATTATATCTGATATTTCAACTATGCTCTCTCCCACAATACTTTCTGTTATACGTTTTATGTATGAACATAAATTTAAATGCAAACCTAACTACTTAGGATCTTATGTGACACATGGACACACACGCATCACCATTATCTGCACATAATTAGTGCTCCCTGCAGTGTAGCAAGGAATTTAAAAAAAAAAAAATTAGCAATAAGCAGAAATTTTTCTGAGCTGGAAACTGTTACTTGTTATGTGGAAACCATTTTCTGAGGATTTTGTTAATTGAGCATTCCATAGTAAGGAAATGTGAAAACATCCAGCCTGTTGAAACCTTTTACAGCAAGGCATAGGAAAAAAACCTAATTATTAGTCTTTCAAGTGTCTAGGAAAATGTGACACATTAACATATTAAGTTTTTAAATTTTGGATTGGACAACCTGGACAGCAGGTCCTATCAGTTTGTTCAAGTAGCATGCATAGTGATGGCCAGCTTTGTTTGAGAAATAAGGGTTTCTTGAGGGTAGTGTTGTACTTTATCTCTTAAGTTTTATTGCATGACAAATGGTAAGCAAAGACATACAGAAATGTACTGTGTTCTTCCATGGTTTCTAATGCTAGTGACACCCAACTAGATTTTGCTCTGGTGTTTTACCTCAGAAAGGGAAATTCAGTCCCAATTATGAAAATTAGGCTTTTCTTTTTGAACATCTGAATGATTTCAGCAACTTATCTTGAGATTTCTGTAAATGTCCTGCTGAGCTTTTTGTAGTTATTTGAACTGCTAATTTTCTGTTGGGTAGGAGTGTTCTGAATGGCATGAAATAACTTATTATGTAATAGCTATCGAGTACCATTGTGTAGCAGTCACTTGTGCATGTGTGAATTTAAGAAAGTAGGAGTCAAGGGATGTATTATATGGTCAATAACACATTTGAGCTGGAGCAGTACCACTTTGTTATGCTGAATAATGCTACCTTCTAACTCATATATCCTTAAAATAGTTCTTAAATTACATTCAGCATTTAAGTAATGTTGACAGAATGCTTTAATTTACTTCCTGACACAAACTTACTGGGGACCAATTGCTCCCTCCCCTACAGTGACTAAACCAGGGCTGTCCAACTTGCAGCCCCCAGGCTAACCAAAGGGTTAGAACGCAGCTTGCAGGCTCCCACCCAGCTGCCATTCCCCTTCCGCATTTGCTCGTGCCACAGAAGCTGGGGGGGCCTGAAGTATCCTGGGGGTGCTGTACACCGCACGGGAGAGCTAACTGCCTGAGCTGGTGGGGGTGGGAGGTGGTAGCCTGTGCAGCTGAAAGCGGGGAGCTGGACTGTCCAGGCCATGCTCAAGGTGGGGACAAAGGACTGTCCGTGCTACAGAACTGCACCTGCAGCTGGGACAGGGAGGGAGCCAGGTACTTAACACCCCCTCTGCTAAATGTGCTGCACAGGTAGCCCAACTGCTCCTGGGCAACCAGGAGGTGTGGGTTGCTGCACATGGGGCTGGGAGAGCGGGGAGAGAAGAGCTGGTCTTCCTAGTGTACTCCCCATTGCCACGGTCAGTGCTGCACTCTCCTAGTTGTATGCAGAACAGCCTTCCCTGCCCCAGCTGCACAGTGGATGCCAGACTGCCTGCACCTGGTGGGACTACTAGGAGATGAAGGTGGAACCAAGCTATGTGCACAGCAAGGGCCAGGGGAGTGCAGTTCTGGACAGCCAACACAGCACGTGGCTAGAAGAGGCTGGGGGGGGGGGGGGGGATCTGAGAGGGGCACTCAGCAGTTCATGTGGTAGAGGGGAGCTGGGGGGAAGGCATCCACATGGCAGGCTGCCTCTGTGTCTGTGCCCTGTATGGCATGCAGCCCCTGGCTACGTACTGCAAGGTGGACAGTCCTGGGAAAAAAGTCAGAGGTTTTGTTTAGAAAATAAAGCTATTGTTGACAAAGATTATCAAAATCTTTTTGTGTAGGTGATGTAATTCAACCCGGTGTTATCCATGACATGCCAAGTTCAGCATCGTTTCAACTCATTTTTTTTTAGCCTTTCCTGTGGACTCCTCTCACAGTATAGGATGTACATTGTGCAAACCAAGTTCTTTCAATAAATATAAATAAAATCCATTTGACCTATAACCAGTTAGTTAAGAGTGAATCTTTATCATTTAGGTTTTTTTAAGACATGACGATTTTACTTTGAACTCTTCTTTATTTTTTACTCTTTTTTTTTTTTGCCCCAGTGAATTTCATTAACTGCTCTCAGCAAATGTGCTATAAAGTTACAAGTATCTTTTTCTGACTAACATTTCCACTTGTCATCCATGTACTGGCATGAAAACTATAAAGGAATTATTACTCTATAATCAAAATCTTCATCTCCCAGAAAATCAGAGCTATAGGCTTTACCTATTAAAGTGGCAGCTACAAATTGCCACGTGTTAAAAAGTCAGAAGCCTTATATTTTTAAAGAATAGATGTAGTTTATAAAGCCAGCTTAATGTAACTCTCAATTATTTGAGATAAGTGGGTGGTAGTTTTAAAGCAAAGTTTTGTGGGATAGAAATACTCCAACATAAAAAATTACAATTTCCTGTGTTACAGTGGAAACAGTTGTTTCATTAATGCCATGAATCATTAGTTTCTTTCATATTTAACTTATGCCTATGTCAGTAATAGACAATTAGGCTGATGCAGCAGTGCAGACATTCATAATTGAAAGTAATTTCTGTTAATGTTGGATTCTGTAGATCAGTGGAAGCCAACTTGTTTCATAGGCATGCCACAAAGTAGCCCCACACCCTCCCGGAGTGCCACTGCAATCCCTTTCCCTGCTGTGATCTGCTGCTCAGCTTTTTGTTTCCTGCCCTTTGCTCCCTGCCTGATGTGATGCCCAGCGTTCTGCTCTCTGCTGTATCTGCATGTACTGCCTATTAGGGGTGTGCATAGTGGGCAGCATTCGATTTGGATTCAGCCCGATTTGGGGGACAGTGATTCGATTCGCTGATTCAGATCACTGTCCTGATTCGATTCTGATTTGGAGAATGAGTAATTCAAACACAGGCACAGCTTTATATGTTTTTTCTACATACCTTGTTTTTTTCTTCATACCAGATGTGGCTCATGAACGCTGAGATGGTGGGGTGGATGGACCATCCCACAGGAACAGGGGGAGGGAGGACCCATGCAAGCTCAGTGGCGGACCTAGAACTGGACCGGAAGTGCTTCCAGTCCACTTCCAGGCCCACTGGGAAGTGCACTGCCCCTCCTCCCTACCCCGCACCTCCTTGGCTTGGCAATTGACCACAGTGGGACTGTGGGGCCACCCTAGACCCAGGAAGCATCAGTTTCCAACCCGGGGGACAGACAGGGACCCCCGCACACTCTGCGGCAGACCCAGAAGTGGACCAGAAGTACTTCTGATTCATTTTTGGGTCCGCCACTGAGCGTGTTAGGGACCCCACCCATGCTCCCCAGGGATGCTCTATCCGCCCCACCATTTCAGCATTCACGAGTTGCGCCTGGTACCTTGAGGTATGTAGAAAAACCATATAAAGCTAGGTCTATGTCCAAATCATTGAATCTGTCCAAATTTGATTTGGAGAGATTAATGGGTCTCCTGATTCAGTCCGGATTCGGAGATTCAGCTTCCGAATCAGGCCAAATCTCCTCCGAATTGAATCGGCAACCAAAGCTTCGCACAGCCCTACCGCCTGTGGTCTCCCCAATCTGCTGTGTGTCAGATGCCGCCTGTGCCACTTGGGGCACCCAGGAGGCAGGTGGGCTACCCCTCCTGTAGGTGGTTGTTAATGTTGACAGATGGTTACCTGGTATCAGAAGACAAGGCAATATACCTGACTTACATTTATGTGGGAACCAGTGACTGAAAGCCTAGAAAATTTTCCTGCGGTGTCTGTGTGAGAGAGAGCAGCCTGGAAAAATGTTACATTTAGAATGATAAAACGGTAGAATCTGGTAATGGCAAAGTTCTGTCGGGTCTCCAAGTCCATCTTCTGTCCATCCTGGGACATCCTCTATAATAGTCTCAGTATCCGGGGGTGAAAAAATCATGAGGTAAACTGAAATTGGAGGTAATGTTTTAGTGCTGTTTAAAACCATACAAATGTATGCTGGCTCCTGTAGGCATTTTGATGCTTTACTGGACAGAAGAAGTTGTGAGCAGACTTCTGTCCTCTGTGACAGCAGCATTCATGGCCCACTGCTACATCCTCAGGCTCATTTACTTTACATTTATGCTTGAGATTTTTGGCAAAAAAATCTTTTTTCTTTTGGTTTCTAAGTTAAAAGTTCCACTTGTCCCAACAAGCACCTAACTTGTCACAAAATATATAAATTCAATCTGCAAAGAGATTTTTAGCAGTCATTTGATATCTTCATTTTTACATTTTTCTCATACAAATTTCTGCGTGTGGTGTATGTGTACCTTAGCTTTGCATTTTTAAATAAAGAAAATTAGCTTTATATTTGTTCCACGTAGTATAATAAGCTATGGAGTTTTCGTTAATCTAGCTAATCTCCTGTGCACCCAAATACCGTAAAAAAGCAACTAACGTGCTCCATGTTCTCTACTCTCAGAGCCATTGAATGGGTCAGCTTGACTGGTTTCCTCTCCTTTGCTACATCAGCACCCAACAATTTGGGGTTAGTACGGAATGAGCTGCAGCTGGTTAATCTCCCAACAGGTTTGTATTTCTTGGAAAACCTGTATATAATTCAGTTCTGAAAAGTACTATAACAGATCTGCTGGGGTGTTTCCAGTTTGTATTTTGTTGCCTTTAGTGCCAAATAAAAATGTGTATTACTCCTACATCTTGTTTTCAAGGTTAATATAACCAGGAGGAACTGAGCAGATTCCATCATCCTTGTGTGAGATTTTAAGTTCCAGTCAGATCTGTGAAAACATACTAAAAGGAACAAGTTTGCACAAATCACTCTCATTTAATCTAAACTAGATAATTGCCATTGGACTGTAGCAGAGTGGATACCATTTCAGCAGCAGACAAGGTTCCCTGGGTGAATTTGGTATCTTTTATTAGACCAACCCAAATAGTTGGAGAATAGTTATTAAGCAAGCTTTCGGGTTCAAAAACCCTTCATCAGGCTAAGGGAGCTTCAGCAGTCGCTGTGTGCTCTTCCTGGATGGGATGAAAAGTAAAGAAGCCAGGGGCTGGGCTGGGGAGTCAGTTGCCAGGCAGATTATAATGTATCATAAATCCAATGTCTGTGTTTAGTCCACGATCTCTAGTATCCAGCAGGTTGATGAAATGGAGTTCATAGGCTCGTCTCTAGGAAGTGTTGTGTAAGTTTCCTTTGAGGATCAGGACTGAGAGATTGGAGAGAGAGTGGCCCTCCTGTGAGAAATGTGCCCCCACCGGTAATTGGGTATT
>JAGPOW010002742.1:12210252-12242866 GCA_030014935.1 Caiman crocodilus | reverse complement strand
TTGTGGTAATTGGGAAATATTGCATCAAAATAAATGTAATTTCTTTTGCCTCTTAAAAAAAAAAAGAGGCAACAAAAACAAACCCCATGGATCATTAAGGTTGTTGCATTGTTTATTTTTGCATTTCCTCCCTAGGTTTTAGATTCTAACAGCGCAGTTAGACTGAATGTGTATTATTACCTTAATTTCTGCACTGCATGACTTGTAATTTTAACTAGTCAACCATAACTCTTTAAACGGTAGATTATATTTAATTTTAATGTTTGGGCCTGATCCCGTATGTGCGCACTAATAACTTCATATATATTAGTCTTCAGCTTAGTGGGACTATATAATTTTTAAAACGAAAGGAAAAAAAGTTATGGTTTGGGATGCAGGCGTTCATATTTTGATCTCCCTTTTGTTAGTAAAAGCCAATTCTGTGTTACATAACAGCACATTACTGCAGCAAATGAGAGTTGTGCCTGGGCATGCAGCACAGAATAATATCCTAAGGTACAAGAGGCAGTTCTTATTCTTTTGGTACAATAAACATTTAAGCCCATAAAAGCTTTTATACAGTGGATAAATCCTTGGTCTCTTGATATACCTCTCATACCTATGGATGTCCTATAACATTCTCAGGTTACCCTCTAGTGGCCAGTTGCCAAACATCATAGGGCACAGGTGGCAAGTTGTGCTCTGCCAAGAGTTGAAACCAGAGTTCACTTTCACAAAGTCTCCTGCTACTCCTAAAGTGGTTGAATTTCTCAAGGAAAGGAATAGTCATCCTTACTAAAACAGTTAAGTGAATTTGCCCCGCTGGTGTTTATATCCATTTCTGTATAAGAAGCTCTGTATTTGGCTTAAGGCTACTTCTTAAAAAGCACAGCTTGTAATATCAAAACCTCCAGGTTTCTCCATTTGGCACATCTCCTCCAATAAATCTCAAAATATTTAAGTTATAGTTGTAAAATTTTATTCATTTTTTTTTCTCCTTTTCTCTTTGAATTGGCCAGCAGTCAAGATGTTGCAAAAAGCCTTCTGTTCAATATGGCAGGTCAGCTGTTTTTCAGAGATAGTGACAGCTTTTTGAAAAAGTGACTCCTTGACAAGGATGGTTTTGCAGAAAGGAGGGGGAGAGAGGAAATAATAGAAAAATTGCTGTTCTATTGTGTTTTTTCTTTTTCTCCTTGTGTTTCAGTACAAAATTACATATTTCTAAGACTGTAGGTACAAAATTTAGAAACTACATTTGTTTAGCTCCTGTTACATAACCCGAGTTGTTTGTCAAGACAGAGCTTTACTGAAATACTATGTTAACTTCATGAAATATTATCTATATAACATTTCAGGAAGCCTCTGTCTCTTCAAGTATCTCTGGTTATATAACAGAAGAAAAGCACAAATGCCTCACATGTAAATATATGACATGGTGATATGGGATAACAATATTGTAAATGTTACACTTGTAGTCCTGTTGCATGTTATGTATTATATATATTAATTTATTCAGCAGTTCTTAAATATATCAGTAAGAACGACAGATTTGATTGTGGGGAAAATATTTATAAATGCTTTCCATTTCCATTGTGATCTACCCAAAAGTACTCACTAGAAGATGTAACTGTTGAATACATTCTAGATCAGAATTGTTTTGGAAATTAACTTGCTTAAAAATGATGTGTTGAGAGGTTTTCTGACTAATGGTTTAAGTTTAAAGCATATACGAAAATGAATGCTAATTGAAATTTACAGGATCACAATCCATGGGCTATTTTTTGAGGTATGCAAATGACACAAATTTGGGTATGGATTAAGATTTGAAGTGTGGTTTTCTTTTGGTAACTTTTGAATAACAGTAGTAAAATGTGGCCTGTTGATTACCATTTATTTATAAAAGGCACATGTAAATTTGATAGGATGTATGATACATATTTCTCGTTTTCTCCTTGTAATTATTATTAGAAAAACCTGTAATTACTTTGTAAAATTATTTTTCTATGCACCTCTCACAGACAGAGGGAGATGCTGCTGTCAGTGAGGGAATACAGCACTATGAATCAATCTGTAAAGATGTTGCATTATGAAATAACAGACTGAGAACGCTTACTTCAGAATATGAAAAGAGCTGTTTATTATAGCATCTATAGAGTAAAGCTGAGAGCTATTGTAGGTAGGAGAAGATTGCTAAAAGAGATTCACTATTACTGTCCAGAAACATCCTCTGAGTTTTCTGTTGTGGAACAAGGAAATTAAAGAAGCTCTGCATTAGGTTTCACACTACTTCTTTAAAAAACACTAGTAATCAAAACTTTGTTATCATCAAGTGGTGATAACAGAGAATTTATAGATGAGGCTTCTCTGTGTCCCTGGCATTTGTCACAGTTAGCAGAAAAGGACACAGTCTCTTCTACAGCAAACTTCTGCCAGTTTGATAAGTCGCTCCCCTGACTCCATTATTGTAGTGAAGAAGGCACCTTGGAGAATAGAGCAAACTGCAAATAACTCTCCTTCTTGTGGCAGTTCCTCACAGTGATGCAGGAATCCCTAAAGCATTTGCATTTACAATGTCAAACAGTGCAGTTAGCTTTCTCTGATCATGGATTTAACATAGGTTTATTTGAAACTGCATCCTATGCGGCATCTCTCACTATGTCTATATTTGGTATGCTTGAGAGTAGTGGCCCTCCTCTCTAGATTTTCATGTGCAAGTGTGAACACGGGGCCAGAGATGTTCAAGGGGCAGTCTCCCAAGAGGACTTAGTGTAGTCCACATTATGTGTATCTAAGTGACATGACCAAGATCACATAGTAAGTCAGTGGCTAAGGAGAAAATTGAACCCGAGTCTTGTGAATCTAAATCCAGTCACCTGCATTCTTCATCTTGATTCTTCCCTTTTCTATGGAGCAGCTATTGGGAAACATGTTATATGGGATACACATTTGATATGATCATGTTTCTTATACTTAAGCTCAAGTTGCGCAACAGGAAACATTTATATTGTTTTTGTCATTTTAAATTAAACTTCCTGTCTTTGAACACTAACCACTATGTGCAGGTTTTGTTATATCGCTTGATTTTCCTGTAACTTTCTCTTTTATTTAAGCATTTGAACAGTAGCAGTAACCCATGGCACTGGCCTCAGATCATGAATTGTGATAGAGAAGAGTTGACTACAGATTTGTAATGGATAGGAGTTATTTTGTCAGCTTTCATTGTTTTGGTTTTCTCTGAAAGGCAGCTATTTTTTTGCATCAAGTATGAAAACTCAGCTAAGTTCTATCAAACTGAAATCCTGGTGTTTGTATTTCCTAGATAGTATGCATTAGTTCTCTGGGTGTTTGAGAATGAGTCCTATCACATGGGAGCTAACATGAAATTAGAAACACACAAATGTTTTACATTTCTTATAAAACTAAATGTTAAGCTGTAAGGCAGTATTTCATTCAGTTTAAGAAGTTTAGATAAATATTTTGAGATAAATTCTGTTTTCTGAGCCAGGAGTCCTCCAGTAAATTCAATAGAATTGCCTTGTTGGAGCCACAAGCAGATTTTGCTAATTATTTTTTTTAACATTGGAAAGTAATAGGCGGTATCGGTATTAAAATGTTTTGCCTGTGCAGAATGGTGTTAACTATATCATTTTCTTCTGCAGGGAAACATGGGAGGTATTACTTGTATTGCGTGGAAAGGAGATACCTTGGTTCTCGGAGATGTTGATGGAAACTTAAACTTTTGGGATTTAAAAGCTAGAGTATCCAGGTATGAGAGAATAAAATCTTACCATTTCTTATAGAGTGAATGGATGGCAGAAGATTTTTCTTTATTTGCAGAAGGCTGCCATGATCTAGCAGCTGAGAGAACAAGCTTCTATCTTTAACATGAAAATTTTTCTCAGATAGTGTCTACTCAGGCAGTGCTGAACTATAACAAAAGAGAGGTAGTGCTCTCAGCTGGTGTGAATAGTATATTTGTGTTGATTTCAGTGAGTCCTTGGTGAATATTTGACTAGCTTGGTTTAATCTAAACAAAAATAGTTAAAATGAAAAGGATTGTATTATTTGTCATATTAAATATTCTGAGATTTTTCTAACACAACTGTCACTTAAAAGTTTTTTATGATATTTTTACTAGTTGTCCATTTATATATACATGGAATATTAATTCTACAAGTTATGAAGTATCAAAATGTAAAATGTTTGAAAGAGAACTTATATCACTGCTCATATCTCTCTGTGTAGATCAGAATGAGCTTAAAACTTGAGTTGTTTTTGCCCCCAGGGGGATCCCTACCCACCGAGGCTGGGTGAGAAAAATACGCTTTGCCCCTGGAAAAGGAAACCAAAAACTGATATCCTTGTTCAATGATGGAGCTGAAGTTTGGGATGCAAAAGAGGTATGCATCTATTTCTCATCTGTTTTTACTTGTGCACAAAACATATAAGCCTGCATCTCAAGGTAAGGTCAGGCACACAAACAAAGTGGTTAAAATTATACACGAGCTGTTGCTGACAGCTGTATAATAGAGGTGTCTGGTCTTTTCACAAAAAATGTTTACTTCCCCAGAAAGCTTTTTCAAGCTGCTGTCAATTGAAAAGTGCCTTTCACTCATAAAGTTGACACTTTATTGAAATACCATTTTATCATCACTCTCTCCTAGTGATTTTTGGGTTGCAGCTTGCATAAAAAATGTTTTTGGGCTCCAGTGCAGAAATACAAAAATCTTCCTTTCTAGGCTCAACAAGCTTCTGTGAACATCTAGACATACTAAATGGCAAAGTTGACCTGACTTGGCTTTGATGTATTTTGGGGATATATGAAAGTCAGATGTTTGAGAATTAACTTTGTCTTTGCTTCTCCTTTTCTGCAGAAAAGCCTAAATTAGAGGGAAAAATCTCATTAAAAAAATCTCACATTCATCTTATGTAGGTAGTTGGAGTTTTATTTTTCTGTACATTCATAGATAGGACATTGACTAGGGATAAATGATTCTACATGAAGAGATGCGGACTGTAGTGCCATGCATTCTCCAGGCCAGACAGAGTACAGCCATTTAGTCTGATCTTCTAGAAAGTGGATTTGAGAAATCTTTGTAATCTCTTGTTACTTTTCTCTCTGGTGATTCTCCACCTCTTTTTAAGAGCACAATGGGTTTTTTGTTATGCAAAAGTCTTAACATACACATGGGGTTTCCTTGGATTAGTGACTTCTGTGAATATAGGGGACTGGACCTGATGGGCTCAGAGGCCTCTTCCAATTTTGAGTTCCTTATCCCGATCACACCTGCCAAAGTCCTTATGCATTTTATAGGACATTGTAGCTCCTTTGCTTTCCCTGAAGGATGGCCTTATATGTCCTGCAAAGACTAGGGGGTCTTTTCAACCCAGGGAGATGCAACGATGGCTTTAAGGATACCTTTGTTCCCTTTTGTTAATCATGGGCTGTGTCTTATGGCAAGGGTTGTCAACTGGGAGTTACTTGGGAAGGCCCTAGGGCGTATGTGCAGGTGGGTGGGTGTGAAGCGCTGCCACACACCACCCTGCATCACCACCTCCCAGGAGCAGGGCCAGGGCCAGGGCAGCGGTGCCCCTCTGCGGGCTGCACAGGCACTGCCTGGCCAGCTTGATCAGGTGATGCTCACATGCAGTGACCACTGCCACCACCCCACACTGCTACCACTCAGCGTCGAGTCGCATGACACCCTCCACCCCTCAGCTCTGTGTCTCGCTGCCGGGAGCACACTTATTAAAAAAGGTTGAAAGCCCCTGCCTTATGGAATCACAGCACTGCAGCTTGCCAGTTGTAACTAATATCCTTGCTGAAAAGTGGCTCATTATTTCAAGGTACAGATGGTGAGCAGTTTAAGAAGTGGGAGAAATGTCAACTTCCGAATACTGGATGTAGATTGGTGTACCTCGGATAAAGTGATTTTGGCATCAGATGATGGGTGCATCAGAGTTCTAGAGATGTCTATGAAGCCATCATACTTTAAAATGGATGAGCAAGAGTTGACAGGTAAGAACAAATCTCAACAGCCCACCATAGTTAAGTTTCCTGTTTGTTACCAGTCCAAACAACATATAGAAAAGGTGAGAAAAATAATCTTTATTCTTTCCAGTGAAACAAGAGAGCAGAACTAGTATCAGTCTGCACCAGAAAATCGGGTATCTTCCAAGCATTTTGATGCAGACAATCTCCATATGTTTTAAAAATATCTTGTAATAGTTTTTCATTGAACTTCTAAGGGAATAGATTATATATATTTTTCTGTATTTAAAAAAGGTTATTCTTCACATAACGTGGAGCAATTTGTTGTGAAAAAATAATAGGTCACTCAAGTATACAACATGATTTTGAGTCATGTCTGTGATGCATAAAAAAAATTAAAAAATATGCATGGTTTGTTGACAGCCTTGTGTTGGGTTTTTTTTTTTAGTTTTTAACTAGCATAGATATGTTTACAAAACTGCCTTTAGTTTCTATAAGTTTTGATGGGTGGATAGAAACTGTGCCAGATATATGATGCATATAAGGAATCCTACAGAGTTTTAAAATGAAGAGCCACTGAGATCACTGCTAAGTAAGATTACTACAACGTGATGTTATATTTGATAGATATTCTGTTTTAATAATGTTGTCAACTTTGTCTGAAATAAAATATTGATACAGTAAAGACTATAACTTTAATAAAACAGAAGAAACAATAAAAGTATCACCAGCCCATTATGATCAATAACATAGATTAGAAATCATATATTCTCTTTTTAAACCTTGAATGTGTAAATATATAAATGCATAATTATGTCATTAAACCTGTGAAACATAAAGGAAAAACATTATCAGCCAAAAAAACAGTATGATTCAGTAGCGGCTTAGATACTTATAAAGATAACAAAAAGTTACCTAGGATAGAATAAAAATCATTGTGTAAATCAGTCAGCATGTAATTAAACCACTGACTTGGTGGAGAGTAGGAAAAAAGTCACACGGGCAAATTATCTCACAACTGAATCCTGCAGAGACCCTTTGTCTGAAGCATCTTACTACTGTCATAGATTCTGTACCAGAATAGACAGACCACCAGTCAGATCCATTTTGGCATTTTGGCTGTGTGAAAAGCCCCAAACCACTGAAACTAGATTTAAAAAAAATGATGTTACGTGAACTGCACAGTTAACTCAGAACCTTGGCTGCCTCCAAACAGAGATATTATTTTATCTTTTTTAGTAGTCTCAAGTGTTACTAGTGGGCAAAAATGTTCATTTGGAAGGTTAATTTTTTTTTAATTGAGTTTCATTTTAAGTTGTGCTCACTGCTGGCTCTCAAATACCAGTGCACAAAGCAACGTAAATGCTAATGCTTTCACTTTGCTTAATAACTATATAACAGATTAGCAGATTTGGGACATGAGCAGAGCTGGGGCAGGCTGTTTATGTCGCAGTCTGCAACTAGCTTGGGAGAGATCTTGCTGCACGAAGCTGTAAATAACTCCCTCTTCACTGTACATTTAGGAATTACAGAATTGGTCAGACTGAGGAATCGAGTTTCTTGGTTCAGGAGGTTTTCAGCTCCCTATCCTCAGTTGACCTGTCCTCGTTATTACACCCCAAACCAATGCCAATAATTGAAAATCCAAGATACAGAACCCTTTGCTTCTTCCATTGCATGGCAGATATTTTTTGAGTGATAGAGAAATATTTTTGGTAGCATATGGGAACAAGGTGCTTTTTCTACCCTCCTAATACAAGAATTGTTTCCACTACATTCCTATGGCTGTTGTGATATGGTTGCCTGAGACCCTCCTCTCCTGTGAAAACCTCCCCTGGGCCTCCACAGTGATTTCTTTCCTAACTGTCATAATAAATGTGACCTGCATTGGCCAGACAATACACACTTGCAGCCATAGTTGAATATTTTTGCACAGAATCTTGAAGTGAGTCGTGTTTCATGGGTTAATTGCCTTTTTCAGAGTCCTGCTTAACCTTGTTTGGTTGGGGACCATGTAGTGTAAACTGCAGTTTTGCTTCAAAAAAAGGAGCTGGGGTTCTGCAGGCGCTTGTTTGACAGCCCAGAGGTTGCAAGTTCAAGACCATAGCAGACATGCTCGCAGCACAGCCCTGTCAAATTTCAACCAAATCTGTGAATTCTGCTAAATATCTTGTCACAAGGATATGAAAAAGGAAGAGAGGGCTTCAAAAAATACCGGTTGGGTAAGGAGACTTTTGGAGTAGTCTAAAATCCAAGTAGCTCTTCTTACCTGAGTTGTGAAGTGAGTTACTATTCTGTATAGCAAATCAGTACTGAAGGAAGAAAAAAATACTTATTGGAAGTCTAAAATCACTCCAGTGTCCAATTTTCAGTTGATCTCTGAAATGTAGTTTAATGGTTCATTAGACTAGACTAAAGACTTAAGAAATGTTCTGAAGCAAACATCTTGCATTTTAGGCTGATAGAATGAAAGACCTGAAAAACATTCAAATGTCAAACTGAGATACAGTTTCAGTGATTGCAAGGTTTCTGATTTATATGGTAATCAGTGCAGTTTAAGTTCCTTATATGGGCTCTGAAACTAATCCTTCATGTAGACTTACCTTTTTTTGGTTGCTTTTTATTTTTATTACATTACTAATGATAAAGCATTGGGTTTGGGGGTTATGGGGCGTTATATAATTATATGCATATTCCATGGAAAAAGCCATGCATTTAGGATTGTGGAATCAAGCATTCCTTTAGTAAATGCTAGAATTAAGACTGCCTGTGCAGTTGTACCTTGGGTCCCTTTGATAAGGTACCCTGTAAGGGAGGGAGGTCTTAACCTCATTATATATGGAGGGAGCTACAGACAAAGATTAAAACCAAAAACTGTCACTTGGCAGGGAATTTGGGGGTATGCCTATGTGATCTTGTTGTGCCACGCTGTGCTAAGCTTTGCACATGCTTGTTTCCAAATCCGAAGCAGTGTAGCTGTGTCAGTGCAGCATTTCACAAATCTAATAGCATCTGTTTCATTACAGAGCTTAGGCCCTCTGTACCCAGTCTTTATTCCTTAAAGATAAATTTACCCTTAAGCCCATCCCAGGTTCTTAATTAGGATCATCACCAATTTTTTCAGATGAACCAAATGATCCATTTACTATAAACTATCCCCAGTAAATGTCCTGAGGACACTTACAATTTTTCTATATAGTCAAGCTGTTGGAATCTCTCCAGGATTTTGGATACATGTTAGCACATTGAAGTGGTAGGCTGAATTGACCCAGAGACTTTCAAAATGGTTTTCCCTCCAGCAATACCGGATGCTAGCTAGCTAGCTAGGTTCCACTGCAGTTTCAAGTGCAAACAGCTTGTGCGGTTCCCTTGAGAAGGATGCTGATACCAAAGATATTCAGGTCAGCTACTTGAATTTCAGTACACATGTTGAGACATCATTCCCCTGTGGCAGCATATAAGTCTGATGCTTCTTTTGGCTGCAGTCTTTGTTTAAGAAGCCTGTAAGCTCCAACCTTTCTATTCAGGTCACTGCTTTTGAGCCACCAAGAGTGAAATATATATATATATATGGACAAGCACTCAAAGAAGCAGAAGCAGTTACTTACCTTCCAGAACTGTGTTTCTAAAGTTGATTGTTCATATATTTTCTGTGACATGCCCTCCTACACCTACACTTCTGGTGATATTTGAGGCTCCCCTGATCTCTGCTGTGGGACATGACATTAAATGGGCAGGTATAGTCCCTCTAAACTAAAGACTCTGAGTCCCTATAGATGTTCAGATAAAGGCATGGTATGTAATCCACATGTGTGTGGCAGAAGGCATGACTGTGGGATCCTGCATCAGATTCTGTTGCGTCTTATTGCCAGTAAAGTGAGGACCCAGGATTGCCATTCTGGGTTCCCTCTGCACCAGTGCGTAGAACATTCCCACAGCTGTGAGTCCCATAGATGATGGGGCTTGTAGCCACGGTAGCACCACAATGCTGCCAGGGCCAGGAGTCCTGCAGGTGTGGCCTCTGGGTCCCGGCAGTCCTGCCAGGGCACTGCTGGGACCTAGAGTCCACACCTGCAGGACTCCTGGCCATGGCAGCATTGTGGTGCTGCTGGGGCTGAGAGTCCCCTCAGCTGCAGGACTGCCAGCCCTGACTGTGCATGGTGCATCCCTGCAGCTAGGAGCCCTGTCAGCCAGTGGGGCTTCCAGCCACAGCAGGAGATGCTGCTACATGTGAAAATTAAAGCTGGATAGAAACCAGCTATAAAGTTAGAACTCATTTTCCAGCTCTATAGCTGGTTGAATTTTTTTAAGTGTGATTATTAATTTGCACATGTAACTGTTTGAAATCAATTGAAGTGCTCAATTAACCCAGCAAAGGTTCTGATCTCAAGATTTTCACATCAAGAATAGCAAGGGCCCCATTAATTTTTGATAATTCCTAACTTGTGCCCTTTTAATGTTCTATCAACTTAAGTTTTTAGTGCATTTTTTTAAACTTAAGTTGATGTGAGGGAGCTGTTCCTGCCTTGCCACTCACTGGTCCTCCCTCACGTGGGCTGGGATCTTGGAATCCACAGTACACTTCTCTGCCAGTTGAGCTTAGAGAATTAATGGAAGCTGTAGAAGGCAGTTACCATTTATGTCAACTTCACAGTGGGATGATGAAGGGAACCATTTTACTAATGGCTTTTACAACTATTTTCTAAACAGCAAAGCAATTTGAGACTCAGTGTAATGATTTTGATTCCAGATCTTGTAGGGGAGAGTGCTCAGTGATGGTGTAGTCCCTTCTGTGCCTGTCCTCTTCTTTTCCTGTTCTCCTCTTTTGCCTCCACTCTGCTCATGCTCTTATCCTCTGTTTCTGAGTCCTCCTACTTTTCCCTTGTCCCAGTCTATGTCTCTTCTCTGGCCTACAGCTGTTGGGTGTACAGCGTGGTCAAAACCTAAGATTTGTGTAGCCAAAGAGCATACTTGGTGTAGGTGGTGGAGTCTTAGGTGGCATGCACGAACAAAGATTTTTGCAAACTTTAGCATTCTTTTCCAGAGACTTTTATCTTGATTACATATTTCACAGAGATAACAAAACATGCATCTCTGACGCAAAGGTCTCATATTGGGTAATGGCTGGCAATCTGAACTGTAAGTGTTACTAGCTCCACTTATGTTTTTTTCCCCTCTTAATCTTCAGAACTTGAGTTGGAGATCATTCAACATTTGAGTAGGTTACACTGATGAATTATTCATTTACAACTGGCGTTATGCACAGGGACACAAGTCAAATGTGCGTATGCACAAATTCTTGCCTAACTGGTTAGTGACAATCAAATGCACATTCTTGCCAGTAGCAAGACAATTTCTAGTCTTCCTGCTGAATTAATGGTTTCATACAATCTTAAACTAACATTGAGAATGGGCCACCAAGGAAAAATTGAAAATTGAGCTAACCACAACGATATACTGACCAGACTTTGGGAAGCATCCAACAGAGAAATATGTTTAACTTAATTACCTCCCTGTAATAGCCTCTTGGCACATCCTAATTTCACTGAAAGTATTTCAGAGTACTGTCATATTAAAAAATACTTTGTTCCATAGCAATGGATGTGCCAGAATTATGCATTCTGGGACATCTTTAATGACTTTCCTCCCTGTCTTTTAGTAGGAGGCCACTTGTCCATTACTTCACAAGTTTTTCAACTAGGTTGTAAATAAATGAAAAGCCCAAAAGATCAGATTCTGTGTGGAATTTAACCATGTCTTTCCCAAAAAATGTTTTTGTTTGTAACAACATATTTTGATATATAGTAGTTCATGCTGTACGTTCGAGTTAGATGATGGGGCAAATAGTAAACTTCCTTTGGCACACTAGCAAACTGAGTGTTCTGTGTTTTATTGTTAGTAAATGCTATGCCATTGCAGCGTGGCTACTTTTGACTTGAAAATAAGACTTTTCCCCCTTCCCTTCTTCTATTTCAGAACCTGTGTGGTGTCCTTATCTCCTTGTTCCACGGGCCTCATTAGCTTTAAAAGCATTTTTGCTGCACCAGCCATGGAATGATAAATATTCTCTAGATATTTTTCATGTGTAAGGCTTTATTGTAATTTTCTAGTAACTTTTATCTTTTATTATTATTATTGTCACTGCATATTCTTCAGCAGAAGACTGCTGAATGGGTTCTTTTAACTTTAGCAGTCATGAGAAAATCTAAATGGAGGGGTAACACCTGCCTCTCTCCGTTTCTGAAAAGAGCTCTTTTCTGTTATAAGACAATAGCAATAGCCGAGTCCAGAGGAACTCAGCTCCCAGTCCATGGGCCAGATCCAGGCTGTGCTGTGTTATCTGGCCCACAGAGCACCCCCAGGGTCCAGAAGTCTGGCAGGAGGGTGTGGTGCCACAGCTTTCCTGTTGCCAAATTTTCTACACCCACAGGGATTGTGGAAAGGGGCAGCACTGAGGCCCAATTCTGGCAGGAGGGGGGAGATTGTGAGTCTCTGCGGCCTAGTCCCAGTATGCGAGGCAGAGAGGAGGTGAAGTCGGGCCCCAGGGTCTGATCCTAGTGCACGGGGCTTGATCCAGCAGTGGACCAGCCCTGCACCACTCGTCTGTCTTGCAAGTTCAAAAGTTTGAGTGCCATTGGTCTAGTCAAAATTGGCTGTTTGCATCAAAAAGCAGGAGCAGGTTTCATTTGTAAGAACAACTGATTGTGAAGTGGTTAGGGGTAGTTGCTGGAGAGTAGGTCAGCGTCCCAGTCCTTTGCTGCTTTAGTGGTCCAAAACCCTAAGAAGCATACAACCATCTTACAGATAGTTAGATCTATTGTTTTTATATTGCAGTAGTCATGATGAAATCAATAGACAGTATGCTGGACAGTATCCAGACCCATGGGAAGGTATTTGCCTCAGAGCACTTGCCATTTAAGAATACAGTCAACATAAAAGAAATACGATTACTGTATGCATTTTGTATTCATTATGTGCATTATCAGTGCATCTTAAACAGAAATCCAGTAAGATCTTGGCGATGAGGAGGTAGAAGGTTACAGCGGTAAATAGGACCAAAATGGAAGCTGAACTCTCCAAAGATAAGCAAAAGTACTGGTGGTGAGAGGAAAGGAGAACAAGGAGTCACAACTGGGGAAGTAGTGGTATGCAACAAATAAGAGCAGCTTTTTAAGGAGGAAAAGAGTGAGGTGGAGGCAAGAAGCAAGATAATAGATCCTTTTGCAGTGTCTGTTGTAGCCTATCAGGATTTGAAAGATGTGAGAAAAGTCAAGGCAGTAGAGAGGAGTAGCCATAACATGCAATAGATGGTTGGTACTATGCCTGTGTTTTCAAGAGAGAGGTGAAAATTTTAGTTGCTTCAATTTATCATAGTGTAAATGGAGGTGCCTGAAGGGGCCTAGTTTTCTGAATTACTGATTGCTCTCCATCAATTATTCCGCTCCCGTTCACCCCACTCCATCAATTATCCTCTCCCCTTAGACTCATTAATATTGAGATACCATAAACTGTTGCTCAAATTTGAAAATGCAGTATCGTAAGGAGAAGTGCAGGTTTCAGTGAACATAAAGTTATGGGAAAGAGTGAAGTGATGAGACACTGACTAAGACTGATGATGCTGAGGGAAAGTGAAGACAGGTCATGAATTAGTTCTTTGAAACTGATATTTGACCAGGAAAAATAGTACATGGGCTTTTTCTTCTTTATTAACAAAGTAAAAATGTTCATAAGTTTCCTTCCTTTTCATGGCTTATGTCACATATTGCCAATACTCTTCTTTGGCCTCATATGTTATAAGTTTAGTTAATATATGGGCATATATAAATGGATTAAATTTATATCAGTTAACTTTTATGGTTTTTATGCAGTGATTATCCAGAGAATGAAAATGTTAAGAAACTGATTCAAGAACAGTTAAATTCATTGTCCAAGTAAGAACCTTTTAAATAATGTTTTAATAGTGTCACTTTAAATGAGGGCACAACAGGAAAAACTGTAATGATTGTTTTTTTATTTAGCTGTCAATCTAAATGTGCATGTTTAAGTGCTTGAGTAACAGCAAATGACATTTTAATGTTTAATAGCCTGCTTTTTCTAATAAAAAAAAAAGAACCATAAAGTTCTTCCCAAGTGGGAGAACTTCCTTGAAATAAATTGTTTGATGTTAGCATAACAGCCAGAATAATTTACTGTTTTAAATATTTAAGTGGGATGGAAACTACTATTGAATTTGTGATGTTTCCCTTTTGTGTTGCTGATGTTGCCGACAATGGTGGCTGCTGTCAACAGGAGGTTCATTAATGCTGATTTGAATTAAAAGCATTTAATTGCAGTTAGCATCTGCAGTTTATTGAAAACCATTTTCACAACATGTCCATCCATTAGAATGCTGTACTGGGCCAAACGTACACAGTGACTTACCTGTGTCTAGTAGTTTAGCAAACAATATCGGTGTGTTCATTTAAGCTATGAAATCTGCCATTGCATCTAGGAAACCAAATGCATTTTCCCTCCCTTCTCTCTTATAGATTTTCATTTTACAGTACAACCTCATTCTATAACAAGCCTTTTAATAACACCTTCTTTTAATCATTATAACAACAGGAACAATTTTTTTTCATTATTATAATTGAGCAAAATGACTAACTATGATAGCGAACTCTGTCTTCCATAATGATTTTTTTCTCCCAGTCCCATGGTGGTTTGGTATGATAAGGTTTTATTATAATATGCAATGATGTGACATTCTAGATTATAGTCACATAATTATATCATGCTTTAATCAGACCACAACTAGAATTACTGCAAACTCATATTACAGTTTCAAATACACCCTTGTGGTTGTTCACATGTAGTGCATCTATAACTATTCCTGACCGTCCATCTGATTTAGCTTTTATTATAAGAACTGATAAATAATGTAGGATGTTGTGCAGAATTTACAGTGCTCCTGTAAATGTTCAGGTTTTCTTCATGTTGTGAATAATTCCTGTTGTAGTTGCTGAATATTATTCAATAGATGCTTTTGTTCTGATCTGTATGAGCTGAATTTCTGCTTTCCTTCTTTGAGAATGAAAAATGACTTGTTCTTCTCAGTGGGCAATATTGTAGATTGTATTTGTGTTCAAAATCCTGTCCAAATATTACAAATCAGTTGTGATGCTTTCTTTTTGCAGTGATATCAAGAAACTTTTGCTTGATCCTGAATTTACTCTCTTGCAAAGGTGCCTCCTGCTTTCAAGGTAACAGATTCTGACAAAAATCAGAAGTCTTTTCAAAATAAGGTCCTGATCCTATCAACACACATAAATGTGCTTTAAATAAGCAGGAATTCCCATTAAAGTTAATGAGACAACTCAAGTGAGTAGCTAAACACATGTCTAAGTGTTTTTCTAGGCTGAGGTTATTACTTTAATTAGTGAATTTTGCATTTGTAGTAAATTTTGGATTAGTGTGAAAAGGACCTTGACATGGTTGAATGGAATTACATTTTTTAAAGCTTTAAGGAACTGCCTGTGTTGAAATAGGAGTTATTTGTTCAGTGTCCTAATACCTGATAAGTGCCTTACAGAAAGATGCACTTTTCTGTACTTAACTACCTTTTAAATGCATAACATTTATTATCTAACATAAAATCAATTAGTGTTGTGGCTGTCATATATTTCAGAAGTTCAAATTAATTTGTAGCTATGATGCATAATGGTATAATACTTCATTTTGATTTTTGACTTAGACTCTATGGTGATGAATCTGAACTGCATTTCTGGACTGTTGCTGCCCATTATTTGCATAATTTATACCAGGAAAAAGTGCAAACTGCAAAAACTACAAGCACAATTATTCTTCCAGAAAAATTGGTCAATCCATTGGATATATGTTATGATGTACTGTGTGAAAATTCCTATTTTCAGGTATTTTGAGGCATTTTTATATAATATTAATGTGTGATTAAATCGAGAAAAAGGCTATGAATTAATAATTAAGTTCTACTCTGAACTCAGCCTAGTCATAAGCTTAAAACACAGTGCTTCTACACATACAATTAGCGTGGAGCGATAAGCTCTGACACAGTGGCACAGTTTACATCAGAGACAGCAGCTCCCAGGCTCAGCCTACACATGTGTCTGAGCTTGCATCAGTTAGCACTGGGGAGGAACAGCCACGGGCTGGCAGCAGGCCCGGGGAAGGGGTCAACCTCAGGCTCTGGGTTCCAGTGTTGGGTGATGGAGGGGCTGGTTGAGGCATGAGGGAGGCAGCCCCTAAGGCTGTAGCACCCTTGTGCCCCAGCCGGACCCAGTTACTATCTACATGTGTGTTGAGGTGGCATAAATTACTCTGCCATAGGATAGTACTTGTCCCAGACAGTACTATCCTACGAAGGAGCTAATTTACTGCAGCCTAGTACAGGCACACGTATAGACAGTGGCACTTTACTGCAGAGCTAATTAGTCAACTCCATGGTAAAAGGCACATGTAGATGTATCCAGTGACATTAAAAGGTTGTGAGGTGTTGGTGGTGAAACATAATGTATTTTTGTAACTATATTTAGAGCAAATATGGATAAAGTTCCTATAAGACCACGTAATATTTTTGGTACATTAGCAGTTCATATTATGGGAAAAGTTCTGTTTTATATGTTAGCAAGATTATTCAAAAGCTTGTATAAGTATTTTTTCTTTGTTTTAGAAATTTCAGCTTGAAAGAGTAAATCTACAGGAAGTTAAAAGGTCAACTTATGATCATACTAGGAAATGTGCTGACCAACTCCTCCTCCTTGGACAGGTTCGTAGGTGATTTTTTTTTTTCTTTTCATAGTACATCTCTCTCATTTCTATGGACTTTGCAAGTTTCTAATCCGTCTCTATCTATTCGACATGGCATCAGTCTTAAATGGGATGGGGATAATACTCTGATATTCATCCAAGATTCAGCTGGATATGTTGCTGGCATATTGTGTGTGTGGATCTAAGGAAGTTGAAATGTTATGCAAGGTGTCCTCCAAAACCAGAAGGCCCTTCAAGCTGCATTGTTCTGTTAGTTCCCTGATGAATGTTTTTCCTATATTTATATCCAAGCAAGAGAATGCTACCTTTCACTATATTTGCTCGGATAACTCGGTGTGTAGCTGAAATTATTTGCAGATAGGTTTACAATACCTTATGGTTTATGGCATCAGAGAGACTATCAGTTCTAAAGGCCTGAACCTTTGATCTTCATTGGTAACAAGGAGAATATATATCAACACTAGTATATTAACCTGATGTTGTCTAAAACCAGGTTTTACTTTCTAGACATAAAATGCATCTACAATAAGGACAAGTGCAAAGTCCCGCACTTAGGCCAGAACAGTCCCTTGCAGCAGTACAGATTGGGAACTGTCTGGCTCTGAATAAAAGGATCTGGGCTTACAGTAGACAGTAAACTGAATATGGGTCAACTGTATGGCATTGTTGCAAAGAGGGCTAATAGCCTACTGGACTGCATTAGGTATGTTGCCAGCAGATCTGGAGTACTGTATCCAGTTTAACCCTACCCCACCGCAGAGAGGATGTGACCAAAGTGGAAAGAGTCCAGTGGAGGGCAATGAAAATGTTTAGAGGGCTGAGGCATGTGACTGCTGAGGAGAGGCTGAGGGACCTGGGTTTATTTAGTCTCCAGAAGAGAAGATAAAGGGGGGATTTAATACAAGCCTTAACTACCTGAAGGGTGTGTCCAAAGAGGATGGAACTAGACTGTTCTCAGTGGTGGCAGCTCGCAAAAACAAGGAGCAATGGTCTCAAATTGCAGCAAGGGAAATTTAGATATTAGGAAAAACTTTCTCACTAGGAGGGTAGTAAAGCACTAGAACAGGTTACCCAGAGAGGTTATGGACTCTCCATCCTTGGAGATATTTAAAACCCAGCTACATAGCTTTGGCTGGGATAATATAGATGGGGCTGATCCTGCTGTGAACAAAGGGTTGGACAAGATGACCTCCTGAGGTCCCTTCCAACCTTAATTTTCTATGATTCTACAGATACCATTCACTTATCTCTCTAGTTCTCTCCATCAGCTGCCATTTGGATAACATTTAAGAAGTGTTATTTCCGATACTAAACTAACCCATGAAATCCTGGCAGTTTCTCTGCTTTTACAATCTTTATTTCCTGCCAACTTATTTTTAATACTTTTATTTTCTGTTTTACTCTTGTGACAAGACCACACAAATTGGGGAAATTACATACTCAATTTGCTGTTTCTTTTTAAGACCTTTTCAGGAAAGCGCTTAAGTATATGCTTTAATCCTGTTCTTGTTCAGGATAAATGCTTAAGTACTGTCTGAATACTGAGTACTGTCAGGGTGTTTTCCTGATTTGGGGCAATAAATAGTAGGGGCACGCCGACAGAAATTTTGGGGGCCAATACCGATAGCTGATATTTAAGGAGGCATATCAGCCGATACTGATCTGATTTCCGATACTGATCTGATTTCCAATACAGCTGCCTCCAGCTGGTAAGTCCAGTGTAGTGGGAGGGGAGGGGTGAGGAAGGGTTGTAGAGTGGGGGCCAGATTAATGTGGTGAGGGAGGGAGAGAGCAGGGGCAGGTACTGCTCAGGTGGTGTGGGGAGGGGGCAGAGCTGCAGTTGTGGGGGGCGACTCCCACCACTGCTTACACCCCAGGGGGGCACAGGGGGCCATGCCCCTCTGGATCTTTGCATGATGGGCTGCAGTCAGGGCTGTGCAGGGCTCTTCCTGGCAGGGGCTGGGCTCACAGTGGGCACTGGTAGCACTGGGAGGATGCTGCATCCACCCCAAATTTTGCCGCCACTCACTCCCAGCACTGCTGCCACCTGGCACTGCTCTGGCTCAGTGCCCCACCTCCACCCACACGCTGGGACGAGCCGGGCTGTGGCTGGCAGTGGCAGCGCTGGGAGCTGAGCTGTGGCGAAATCTGGGGTGGATGCAGCATTCTACCAGTGCTGCCAGTATCCGCTCTGAGCCCAGCATCGGCCAAGAAGAGCCACGTGCAGCCCCTGCTACAGCCCACCATGCCCTGCCCCATGCAAACTGGGGGGGCACATGGCCCCTCCCCTGCCCTCCTGCAAGTAGTGGCAGGAGCCACCTCCCCTCCTCATAAGCTGTGACTCCACCTCCCCACCCCGCTTGGGCAGTTCTTGCTCCTGCCCCCTCCCTCACTGCTGGGGCCATTGATCTGGCCCCTCCCCATCATTCCCCTACCCTCCCGCTCCCCTTCCACCGTAATGGCTGACCAGCTGGAGCAGCTCTCCATGCTGCTGGCTCTGCTGCTTGCTGCCTGCATACGCAGCACAGGCATCTATCGGCCAAATTATTGGCACCTTCAGGCCAATATTCAATACAAAAATTTTTCTTTATATCAGTACCTGTCCGATACTGAACTGATGTATTGGTGCACCTCTCTTAATTAGTTAATAAAGTGAAAAGAATAAATATCTTCCTTCCCATTTCCTCCAGTTTCTATTACAATACGTGTTTGGGTGTTTAAGTATTTTTAAAGAAGTAGGATCAAATGTTCAAACATAACGCTGTATTTTAAGGTGTCAGGACCCTGTTAAAGAAAATGTCATTTTATTTTTTCCCCCAGACTGACAGAGCAGTACAACTACTGTTAGAGACAAGTGCAGAAAATCCACATTATTACTGTGATTCACTCAAGGCCTGTTTGGTCACAACGGTCACTTCATCAGGTCCTTCTCAAAGTACTATTAAACTGGTAGCAACTAATATGATAGCAAATGGAAAGCTGGCAGGTAAGTATGTAAGCAAGTTTACTGATAGCTAATAAAGAGATGAATGCAATTAGACAAAAAGCATGATTTTATAATAAACTTTTTAGGTTACTTGTTTCATAGGGTGTGCTATGACAGATGTTCATAAGGTATTAGTAATTAGTAAGCACCTGGTAATAAAGACCAACTTGTTCTGCTGTTTTTATTAGAAGCTATATTTCAGAAATTCACCTGCTTGTAATTTATTGCTTACACTTAAGAAAGTTGGCATTTAATGCTCCATATTTTCTATATCCCTAATAATAATAATAATGTTTATAATTGAATATAGTTAAACATTTCAGCTTGGAAATGAAACTGTCTCTTTTTAGTTCATAATTTGTTTCAAATAAATTAATATACATACTTTTCTAGACTTTTACCTTAACGTCTGTCTTATGCAGTTAAATAGGTATGTGTAGTAGGGGACTGATTTGGAATGCATAAAGACATGCAGCAATACAACTTGTAGAAGTTATTAAAGAAGATTTTTTTGTGGACACTTTATACTGATTTTTTACTATTTCATTTATTATTTAAGGCATAAGCTATGTGAGAAAAAATAATGTTTACAAAAATCAGCCTTATTTTGTATAGTGCTGTGGCATTTTCAAAGTGTGCCTATGGTCCAGTGAGCTGTCTAGCATTCCTATATAAAACAAAGTAAAGCAGAGAGAAATGGCACCTTATGAAGCAGGAAAGGGGGCTAAGGAACTTGAATGGAACAAAGATTCAAGTTGTATAGGAAGCATGTAGAATGAACTAGGAACTTGTAGATACTCTTCTTCTAAAGTCAGGATGGTTCTTTTGTTTGGGTTTGCTTGCACTTAAAAGAAACTTTTTCCTTAATGAAGGCTCAAGTTTTATAACATCCACTTTTACTTTCCAGAGGGAGTGCAGTTGCTGTGTCTGATAGATAAAGCTGCTGACGCCTGTCGCTATTTGCAAACCTACGGTGAATGGAATCGTGCAGCTTGGCTTGCAAAAGTCAGTAATTTGTCAAGAGCTTGCTTTATTACATAAGTAGTTTATCTCAAGACATCTCTCTCTAAAGATCAGCGTGCATGCTAAAGTCTTACAAAGCTTAAGAGCGTACAGGATCTATTCAGAACCTTTTTCCAGTGTATTAAGTTGTAACATCCCGATTCTAGATAAACCGTTTCTGGCCTGAGAGGCTCAGTGGACCTCTGCATGAGTACAAAGGACCACCTGACCTGGAGCATATTAAATAATTGCACTTTAAAATGGAAAAAATATGACCACTTTTCTAGTTATCAATGAAAGACTTATCAAGACATTTAAAAAAAATTAATTCTGACTCCCTCTAAAAACCGGTTTTCCTTGAAAAACCATGCATTCTTTTTTGATTCAGTGTGTATCTACAGAATATATCTACAGTGACAACAATCCATTTTGACATATGGGGAATGACTGGCTAGACTGCAGTGTCCAGAGAAGGACCTGGGTGGACCATAAACTGAATATGAATCAACAGTGTGGTCTTGTTACAAAAAAAGCCAACAGCATCCTGGGTTGTATTAACAGGAGTGTCACTTGCAAATCAAGGGAAGTGATTCTTTCACTCTATTCAGAACTGGTGACGTCTCAACCTGGTGTACTGTGTCCAGCTTTGAGCTCCACACTTCGAGAAGGATGTGGACAGTTTGGAAATAGTCCAGTTCAGAGCAACAAAAATGATCAGGGGCCTGAGAGACAAGACTTATGAAGAAAGGCTGAAGGAGCTAGGGTTATTTAGCGTGGAGAAGAGAAGACTGAGGGGAGATTTGGTAATAGTCTTCAAATCCTGAAGGGTGATTCAATAATGGATGAAAATAGGCTTTTCTCTGAGGCTGGGAGCAATGGCCTCAACCTGCAACAGGGAAAATTCAGGTTGGCTGTTTGGAGGAACTTTCTGAGTGTGGTCAAGCATTGAAACGGGCTCCATAGAGAAGCTGCAGAGTCTCCAACCTTATGAACTTTCAAAAGCAGGTTAAACAGACGCTTGGCTGATATAGTTTAGTCAGGGATGAACCTGCCTTGAGCAGGAAGGTGGACTAGGAGGCCTCATGATATTCCTTCCAGACCTACTTTTCTTTCATCCCATGTCTTATCCAAGCTAACTTAACTAAGTCATTCAGGTTCAACCAGCAGTAGCACAGAGCTCAGCATGGATTACAATGCCCACGCAGGAAACTGTGTGAGGACTTGGATTGTTAGCCTTTGCTGGGCTCTTTCCTGCTGTGAATCCCCTACTAGAGTTAACTAAATAACTACTTAAAAGCTAGCTTGGATGTTTCTATGTGAATACAGTGTAAACACACTGTATGGCTAAGTTGCTATAGAAAAAATAAGAAAGATTTTATTACTATAGAACTATTCTATATAATATCATTCTATAATTCTATATAATTTATTCTATATAGAACTAAATATGGGTATCTTTTTGTCTATTGTAAAGTAAAAAAGATTTGCCAGAGGGGAACATATTAGATTTTTTCAAAATAAATCCATCTTTTTAAATAAATTGGTCATGTTTTCTTTAGTTTGTCAGGAAAGTTTGAGATTTCTTTTCTTTTATTTCATGCCTTGCCTTTTCTGTTGAATTATCACCTGTTGGCATGATCATATTAAACTATTTGAGCAATCCCAGGGCTTGGATATTTGGCACCTTTTTCAGTTCTTTCTTTTTTTCACTGTAATTTTTTAGGGACAAATGCATTTCTTGATATTAGCAGGGCTAACTAGAAATACACAATACGAGTGAGAATCAACTGAGTTTTTTAAATGAAATCAGACTTATGAAAATGTAAGAAACTTGTCTGTGCGAACTGTTGACTTACAGAAATAGAGAATTCTTTATCTTTTCCATCTCTTAAAGGTTCGTTTAAATGCAGAGGAGTGTGCTGATGTCTTGAAGCGCTGGGTGGATCACCTTTGCTCTCCACAAATCAACCAAAAATCAAAGGCCATCCTTGTCCTCTTGTCACTTGGATGCTTTACAAGAGTCGCAGAGATGCTTCACAGGTAGAGATGAAAGAACACCCTCTGTGCCCTGCTTTGTCCAGCGTTGTCAGTCAAACGTTAAATTGGGAAATGTTCTTTTGCAATGAACTACTTGCACCATTTTCTGTTTAAACAGTGTATTCTGTTTTCTTTAGTTAATAGTCACCTCAATAGTTTATCCTCTGTTTCTGTGCAACGAAACTAAACCTTTTGCTGTAATTTCCAAAAAGCAGACAGGAGCTTTTAAAGATGTAAGCAGCCAAGCAGCACTGACATTTTGTAAAAATACTAGTTGTAAGTTATCCTTTCAAAAACTGTGCTGAAAATCAGCTCATTGAGTGCTGTTTAATTAGCCCAACAATTCAGATAAACTGTATCTAAGTTTCATGCTGCCAAATAGCCTGAAGTACTCCTAAGCTCTCCTCTCCTAACAAGTTTGTTTCTTCTCTTCACCAGCATGAGGTATTTTGATAGAGCTGCTTTATTTGTTGAAGCTTGTCTGCGGTATGATGCAATAGAAGTTAATGAAGATACAAATATCCTTTTGCTAAAATCATGCTGGGTGAATGGGTGGGTAGGTGTGTGTGTCCATGTCCTATATTAGATGGTATGTACAGGAGCAGGAACTTCATTTATATTCTTCAGTGTGTGCTGTAATACTTGAGGGAGCCATAGGATATATAAATGAGCAGAAAGAAATCCTGCTCAATCAACAATACGGTGTTGTATTCCTGTGTTTTGTTCAATCCCATGAAAAAAAATATCAAATCAGTGGCGCTAGGAAGCAAAAGAGCAAGAAAGAGAGGAAAGTGCTTGCACGCTTGTGTATGCATGTGCACGCACACACACACACATACACACGTGAATGATTGTTTGAAATCAGAGCTGTGAAAAATCAGATGATGGAGTATTGGTGTTGAGGGGATTTGGGCTTAAGTCACTGGTTCTTGTGGTGGACATTTTGCAGTGTTTCAAATCCTACACAAAACTCTACAGTGTGTGCTGCCAAGAATTTTCTTTATGGAAGGGGTGAGTTTTGAGGTGGTAAGAATGATGCAACTTAAAAGATCAAACTGTATTGTGACACAACTTAATAAAGCTACTGAGATCTTGCTTAGTTCAGTATATGCTTTTGTGAACCTGTTATCTGGGGATTTGTATCTATCATTTAGATTAGTTTAGGAATAAATGCATATTACTTATAAAATATATGCAACATGCTTAGTAATATTTTATAAAGCTTCTATTGACATGAATTTCAGATTATCTTGGCACCATTAATGACAAAGTCAATAGTGTTTCTTATAACTAATTTCACCAACATTGTTCTAGTGCCAATATCTTTCAACCTAGATAAATATTAGAAAAATATTAATTATGAACTCCTATTGATATAAATAGACAGTAGATGTGCATTTGTGTTCAACTGAATCTCCCTAGACCCCTATCAGTATTCTCCTATTTTTAATGTGTTGCTCTCAGACAATCTAAAGTAATGGTGCCAACCAGCTAAGATCACTTAAAGAAGGATTTTTATTTTCACCTATGATCAGAAATATTTAAGACAGAATGTGCTCTGATAGTCCAACAGCTGTATTCATCATTTCCTATTTAGTAGGAGGTTGGCGTGAGGGAAGCCTGGCATTGAGCTTTCTCTATCACGGCTCTCTACTCTTTTCCTTAATCCCTGTTTACATAAATTGATCCATGCGGTATTTGCAGATTATGCCAGAAGTTTGAAGACACTGGGCTTTAAACATGGATCAATTCAGTTTGCCTCGAAAGCAGGAGCAGCTGGCAAAGATCTATTGAATGAGCTTGAACAACCTAAACAGGAAGTGACTAAAGGATGACAACTCTAAGCTAAATCACGAAAAAAAAAAAAAGATTCTCATCAGACAGGGTGTTTTTGACACTTGCAAGACTGGGATTACATTGTATGAAAATAACTTCTTTGTGCCATGACACTAGGGGTCAAATATAAGATGCGTTTCACTTGAGCAGCACTTTCTTTTGCAGTGTATGGTAGCATTGTTATAGAGCTTGTCATTTGGTTCTTATTTATCTCAAAGACATTTTTTAAATTATGTTTGTTTTGGGGAAGAAACACGGGAAGATTTAGAAAACAAATTGTAGGACTAAATGTTGCTGCTTTGAACATATAATTAACATTCCAAAATTCACTGGCAGATTTGAGGGACAACATACTTTTTTTTCTGTTTCTTTTTTTCCAAAAGAGGCCTTTTATAAAAATGAAGATTTGTCTTCACAGTTTGTGCATATGATGCATTCCGTACTTTAAAAACAGAAAATATTTAAGGAATAAATTTAGATGGCAAACATGCATTACTTTTCTTGCCTTGAAAACTGTACTCTTCCTAATTCCACAATTACATTTTGATAAGCCTGGAATATTGTCATTCCCATTGCTGGTAGTGAATAGTATCTTTGAAAGCTGTAATTCTACGAAGCCCCTGAACAGTTTATAAAACATATCAAAACGTGTTCTTTCTACAGTGTGTGTGTGTGGTTATGGATTCTGAGAGATCCTTATATTGTGTATTGTTTTAAAACTGAATCCCTCTCCATGCCTTAAACTCTAAACCCTGCCCTATATGGGTTGTTATGTGGGATCAAAAGAACAGAAAAAGATCTTCTCATACAAGCAGAAGGAGAGAATCCCTTCAAAAGCATTCAAAAAGTTTTTAAAGTACTTGATATTGAACCATTTCTGTAGTTCTCTAGCTGTTGTGACTTAGCTTCTTGTTGACTGGGCTCCCAGCCGTGGTAGGTAGCTACAGAAAGCATTTTGTGCAACAGGGCATGGTCTGTTCTATCAGCCTCTGGTTTAGTCTGCAGAAGGTTAGCAAGGTTGGCAGGACTCATGTAACTGAAGATGCTTAGGTGGAATTCATGCTAGCTACTTATCTGACAGTGTTTTTTGCATTATTTCTTATGGCAGATATATCAGTTTTATTTTATACCTACATTACAAACTTTTGTGCAACAGAAAATTATCTGCTGAAATATGATTTGCTTTGAATATTAATTTTGCACTTATGAAATGAACAGAAGTGCACTGCAACAACTGTTGGCTAAAGAACCTGTAGTTTTTTGTTAAAAATAAGTAACTAACTAACAAGTGATACTATAAAGATACTTTAAAGAAACATATCACTTAAATCATCAGTTGAGTTTCTGAAAGTAATAGAATATAGAGTTTCCATATGTCTGCGTATTATTTGCATCTCTTAACTCCATAAAAGTTTTTAAGTCAAAGCCAAATTGGCATTTCTGATAACATTTCAAAAAGTTGGTATTTTCAGTACATGGTGGTTTTTATATAAATAGAAAATGTGTGTTTCATTTATATAAACAGGAAATTGAATGTTTTAAGTATAATGTATCTGATTTCTTCCTGCCACATGTTCCACATACCATATTGTACATTCCTTTCCATGTATTATAAACAAAGCTTATATAATTATGTTAGCTTGGAAAAATAAATATACAATCCAAATTGCCTTAGGCATTAACTTTTAAGCAACCAAGAGAATTAGGTAAAATAAATATAACTAACTGTGGGTTAAATTCTGGCACCGTCACTCACATTGAGTAGTACATCACTCCTAAATTGCTTCTATTGTTTTCAATAGGACCATTCATAGGTTATAATACTACTCAGTATAAGAAGCCACTTTGGAATCTGTCCCTAAACAAATCCTGGGAGGTTTTCGTCAGAAGGTCTCTGGAAAAAATAAATCTACATATGCTTCACTGTACAGTTGGAATTTTAGATCTGGTTTAATGTGATTTTAAAAGAAAAGCAGTTATTGAAAATGCCTTCCATTTGCTGAATGTGTTTCTATGTGCTTTTCAGTGTGACGGTTGTACTTATTGCACAAGGATGTGGTGTTTTTATTTGTTTTGTTTTTTTTCTCCTGTCACCGTTGTGTGCAAACTCTGGATGGTGTAAAAATCATTGCAAAAATTTGTTTGGCTGTTAACATAGTCACAGTAATAAAAACAGACTTTCGAAACCACTTTGTTTTTGATTTAATGGAAAAATATTTCATCCACAGTACTGGGACCAAATGATGATATCTCATTGTTTTTACAGAAAGCCATCCCAAGTGGAATAACGCTCCAGGTAATTCTGGGCACGGGCAATGGAGTTCAGCTTCATTCACATATAAGCCACGCTGTTCATTTTATAGTAGATACATTCTGCTTTTGAATGGTATAGTTTACTACTTTGTCTCCTAATAAAAAACCAACTGTTGTGGTAGCTAAGGGTACAGTGGTACATAATGCATTTCCATGCTTTTAAGCCAGTGATTCTCAGCCTTTTTAGACTCAAGGCATCCCTTGTTAGATCCAAGAGTTGGCTTCATGCTTTTCTTAACTATAGAAAGGTAACAGGTCTTCAGTTGCGAAGAGCTTAGGAAGACAACAGGTCAGAACCCTGGTGGCAATGGATTTCTATTTGAAATCTTTGGGTTTCTTATGAATCGTATAGGTGTTTCCATCCAGTACTAATATTGCACAGGACTCCGTGGCACGCTTAAAAGCAGCACCCTGGTTGGAAATCACTATTTTAAGGATTTAGGGGGATAAGTTAAAAGGAGAGCCTTGTGAATCCTTTGGTCAATACAGTCTGAGGCTTTTCTTTCCCTCTTCAGCAGCTACTGGCAAACAGTATACACCCTGCCTTCCTCACACTTCTATTGTTTACACTAGTTCCTCAGTGACCTTGTGTTTTCATATCAATTATATGAATAAGTAAGACGCATCTGACCGCCATCTATTCTATGCAATGGAAAAGTTACTGTATCACTTCACTAACTTGGTTTCTTTTCTGCTCAAGTAACTTTCTGTTCACCTACAGGGACATTTGGTCTCATGCTTAGCTTGTTTCTGTCTCTTTAAGGCTAAGTACAGACAGTCAGAACCCCTGAGGCTGAATTAATTCAGTTATTTCAGGTTAGTCTAAGCTGCACAGATTAAATTGAAATAGAAGTGAACAAACATTTACCTTCAATTCAGGAAATGTAGCCACATGCCTGCAGTGCCTCAGGCCAGAAGCTGGGCAGGTGCTAGAAGATGGCTTTCTGGCATTTAGCTGTGTGCTCACTTCCTATTCCTGCTTCCTCTAAGGTCTCTGGCATTTGCAGTCCAAAATCATAGCACCAAGACCCTGCAGGGTTGCTCATCATTTCTTTTTCCTGCTTCCAGGTGCCTATGAGATTTGTAGTTCACAGTTGCTGCCAGCAGTAGTTTGAGCAGGGGGAAGGGGTATGTAAACCCTATCCCTGGCCTCAGACCTGAGCCAGGGTTTACCTAAGGGGGGCAACCTCCTCCCTCAATGCAGACTAGTCTCCATCCCCAGCCAGACTTGCCCCTCCTACCCCCTTGTCAGCAAGATGTTACTGGTCCAGCCAGAGAGCAGAGAGGTAGGCCCAGCCCTGCTCTCTGGAGCAGATAGCCCAGCATAGCCCAGGGCTTCAAAACATGCTGGGATGCTGGAGGACTCTAATTTAACTTGAACCACGAAGCGGTCTGGGACAGAAATTGCATAAACCAGTATGACCCAAATCAATTAAGTCTGATTCTACTACATTCAACCAGGTTTAGCTTAAATCAGTTTCAGCCATTTTGAAACTGTTTATGTGTACTGAACGCATGTTCTTTTACAGGTTTAAACTGGTTTATGTGTGATTTCTGTCCCTAGTTTGAATGACTGCATTATTTAATTAACATTTAGTAGATTTATTTTGGTGCACAGGCTAAAAAATCATCTTGGATAAATGCTTGCAATATGTAGTTCAGATTCTAGAAATCAGCATACGAAGGAACAGCAACATGACTGAAGGACTTGTTTCAGTGTATGGGAATACAAAGTAAAAGTGAAATAACCAGGGGAAAAAATTGCCCAGCTAGATTATTTTTAAACTTCTTTCTTTCTCTGACACTTTTCTTTCCTTTAAGCCATCATGAAAAATTCAAGTAGTGCCTAAAGCTTATATTCTGTTTTGCCATTTCTAAATTTTTTATAAACAAAGGTCTAACGCTCCTGTTAAAGCTGAATTCTGTAGCACAGCCATAACTATAGTGTGCCAAAACTAGCAGCAATGTTAAGTGGTGAATAAACCATATGACTTACATTTATTGCCCTAATTGTTTATGTATTTAGATAAATAGGAAGGGTATTTTTATTTCTGTTAAGCTCACTTCTTTTCATTACTTTGGATTTTACTTGAGAGAGGTCACAAATTCTATCCTTAATTAATTAACCATGAATTAATTGTTGAGATGGTATACCAGCAATATCTTTTTTTTTTTCCCCTTTTTTTTTTAACACAGACTTATAGTTATGGTCCCTTCTGTTTAATGTCTCACAAGACATCATGTAAATCTTAGGTTATTGTTCTTCTAGGACAGAGACTTGCCTATTTAACTTGCATCTGACTCTTCAAAGATGGGTAAGATGTTTTCATTTTAAATGTTAACACCTTATTTTATAAGGTTAATTCAGGCCTGCAGATTTGTGCCTGCCCAAAGAAGTCCTTTGCTCCTTCTTGCGATCTGAGAGAGGTTTATGGGGAAATTTTGGGGATTGCTATGATTTAATTTACAATTATTTTTCCATCTCCTGATTTTAACAAATGATCAAACTATTTCAGATAATATTTGTACTTGACAATAACATCCTTATTTGGAAAGTAAATGCAAAGTCTGCAATGGATCCTAGCAACTTAGTTTTACTATTAAGGCAGCCTGGATAAGGATTGAATTATAACATGTTATGTTATAGTGGCAGTAGTCTGTATAAATTAACCACATGAATTAGGAAGTGTCTAAAATTGCCTAACTAGGTAGGATAGGCATTTGAATTACTTCTCTAGAATCTTTGATATATGGTGAATATATTTTTGATTCACGGGCAGTAATCTATGGAAAATTACAAACTGTAGGAGTTTATAGCAGGGTGAAAATTATTAGTACTATATTGCAAATACATTATTTATAATACCATTTCATTAAAATTCAAACTACCTTTGACAGTGTGCCAATTTAGAGGCTTCGCAGTGAGATAGAAGCATATATTATACATCAAGGAAACCAGTCCAGAAAGTTGTGGTGATCATTGTCTGGGTAAACAGTCTAAGATAAGTTGTTTTGCAGAAGTGGACTCGGGACAGGGTCACCGGGACATTCACAGACTGTCAAACAATGAATTTGTTTAGTTTGGATGATTACTGGCTGCAGCTTAATTTAATGTCTTTCAGGATTCAGCTAGAAATTGGTGTGGTGGCGGGTAAGGAAATAGTAAATTGGCAAAAACTTGAGGACAAAATCCTGGAAAATGTTACTTACGGCAGCATTTCTCAACCCTGTGGGTTGTGACCCAAAAGTGGGTTGCAAGAATATATGAAGGGGTTGTGAACAAACTTAAAAAATGAATTCTCCTCTCAAGGAGAAAAATATGAGAAACAGTGCTTTTCCCTTTCAGGCTGACAGTTCCAGCCTGCAAGGGGCTGCTTTGGGACTCCCACACCTCACACACCCACCCCATGCCCCACACATTGGGGGCCGAGGGACGGGGGTGCAGTGGGTTGGGAGTGAGGGGTACTGGGCCGGGACTGACCATCAATGTTTAAATGGGTCCTGGTCAAAAAAGGTTGAGAACCACTGCTCTAAAGACTACACCTGTACCAGTATACTCAAGGAGCTAATAGATCTTTTCTGACTTTCTCTCTGCAGTTTTTTACAACCTGCCTGATGCACAGCATAAGTACTGTATGCAGGACAAGTGCAAAATACCCGCTAGAGATGCACAGTATAAGCCAAAAAAACTTGCTATTCATTTCTATATTGGATCAGTGTAACTAAACTAATTATCTCGCTGCCCAATCACAAAGTTAGTGGTTGGAGTTGTAAGAGCTGACTTGGAAGAGAGGGGTTTGAGAGATTTAAAGTTTGAAACAAGATTTCCCCCTCCCCTCCAAATTCTGACTTCCTTAGGAGAAGGTGCCTAGTATTGAACGAACTTCTGTGCTACATATCTGAAAAAAAGGAGCTCTTCAAATGTGTTACTATCTGTAAAATCTGGCCTGGCACCCCAGCGTGCTGTGAGATGCCCATCCCCTCCTCCTCCCCCCCTCCACTGGTGTGGCTGCCACAGCTAGGTAAAACTGCCCTGCACACCTGGCGTGCAGCAGGACAATGAAGGGCAGCTCTCCTGACATGGGCATGCTTTCTTGCCTTCCAAGGGTTCGTTGATAAGCCTGAAGCAAATCGGAGAGTTGGCTTATGCCACAGGCCTTCCAAGTTTGGCTCCCCCACGCTCCTGGAAATGGAGTCATGTGGGACAGCTACACCTGTTTCTGGGAGATGATATGCAGGCACAGGCCTGGAGGGCTGCAGTATGAACCAGCCCCCCTTGCCTGCTTTACACTTATCAGAGCACTCTCGTGCCGCACCTGTTCCCATTGTAGAGGTGCACTGGGCAAGCGTGGCAGTTTTACTTGACTGCTGTTTGTAGCAGCATCACCCAGTTGAGAACCACCATGGTATGTTAAGACATCTCGGCAGTGGTCTTTAACTGAGGATGCTGCTAACTTTTAAAAAGTTGGGGTGACGTACGGTGCCCGAGTCTAAAAATGTTGACAAGTTGTTCTATTAATGGCAAATTTAGCAGTCTCCCTGATGGAGAGGTTAGAAATTGAGGGATTGATTGACTTATGTAGAAGCTTAGCATACATCATTATGTTAAATGTCATGGAGGTTTCTTCTTTTCCCTCTTAAGTTCTGGCTGTGTGTTACAGGTGACACACTATTGGGAGAAAAATCTAAAAATAGGAATACTGCACTTGACTAATGTGATAGAGGTTTTTTTGTTTTAATACTGATAAGCCGTGAAATGGAATCAGAGGCAAGGAAAGTGCAGTAATGGGATTTATAATTGAACTGGTTACATTATTCAAACATTTAACAACGACTTACTTGTACACACAAGATTTTTTCAGCAAATGTGCTCATACGCATGGTTGGGGCTAAATGAGAAAGGTATAAAACACAAGGAGCACTGATTAAGATGCAAGGAGGGGGGAGAAAGAAATCAAAGCATTAGTTGGAAAATGTAAGGCTATTGAAGAAGGTCAGAGCCAGCTATTGGGAAAAAAGGCGATACAGAATGAAAGGCTTGTGGCCTCGTGTTTACAAAGGACAGTTGAGGACAGATGCCAAATTCCAGCATAAATTTCCCCAGAGGAGAAATACTGAACCAAATTAGCTAAGAACCAGAATATACAGGTGTCTAATTAAATTGGGAACAAAAACATAAGCTTTAGAAACTTTAAAGATATACAATCAGAAAACACAATCTTTTTTTAATGAGCTCATGCTAAAGTGAAAAAAAGTAGAAAGGAAAATTGATATTGGACTCAATTCTGAAGGATTACTTGCAGGTATTGAAAAGCTAAAGTTTTGGTTTTCTTAAAAAAATAAAAGAAGTTGAACCAGGTTTTGTTGCTGTAATTTAAACCTCTCTTTGTATCCGCAATAAAAACTAGATATTAATTCACAAGCACCAGAAAGGCAATTTAAAAGAAAGTTATCAAACTTGTGGAGTCTGCATCAATGAAAGTTTCTTTCAAGATTACACAAATGCTTGGATAATCATAAAATGGTAGAACATGAGGGTTGGAAGGGCCCTCAGGAGGTCATCTAGTTCAACGCCCTGCTCAAAAAAGGACCATCCCCAACTAGATCATTCCAGCTAGGACTTTATCAAGTTGGACCTTAAAAACCTCCAAGGATGGAGCTTGCCCCACCTGTCTGGGTAACCC